>JAMLFY010000013.1:559411-699411 GCA_030441495.1 Dalbergia oliveri | reverse complement strand
TATGGCAAACAAATGTTTTTATTAGAATGATAAATCTAAAGTGCTGGAATGGTAGTATTGGTGAAACTGAATGGAATGATATCTATTCAAGTGTATGGCATATGAGTACATGCTAGATGTTTTAAATAATTGTTCATGAGGTATGAATAAGCCTCTAAAATAATTGAATACTTATATGTGATGCACACATGCCCTTGATAAAGAAAGAGAAGTACATGATATGAGTTTATGACAAAAGAGTACATATACATTTCACAAGTGCTTGTTTGAACATATGGGGAAAATAGAGACAAGGCTTAGATGAGATGTAGGGAAGGCAAGAATAAGGACTTCCCTAGAAAATTTATGAGCCGTAGACATATCGGCTAGAAATAGAACTGTGTGATTCGGAATGGAAAAAATGAAGTCCGATGATCATGAATAGAATAAGCTCATGTCCTAGTAGTCTATTGTCCTTTGCTGAACTATCGAATGCAGATGCATCTTTATGTGAAATTAAGCCTTCCCTATGTTAATAAAAGGATGAATATACATGGAATTGAGCTTATGGTTCCGAATAATAGTACATGACTTGTTACCTAGCGACATTCTAAATTCCCATGATTTACGTATTTTAGCATTGATGCTTGTAACTTTTGTATGGATATTTTATATGGATGAACTCATTATCTATATTCTGTATAGTATTTGGGGAATTACCTTACTGAGAATTTTATAGTACTCTCACCCCTACAGCTGTATGTATTGTATTACTCAGATTCAGCGGATGCCATCACGGTATTCTTACTTGACTCATCGCAATGTGTGAGGACGACCCGGCACTTGACTCTTTGTATGCCATAGGTTACTCCCAGTTTCGCGTATATATGTTTTTCAACCGTTCCTTTAGTACGTCGATTTTTACAGGATTTCGACCCCGCTTTCCCCTACGACGTGCCTCTCCATATGGTGCACCCTACATATTTGAGGTTCAACTTGCTCCACCAGGACACCTCAGAAGATGCACCCATTTATTCATCCTCTTCTTCAACTCGGACCAATTGAGGGCCCAAACACCCCAGTGGAGGCGAGGTCATCGCATTGATGGTGAACGGCTTCCTGGAGGAGGAGGCGATCTTCTGAGATTGTTGGCATGTACATAGCAGTAGTATAGTGTTAGGGCTTTACCAGCCTTAGAACCGATGTACTATTAGTTTTCTTTTGCTCCGTTGTACCTATATGACATTTTTTTGGGCTGAATATTTTGAGCAGGTTAGGTATCAAGCATGGGACTAGCCTTATTCGCAGAGAGTTTTTGATTAGTTAGGGGTTATTCGTTGGCTTTTCTTTTATGATGTATATTGCAGTTGAGAAATGATGTTCATATATATGAATATGGTTCAGGAAATATATGTGTCAAAATTTTTTTATTACTATATATCTCGACTAGTATAGATTAGAAACGTTAGTAATACTCTAATTACTATGTCAATTGTAACATCCTCCTGCTTTATGGATTGACTATCCCCACAAACCAACACTTGTTTTTCAAGCGCTTTGTCCTCACTCACATGCTTCCCTAAAACTTCCAGGAGGTCACCCATCCCAAAATTACCCCAGGTCAAGCACGCTTAACTGGAGTTCTTCGTAATGGGCTACCGAAGAAAGATGCATCTTTGTGGCATAGGTAGTACCAATCAATTCATATAAGCCATCCTTAACTTATAGTCCCATACCTATAGACTTAGGATCCCTCTCATTCGGGTGTGTAATCGGTTCATTCATGTACACCTCCGCTTGGAGGTAGGAGCCGCTCCTTGTCCGTGCCTCCTCGCAGGCGATCACTCCCGCCCTCGTCTGCGCCATGCCCACCAGCTTCCGCCCTGGTTCATCCCGAACCACACCGTACCGGAGAGGTGCAGGCTCGATACCATTTGTCACGTCCCCGTACTTCATGGATTGATGACTGCCACAAACCAACACGGGTCTTTCAACGTGCTTTGTCCTCACTCACACGTTTCCTAGGAAAACTTCCAGGAGGTCACCCATCCCAAAATTACCCCAAGTCAAGCACGCTTAACTATGGAGTTCTTTCGTGATAGGCTACCGAAAAAGAAGATGCATCTTTGTGGCATAGGTAGTACCAATCAATTCATATAAGCCCTCATTCACCGTATAGTCCCATACCTATAGAACTCAGGATCCTCTCATTTGGTGTGTAATCGGTTCATTCATGTACCCCTCCGCTTGGAGGTGCGCTCCTGTCCCGTGCCTCGACGCGATCACTCCCGCCTCATCCTGTTACATGCCCACCACTTCCGCTTGGTTCGTCCCGAACCACACCTGTACTGGGAGGTAGGCTTTATACCTTTGTACCGTGACTTCACTTATGATGACTCCCCACAAACCAACAGTCTTTCAGCGTGCTTTGCCCACGCTTCCTGGGAAAACATCTTTGTTTTCGGTAGCCCATCACGAGAACTTCAGTTAAGCATACTTGACTTGGGGTAATTTTGGGATGGGTGACCTCTTGGGAGTTTTCCCAGGAAGCGTGTGAGTGAGGACAAAGCACGCTGAAAAGACCAGTGTTGGTTTGGGGACAACGGATCCATAAAGGAGGGACGTTACATTTTTGGTATCAGAGGCTCATCCTTTTAGAGCCTGGGGATGGTCTAACTTGCTTCTAAAGCACGACTTTAGTGTCATGCAATAAAATCTTATCCGTTTAGATAAGGAGTAAAAATTTTATATGCATGACTTGTTACCTTTGAAGTACTTAGTTCTGCGCATGAGCTTTGTGTTGAGTCTGATCACCTCAATATTTTTGTTATGTGTGACAGGAACTAATGGCTCCAGGTAGGCGTCCTAGTACTAACAATAACCGTAACAACACGCCTGATGAAGACATGGCAGCCTTTAGGCAGGATTTTGGAATATGCCAAGCGTTAAAGACAAGCAGTGGCTGCTAATCGAATTATGGAAACGCTAGGAAGACAAATGGGACAAGGAGATCAAAATGGCAATGGTAATGAGCGGTTAATGTTCTCAGAGTTTCAAAAGGCATGTCCACCTCGTTTTAGGGGAACTGTGAACCCCTAAAGGAAGAATGGAATACAATGGAGAAAATCTTTTCATGTCCTGACCTGAATCAAGAGAAGGTGACATTTGCTGCTTTTGTCCTATCTGATGCAAATTCCTGGTGGGTTGGAACGCGAAGACTCTTGGAAGGAGTTGGGATTGAGATTACTTGGGAAGTGTTAAAGGAGGCCTTTTATAAGAAGTATTTTCCCTTTCTGGAGAATACAAAGGAGTTGGAATTCCTAAGACTCCAACAGGGAAATATGACTTGTCTTAGACAGCTAAATTTGAGGAATTATGTAAGTTTTCTACCATCTACCGCAGAACCCCAATGAAGAGTGGAAATGTGTGAAATATGAAGGGGGTCTAGAAATTTGAATGATCTTGTGAGGGCCAATGGAAATTAGAGATTTCCCTACATTGGTGAATAAGAGCACTCTTGTGGAAGAATATGCTAAGAAGTTGAATATATCCCAAGCGAAGCAATATGATAATAGGAGGAAGTTTGTACGAGGCCCAAGATTTAAACCTGCCCTACCGCCACGAAGGGATTTTTCCTATGGGAATGGAAAAGGAAGCAGCTCCGAGATCGTTTAATAACAAGGAATGCCCAGAAATGTGGAAAGTATCATGGTGATAAACCATGTTTGTTTGGACAAAACATTTGCTATCGCTCAGGAAGCCAGGTCACGTGAGTGGGGAATGTCCGACTAGAGATTTGCCGCCTTTTTCCAAGCCACAACAACGGGACGTGTTTATACTATGAATGCTTAGGAAGCTACACGATCGAGGAACTCATTCAAGGTACGTGCAGAATTAATCAAGAATCCCTAGTAGTACCTGTATGATTCAAGAGCCACACACTCATTTATATCTTTGAAATGTGCGCATTTCCTGAACATATTTGATTTACCCCATGATTTGGCTGTCCACACACCTACTAATAAACCTGTAAAGACGAGTCAAGTTTGTAAGGGCGTTCTTGTTCAAGTTGAGGGTAGGACATTCATAATTGACTTAGTCTGTCTACCATTAGTTGGTCTCGATCTTATTCTTGGCATGGATTGGCTCTCTGCCAACCGTGTGATGTTAAGGTGCTATGATAAGACAGGAGTATTCCCATCAAATGTCCTCTCTGAACAAAAAGTCTCCATGTGTTTTTACCTAATTCCTTCGAATTAGGACGTCGGAAGTCTAGTAAACAGGGTACGTATTCTTGTTGACTAGTGTAGCAGAGGGTGAGCAGAAATTAGAAGGGATACTGTAGTTTGAGATATCTCGATGTATTTCCAGAAGATATACGGCATTTCCCCCACAAAGGGAATAGAGTTTTCTATTGACTTGGTACCAGGAGCGGGTCCAATTTCCATGGCTCCTTATCGAATGTCTCCTTTGGAATTAGTAGAATTGAAGAAGCAGATTGAAGAGCTGTGAGTAAACATTTTATTCACCCCAGTGCATCACCATGGGGAGCTCCTGGACTATTGGTGAAAAAGAAGGATGGAGGTATGCGGCTATGTGTTGACTATAGACAACTAAATAAGGTGACGATCAAGAACAAGTATCCTCTCCCAAGGATTGATGATCTCATGGATCAATTGAGGGAGCGCAGTATTCTTAAAATTGATTTGAGATCGGGGTATCACAGGATTCGAGTTTGAGAAGTAGATATTCCAAAGACCGCTTTTAGAACACGGTATGGGCATTACGAGTATACGGTGATGTCCTTTGGATTGATGAATGCTCCAGCCATTTTCATGTACTACATGAATCGAATCTTCCAACCTTATCTCGACAAGTTTGTGGTTGTCTTTATAGATGATATTCTCATCTATTCGAGACGAGGAAGAACATGAGACGCACCTCCGAAAAGTGCTAGAGATTCTCGAGAGCGAAAATTGTATGCCAAGCTCTCAAAATGTGAGTTTTGGATGAAGGAAGTAAAATTCCTTGGTCATGTCATATCACAGGAGGAATCAGTTGATCTAGCTAAGATTGAAGCAGTTCTAAAGTGGGAAAGGCCAACCACCTTACAGAGATTCGAAGTTTCCTAGGATTAGCTAGGTATTACAGAAGATTTATCAAAGGATTCTCCCAGATCTTTGGCTTTGACAAAGCTAACTCGCAAAAATACACCATTGACTTGGTCGATAGAGTGTGAGAAGAGTTTTCAAGAACTAAAGAATTGACAACGGCACCAATGTTGGTCTTGCCAGATCCACATGGTCCATTTGAGGTTTACTGTGATGCGTCGGGAAGAGGCTTAGGGTGCGTTTTGATGCAAAACAGAAATGTGGTGGCCTATGCTTCAAGGCAACTGAAGTTGCATGAGGTGAACTACCCTATTCACGATCTTGAACTAGGGCGGAGTGTTCGCTTTCAAAATTTGGAGACACCATCTCTATGGAGTGAAGTTTGAAGTCTTTCTGATCACAAGAGTCTCAAATACCTTTTCAATCAGAAGGACTTAAACATGAGACAACGTAGGTGGATGGAATTTTTAAAAGATTATGACTTTGATCTAAGCTACCATCCAGGAAAGGCAAATGTAGTAGGAGATGCTCTCCAGAAAGACCTTGAGTATTTCATGGATGATGATTAAAAGGCAGAGTTAGAAGAGACTTTTGAAACCTTAAATTAGGAGTAGAAGAGAGGCCTAAGAGTGTATATTTAGGTCAAATTAGGATCACAAGTGACTTCAAGAAGGAAATTTCACGAGCCCAGCAAGAAGATTCAGAATTTCAAGAGACCATGGCCTCGTTCAATCTGGAAGCATAACGGATTTGCCCGAGATAAAGATAGGATATGGAGGTATCAAGATCGGATCTGTGTGCGAGAACGGGAAATCTTCGTCGTGACATTTTAGAAGAAGCTCACCAAGGTAATTTCTCTCTACACCCAGGAGTCACAAAGATGTATAAAGATCTTAAGCAGATGTTTTGGTGGCCAAAAATGAAGATTGATGTAGCGGAAAAGGTGTCTAAGTGTTTGGCTTGCCAGAAGGTAAGGATTGAGCATAAGAAGCCACCAGGTACATTACAACCCCTTGAAGTTCCAGGATGGAAATGGGAAAGCATTTCCATGGACTTTGTCACGGGATTACCCAAAACGCCATCAGGATATGATGCTATCTGGGTTATAGTGGACTAACTAAGTCTCACACTTTTTACCTATCAGAGCCTCATATTTCTGGAGAAGTTGGCTAAACTTTATATAGAACAAATTGTAAGGCTGCATGGCGTTCCTTCAACTATAATCTCAGTCGGATTCCGTGATTCACCTCAAGATTTTGGGGAGCTTTCCAGAGCTTCGAGCAAACTTTGTCTACACGGCTTATCATCCCCAAACTGATGGGCAAACTGAAAGGACCATTCAAACACTGGAAGATATGTTGAGAGCATGTGTGCTAGAATATCGTGGAGGTTGGGAACTGCCATTTATCAATTTTCCTACAACAACAGCTACCATGCAAGTATCGAATGGCTCCCTATGAAGCTTGGATGGAAGGAAGTGTCAATCGCCTCTTTGTTGGTACGATCAGGCGAGACTAGTCTTTTGGGACCAGACCTCATTCAACAGATACCGAGCAGAAAGAGGATCCAAAGTAAGATTTTGACTTGCGAGTCCAGAAAGCTACGCTGAGAGAAGAGGAGGCCATTAGAATTTCAAGAGGGAGATCATGTATTTTTGAAGGTTACCCCTACAACCGGGATAGGTAGAACTATTAAAGTCAAAAAATTAAATCCTCGCTTTGTTGGTCCATTCCAAATCCTAGGTCGTGTAGGCTCAGCATACCAGCTTTACCTCCACATCTCTCAAACCTCCATGACGTATTCCATGTGTCACAACTTCGAAAATACAACCCTGATTCTAGTCATATACTAGAACCTAAATCACTACAGCTAGGGATGACCTAACTTTCGAGCTACCACCCACAAATAGTAGATAGGAGCATGAAGCAACTCCGAGGGAAATCCGTTCTCTTGTCAAGGTTGCATGGGGAAAGGAAGGATCCAAGGAGTATACGTGGGAGCTAGAGTCCAGGATGAAAGAAGACTATCCCGCACTCTTCAGGTACTAAATTTTGAGGGCAAAATTTATTTAAAGGGGTAGAATGTAACGACTCACCTTTTTGTCTCTGATAAAATAATTAATTGAGTAATTGGTAGGGATTTTAAAATTTTAGAAGATTGTTATGATTGAAACAATATAAGGATTCACAAAAAATTATAAAAAATAATAATAATAATAATAATTAAAAAAAATGAAAATTCATTTAATATTATTAAAAATTCAATATAATAATATTATAACCAGAGATATAGAATACGACCTATAAGTGGTATAAGAACATTAAAAAATAATGATAAGGTTAAATATATGTTTTTAACCTAGGAGAATTCTTAGGTATTAACGGGTACCAAAATGGTAATAATTGGTACACCGAGTGGTAATAATCGGATATTAAACATTGAGTTTAGTAAAAATAACGGATATTATCGATTCCAAATAATTTTTACTTATGACAATTAAATAAATATAGATATTCCTAATTCTGATACAAGACAAATCGATCCGAAATAATACTTGCCTTACTTTCTCTCCAAGTTAAGGCAATTATAAAATGAAAAAGAAACAAAAAAATCACATTTATTTCTCTGAGGAGTTACAGAACCACGCTTTTCCTTTGTTCTTCTTTCTTCCTTCTTTGTTCTTCATTTTCCAAGCTTTCTCTTTGGGCAAAACTCCATCAAAACACCATAATCTCAAAGGATACTCATAGGTAAGCTTCTAAACTTCTTCAAGAACATTTTCTTTACATCAAGATCAATTAAAAACTTTGTTTTTCCCTTGCTTTTGGTCCTAGTGGTAGCACAAATAAGGGCTGGAATTTGGGGTTTTGAGGCTTGATAAGTTAGGAAAAAGCTTGAGAAAGGTAGGAAAATTATCCTAGTCTCTTACTTCATGATGTTTAGCTATTTTGCTAAGATAATGCTTGATTTTCTTGGTGTTATGATGCTGAAATCTGAACCAATTTAGGGTTTATGATTGCATGAGTTATGATGGAATTGTTTATGTTGAAATCAGAATTTTTTTCTAGCAACTACATGTGTTGGAATTGATAGATATGGAAGAATACATCAAGAACAACTATTGTGAACTTGCTGAAAAATCTGAAACCAATTCTTAGAATCTATGATGGACTAAGTTGTGATGAGATTTTGTATACAAACAACCAGAATTTTATTTCAGAAATTTCAGAATTTATAAGTGCTTGGATTGTTATGAAATCTTGTGTATTAGAATTTCATGTGCTGGAATTTTTAGTGTGCTGAAATTTTACAGCACTAAATCTTGGTTTGCATGATATAAGAAGTGCTATAAGTGGGTATGTGCTAAAGTCTTATGTGCTGGAATTTTCTGCAATAACTCTTGAGTTGTTTTATCTTGCTATACATAATGATCAAGCTTGAAAAAGAAAATTAGCAAAACTTGGGTCTTTCCTTGAAATTTATAAGAATTTCGTCATGAAGAATTTCACAAGTTATGACGATATAAAATCTCATAAAAGGTTTAAATATTTTATAGAATATCTCATAAGAATTAAGGAGATTTCAAGAAAATCTCAAGCAAGAGTATGAGATATAGAATTGTTAGGAAGAGATTTCTCTTTAGAATCATAAGGTTCCCCTAAGCCAAAATTAAAGATCTTTATAAAAGGGAAATTTTAAGAAATAAGCCTTATGTAATGTTAATTGCTTAGTGGTAAGCTCATGGATTTATTGGAGTAGTAACGTGCTACCCTTAGAACTATATCAGGTTGTAATCGACGGCGTTACTTTGTTATGAGAAAAGGGATGTATAGAAGAATAGCGAGGCTATTCAGATGAGATGTAGTAGACGTACTCCATCTAGTGAACTATATCAGGTTAACGACGACGTGACATTCGTTGAGGACGATCATAGAGAGATATTAGAAGAGTCCTATGGGTTCTACCATTAAGTTAACATTTTCTAATAAGAAATTAGATCATAAGAAATAATGACACTAATTAATGAGACCATTACATAAACCACCACATATTACATTGCTTATTTTGCATTAAGTTGAATATCATTGAGTAATAGACGGGTGTTTCCTAATTGGATCGTTGACTCATCTCGCCTTGTGTATGTATATAGATGGCCTCAATCGTGTTCTTCCTAGAGATGCCTTATGTGCAGGCACTACGACCAGGAGCTAGGGTCACTGGACCCTGCTTGAAGTCGTATCCGTATTTATGTACTTTGCCTTGCTCGCTACCTGTGAGTCTACTTTCTATCCAGCTTGCCCCCTTTCCTGCCTTTTGTGCATATGTCGATGGCTTAGTCTGATCTTCAGAGGAGACATCTTTGAGTTCCTCTACTCCTTCCTGGGTAGCGGAGACTGGAGGTATTCAGCCCACGTGCCTAATGGGCACTACTCTCCACTCGCTGATCTACTATGGTGTACCTAGTTTGTTGATAGATGTCTATGCTTAGAGTCCTCACATTATCTGACTATCATGGCTCTTATGTTTGACCTTTTGACGAGCCGTTGACTCTAGGGAGTTAGGTTTATCTGACATAGTTGGCTGTATTTTGTTAGGCCTAACCCAGACTAGGGTCTCTGATGAGGACCAGGGTAGGGTTGTTCAAAGTAAATATGTAATTAGGTGTGAATGTATATACTATGCTTATATGACTTAACGACTATGGACGTGATATAAAAATGTAAATTATCGTGTGACCAACTTCTTAGGATGCGTATTGTTTTCCCATATTTCTATACGACGATTATTATGTTGAAAGGATTGCGATATGCAAAAGAAAAAAAAATTAGTATAGCTTTTAGTGCAAGGCTCATATTTATTACAACACCTACGCATAAAATTCCTATGAATGAGAAAGATAAAGTCTATAAAGTAGTTATGAGTAACAACTACTTACTGTAATGTTATGACTTTAGCATAGCACTATAGTAGGATGGGTGTTACAAATGGTATTAAGAGTTACTTTCAGGACGTGTGGTTCCTGGACAATAAGCTAAGCTTGCATGTGTGATGGCATGGGTCTTTGCCCGCCAGCAACAAGGAGCGGCTCCTGCCTCCAAGCGGAGGGTATCATGAACCCACCACACACTCAGAGAGGATTGCTTAGATAGGATGGGACTATACTGAAGGAGGGCTTATATAATCTATTTGGTACTACCTATGCCACAAAGATGCATTTTCTTTTTGAGCCCATTACGAAGAACTCTCAGTTTCCGCCGCTCTTATGGATTGACCTCCCCCCACAAACCAACATTGGTTCTTCCAGCTGTGCTTTGTCCTCACTCACGCTTCCCTTTAACTTCCCAGGAGGTCACCCATCCCAAATTACCCCAAGTCAAGCACGCTTAACCTTTAGTTTTTCCTGATGGGCTACCGAAAGAAAGATGCATCTTTGTGGCATAGGTAGTACCAATCAATTCATATAAGCCATCCTACTGCATAGTCCCATACCTATACAGACTTAGGATCCCTCTCATTCTGGTGTGTAATCGGTTCATTCATGTACCCCTCCCTTAGGCAGTAAGCCGCTCCTTGTCCGTGCCTCCCGCACCGGCGTCATTACTCCCCTCGCCCCTGTTACATCAATACTCAAGTAAAATGTAGTAATTCTGTTATCAGAATATCTTGAGAATAGCAATGGAGGATGCTTCTCTTTTCTTCTTGTTGGCCGAAATAAGGGTGGCTTAATGGAGAAGGTTGGTTTTATGTTTATCTTGTAACGAAGCTTGTAAGGAAAGTTTGGTTATTATAATATAAAAGGAGAATTTTTAAAGAAAGATAGTAAAATGAATGGCTAGGATTTGATCTTATAAATCAAGATTAAATCTTAGCCTTACACATGGCTAATAAGGATAACTTTATCCTATTGTAAAGATTTGACTATCTTTTGGTGTTAAAAATTGCACACCGAAATTTTATCAAATGGGTACACCGTACCAAGGTAGTCATATATTGCCCAAAAATTAATTTTAGGTATAAAATCCTCATTTCTAACTATTTCTAACCTTAACCCCCTCTTTCAAGCCAGGTGTTTCCTGTTCCTAAATATGGGTTTTAGTTGTCCCAATAGGCCCGTGGTCCTGCAAGGTTACTATTCAGGCCTGAAATTTTTTTTAACACATCTAATGGGCCATTCTCATCATTGCTAAAATTGCCAAATTTTTGAAATTATGACTAATAAAAATCAAATTAATTTTTAAATAATTTTTAGGGTGTTACATTTGTCTCCATGGCAGTTTCAATATCATACATAACTCAACGGAAATCAATAAAATCAAGAAATTGAAAAGGTATGTTTCCGTCCCTCACGAACGCAAGCCCCTATATTCTTAGTACTCTGAAAGTTCTGAACTCATATAATTCTAATAATATGACTTTAGCATAACTCCGGCTATGAGAATCGTTCCAAGGGATCACCCGCTTGTAGGCATTCCTTTCAAGCCCCAGAATATGTATCTGGCAATTGTTACGAATCATACTAAATTTCGTACCACTTGGTACCATAAAACTGAAATTCTAAAATCTCATTCTCAAGCTAACACCTTTTCATAACTTAAATAACTCTAATGTCATGCTTTAAATCAGAAAGGTTCAAAATCATAAAATCTCTAACATTATAATAACATGTCTATTTAACATTCTTGCCAAAATATTTTAACTAATACTCTATAATCATATTTTAAAATCTCAATTATTGAAGCATAAAGATACCATAAACTCTTGAAATATGTTTAATAAAATAGAAACTTGTTAAATTATATATATTCTACTCTTGAATTCATCATAGAAACTCATAAATCTCTAATATAATCATGATCATAATCTCATAAAATTAACAAAACCAATAATAATTTATATTCTCTTTAGAATCATTTCCAAAATCATGCAATAGTGCTACAATCTAATGAGAATAGCTATAGTGATCCACATAGAGGCTACAAGATTCAAACTCACTCACCTGGAGGGGTAGAACGTGAAGGAACAACTCCTAAAGCTTCGGAAAGAAAGATGACACCAATGTCTGCCATTTCAACCATTAAACTCATAAATGCTCTATAGGTATCTCTAGACTACTCTAACACAACTCTAACAATGTTGAGGGAGCACCCCCATTGACAATAGTGAGAGATAACAAAATCCATACCAAGACATGAAAGAATAGAGGAAAGGAAGACATAATCTAACAACATATACATACCTTGATGATTGGGGATGATGGATTTGGGTGAGATTGAGAGAAAAGGAGAGAAAAAGGGGTTTGGGGATTGCCTCGAAAAATGGGAAAAAAGAGAGGGAAAAGGGTTTTATAAGATTGGGGAGGCATTAGTAAGTGGAAATACCGTTTCACACTGTCACACTAGGGGACCACTATAGGAGTCAAGGCATCGCCGCCCTGACCATGTCACTTACAACCACTATAGCGGTCCGAAAGATTATAGTAGTCCAAACCACTATAGCAGTCCTCAGGCCCCAAAACCATGTTGTCCCACACACTATGACGTTATGGCAGTGATAGTTCACCCAGCTTCTACAATTTTCTATCCTTCAGGCATTTGGGTTGTCTCAATACTCACTTATTTACATTTATTAATTTTAAGTTAATGCCTACATTAACTTTAAAATATAAATGTAAAAGGAAATACCCCCTCCAATTTGGATTCAAATAAAACATCATAAAAATCAAAATCCTAACCAATCAAAATCCAAATTTTGGGTTTTAGTTTCAAATCTGAAAATCTTCAAGATTTTCTAAACTTGTGGGCCAAAAATGAAATGTTTAAAGGTTTCATAAAATTCGTTAAAAATCGTTCTTTAACTTGTTTTCCTCTTGGAACAAGTACCAGGACTTTTGATCCTAAGAATATGCTTATATCATATAGCTCTCCAAGGAGATATAGGATCTAGACTTAGCAAAATTCAGACCCGGTACCTAGGTGGGTCCAGGGACCTTAGGTACACAGAACTTGTCTACTAACACGTGTACACCGGATATTACAATTTTACATCCCAAAATCAAAACCCTGCTTCTCCAAAACCTTCCCACTCTCCTCCACTCAATCCAACCTCCAATCCTTCTTCTTCCAAAAGATCAAAGGTAAAATTTTATTGGTTTTTATCATCCCTTTCCTCTCCATTCCATGTTCTTAGGTTTAGGTTGTTATTGTTCTCCATTATTGTCAAGTGGATGCTCCCCCAATGTTTTTAGGGTTGTTTTAAAGCTATCTAGATGTTATTAGAGATTGATCTTGAGTTTTATGGTTATTATGGTAGGCCTTGGTGCCACCACTCCACGGAGCTCCTTTGGTGTTGACGTCATACTTTCCTCCCCTTTAGGTGAGTGAGTTTGATCTCATAGCCTTAGTTTTATCACTATGAATATGTTTTTGGCATGATAATTGTCAAATATGAAAATTTGAGATGAAAATATGATTTAGATATGTATTTACAAGTGATGACAAAACTAGTAAGTTTATGATTTTGATTTTTGGCATGAAAAGTATATTTTAGAAAACCATGGGACCATGATTGTTATGTTGTATGTTATGGAAATGTTTTACAAGTTTGAAAAATGATCTACAATATAAAATATACTGTAGTAAGTTTACTATTTAGCAAACATGTTTTTATAAGTTTATGATATCGCTATGATTTCAGATTTCAGGTTACATCTTTTTATTTATCTCGTCGAGATATATTGAACAAAGTATGAATTAGTTTCGTGAACAAAAGTGATATTACGATTTAGAGTTTGCATGATTACAAACCCCAATGTTTTTTAGCTATGATTTTAGAATATCAAGTATATAAAAAAATTATGGTAGCTTAAGATATAAATTTAGAATTTCAATTTTAAGGTACCAAGAGGTACGAATTCAGTATGATTTGTAGCAACTATCAGATACATATTCTGGGCTTGAAATCGGAATGCCTACAAGCAATGATCTCTTGGGCATGATTTCCACAGTACAATTATGCTAAAGTTAGATTGTTTGAGTTATATGAATCCAGAACTTCAATGTACTAAGAATTTAAGGGCTTTAATTTCTCAGGGAGAGTGCCCACCTTTCAGCTATGATTTTTGTCAAACTAATTTAGCCGGTAGAGATAAGGAATAGTAGTTAGTTAACGGTTTGAATAGATCGTTAACCTTGGTATCAAGTTGTCCATTAGAGGACAGTTTCACCCAACGTTAGAAGCAGGACCTAGTTAGGTGATCTCAGCTTGTCCCAGAGGGACTGAGTATAATCTTTTAGTTTATAATTTTACAGCTTTTATTGTATATATATATATATATATATATATATATATATATATATATATATATTTAATTATTCAGCATACTATTTTTCGATGCTTTACGGCACCCTTAGCTAAAATGATTTCATACTTGATTATGAGTTTAGAAATGCTTGTTATGAATTCATAGAATGGAAAATGTTTTCCTAGCTAGCTATGTATGTACATGTAACACCCTAATAATTAACCCAATATGCCTAGGTCTATCTGAATTAATTACTAGAATTTACTTTTTGCTTCAGTTATTTAACCATACTTTGAAAATACTTAATGAAATTATGAGCCATTTTTTTTAAACATGATTGAAAACGTGAGCCTTCGTAGCGTGACGATAATCGAGATAAAGTGGAAAACCAACGGGCATATCATGAAAAGCACATCATATTGGCTCCATCATATGACATCCATAATTACATAACATATAGATATTTGTCTGCCAACAGAGTTAGGCTAGGTGTAGTCAATCAAACAAAATATAAACAAATATGGATGGAAAAACATCCATTAAAGGTACCTAATAATAATAATACCCAAAGATAGGGATAGATATTGAGCTCACGTGCAAGGTTTAGCGATATGTTTCTTCAAGGATGATAAGCTGGTTCACAAGCTCAAGTGTATCTACCAGGTGAGAGCATCAACGGGAATCACGAACATCACCTTTACTTTGTGAAGACGAGATGGAAAGAAAGAAAGAAAGAGGGAGTGAAAAACTCATAAAAGAATCTCGTAGGGTACTCACCTCATATGCATCGTGTCATTATCATCGTCCTCAGGAACCTCGGGGTTATTATGAAATAGTGAGCATGCTAAGATTCATTTATTGAGTTCAAAATACACTTTACCGAGGTCCGTTAGTTTTAATCATGCGTCTTGTAATGCATCATAAACTTAGCATGTCATATTTATAATGAACTTTTCCTGTCATATATCTCAGCATATCATAATAACATAGCTATGCATATGACCACATCATATTCCTCATCATCATATCATAAATACTATGTATAGAAGAACATCATATTTCTCATCATCATCTCATAAATACTATGCATAGAAGAACATCATAATCACATAATACGTTACTTAGTCCCTTAGGTGACTTAAAGTTACTTTCATCATCATTTTCCTGGGCCACCCTATACTCCACCCTTTTGGGAGTAATCTAGGTTATGAGCTCATACCTTACTAGTCGTCACTAGTATATACTTATCCTTTTTGATAAGTTAAAGTCCCAACTCTACCCTTTTGAGAGAACGGGCTAAAGGCAAGAATCACCTTTTAATCACCTATAGTCTGATGGGTCCAAAGGATCATTTCCTCATAATTTTAAGTCACCATTAAGTCTTTGCATTTTATATCATAATACAACTCCCAATTCATAATCATCAGGATGCATAAACATTTTCATTGTTTGCAATAGCAACTATAACATGCAAACCATGAAGTCATTCAATGAAATCAAATACTTAATAAGCATCAAATCAGTACATAGACTTATCATTTCAAACATCAAAGAGGCATCATCATAAATCCTCACGAAAAGCTCCTAAAGTCGCAACTTTAGAATAAGGTAACCTCAATCATTATCTTACTTTCTTATGCATCTAAGGATTCATTATCATTATTGCCCTTAATTATAACCTTCAAGTACATTATTAAACCACATGGGATAGCATAGGCGGTAGGTTATATTTAAGGCTTTACGTGTGCTAGAAGTTACATCTTTAACCCTTTCTTATTACCGGCTTTCCCTATGATGTTAAAATTAATTACTAAACCAATTACAAATCATTTTCACTTATCTAGACATAATAAAATCTTATTCTTATAGCTTTTAAGGGTTCTGACGGAATGTATAAATTTCATTCTCTAGAGTCCTAGAAATCTTACTTTTACGGTTTTCTAGGAAGCTAGTTTTATCTCTAACATGCATAAAATCATTCCTTTAGCGATAAACCATAATTATCACAACTTCAAACATATTAAACCATCATCATATAGTGCTACTAAACTAGATATGGCTGAATCATGAATCTCACATGATTACTTAAAATCACATTTTTAAGTAGAAGTAAGATACTAGTATCCCATAAAATCTTTGCAAAGCCTTAAAACTCTTTTAAAAACTAATTCTCTTTGTTACTCTTGAAAGAAATTTTAGAACTAAATCAGTAGCTTATTTGAAATCACTTTAGGCCTACCTTAATCATGAGGCCGATTTATACATTGAAAGAATCTTCATGATTAAAATTTTCACTTAAGATAAAAGGAGCAAGTCTTGAGCTTTAGAGATTTAGGTGATAACTAGAATCATAAACAAGCTATGCAACCTCATTTTAATCTTGTCTTTATAAGGTGATAACTTGGAAATATAAACATGATATGTAAGACTTGAAATTTAAACATGATGCAAGTGCTTGAAATAAATAAGAAACTAGAGTAGCGGTAGTCCATGGACCAGTGAGAAGAAAAGAATCTTAATAAAAGAAATAAGAAACCGGAGCGGCGGTTTCACACTGGACCATTGAAGAGATAAGAGAATTCTTATTACAGCTTATTAAGCTCCACACTCAAGACTTCTTAAAGAATGAATTCTTTGACTCCAATAATCTTAAGGAAATTGAAAGTGAGCTTTAGAGTTCTTATTACCATGGTTCCAACTTTACTTGTGATACTTGGGCAAGTCTTTGAGCTCTAGGATCTTTAGGCGATGACATAAAATAAACATGTCATGCATTGATTTTTTTAGCCATTATAAAATAAAGTGAGAGCATAAAATAAATATGAGATGCATCCTCTTTATTATCTTTGGAGATTAAGTGACAACTTGAAACATAAACATAAAATGCAATCTTGGAATTTAAACATGAGAAATGCAAGTTCATTTATTTATTCTTGAGAATTTAGTGATGACATTAAAAGTAAACATGATGTGCAAGGCATAAACTTAAACATGGATGCAAGTTCATTTTATTTATTTACTAGAGCTCCTCCAAGACTTTTAGAGACATATAATTTCAACCCATATATATATATATATATATATATATATATATATATATATATATATATATATATTAGCAAGACAAAGTGAAAAATACATCTTTCAAGTTATAAACTCAAGATCTTTATTTTTACATCATAAAAATCTCATTCTTTAAAGCTTTGCAGCAAGTGGAATTTTCAAGCTTTAGAGGCCTAACTTGTAATGGATTTACAACCAATACTCAAGGTCCTCATCATCAAGCCATCATTTCATTCCTTCTTAGGCCATTTGGCCAAAACCATTAAAGAAAAATAAGGAAAGAAAAACCGAAATTATAAAGCTTTAAAAACTAGTGAAACCTTCAAGTTTTAGAGATTCAACTTGTGAAGGCTTTGCAACCAACACTCAAGAACCTCATTATCAAACCATGGTCTCATCATAATCTAGGCCATAAGGCCAAATTAACCAAAAGAAAGAAGGAAGAAAACTGAATTGAAAAAAAGCCATAGAAAAGGTTCATTGAGTCAACATTTTTGAGCTAGAAACATAACTTGTCATAGCATAAATGAACTTAGAAACAACACCCTACCTGATTTTATTTGAAGGAAAGGAAGAGAACTTGGTTTCCTTGAGTGAAATGAAAGAAAATCTCTTTGAGAAATGGGAGAAGAAGTTTCGGCCAAGAGGAGGAAGAAAGAAAGCTTTTGGTGCTTCTAAAAACTAGAATTGTGTAAGTTATGAACTAAGGCCTCTAACACTCCTTCAAGCATGCCTATTGATAGAGATTTTGAGGCTCATAAATGGACAAAGGGAGGAGGAAGGCTGGCAAAATTTCAAAGGGAACAAAGGGAGGAAAACATGGATTCAAGACAAGTTGTATGAATTTAGGGAATTATGTTTCATGGTGACATTTTTGGCATTTTGTTTTAGTGCATTATTTGGTAATATTCTGATGCATTATGGCTCCATTATTTTGGCCATTTGCAGCCCATGGAAGAGAAATTTGTGTGTTCCATGTATTATTTAGTTGTAGGTAATCTTTGCAAATTAGAGAATTTGCAATTAAGGGCTTAGGTGAATTAGTAAGCAATTTGGGTGTTTTTAAGCAATTTTAAGTTCTAATCAATCTAAATAAATAATTTTAACTCTAGATTAATAATTAGAATCTAATAAAATTTAATTTGAGCCTAACATTGCTTAGATTTCGCTATACGAATAAAAAATCTTGAAATTCGCAAAACTGAACAAAGAGAGGGACAAAATGGTAATTTTACTTAAAAATTGCCCGAGACCACCCGAGCTTAACTAATGGTTAATCATAGCTTAAAAACATGTTTTAAAACATTTTAGTGAGGTTCGGGCTTAGTCAATTGCAAATAAAGTTAAAACCTCAGGGGCGTTTTGGTCATTTCCGCGTTTGTCAAAATTAATCTTCTCCTCTATTAATACACATAACACAAACAATCCCTTATTATCATCAAAACATCCCCTTGAGGATGAGTGGGGCCCACGATCCTCATTTTGAGTAAAATAACCTCAGGGCATTTTGGTCATTTTACACGTACAGAAATTCGGGGTTTGCAACTCTCGCACGAACTCCTAACCTTTCTTCTAGTGTTATATTCCTTTATTGAGGATTGTTTCTTCGAATTATATGAAAAATTACCTAGGTAATTCGGTAATTTTAAAACAGTAAAAATTGGGTGTTACATATCAAATGGTTTATGGTTGTTGCATGTATATTGTATTTTATATATATATATGGGTGATGGGTGAAAATCCACTCACTAAGTCTGTTGACTCACCCCCTCTCCCTTCTTCTCATAGTTTCAGGTGCAAATCCAGTTTCTCATCGGTCCAGTAGCTTTAGTGATCCCTTGGTGAGCTTTACATTGTTGTAAGGCTTAGTTTAGGCTTTTGTTAGTTTTAGGGCTCTAGTAGAGTGAATGTTCAAGCCATGCATTTATTTTGAGATACTTGTATTTATTTTCAGTTTATGACAATGATTAGAAGGGGGACCACTTTACCATTTTATGAATAACATATTTGATCAAGACGCTTTTAGAATTATGTATTCTAAATACCTCAGTTTTTTATGAATTTAAATATTATGCTTTAATTAGAGAAAATGATAATGATTTAGAAGAAAGATCATATTTTAAGTGTAATATTATATATATTATATGCATTTAGAGACACGTCACTTAGTAGGCTTACGGGGACGGATTTCTTACGTGGTCACGTTCCTAGGTTGGGTCATGACAGACCAAAGGTGTTATGTTTATCTGTTTGTAGTTGGTTATATTTTGTTAGGCCTTAGTGTAATACCCTAGTTTCAAATAAAAAGGTTAGAAAATTTTTTTGAACCATAAAGGTGCCAGTTACCTTATTTGTCATTTCGGGTCCTGAATTTCACTAAATCTTACCACACGCCTTAGAAGGCTCTATGATGGAACCATTTTATTGGGATCAAAAGTTCTGTAATTGTTCCCTAGAGAAAAACAAGTTAAAGAACGATTTTTAATGAATTTTATGAAATCTTCAAACCTTTCATTTTTAGCCCAAAAGTTCATAAAATCTTTGAAATTCTCAAATTTGAACTAAAACCTAAAAATTAGATTTTGATTTGTTGAGATTTTGATTTTTATGATATTTTATTTGAATCCAAATGAGAGGTATTTCCTTATTTATATTTATGTTTTAAAGTTAATAGAAAGTAAATAAATGATATTTTGGAGAGCGCTTCAAAGGTCAAGGAACAATAAGAGTGTAGGGATGATTTTATGCTCTCTAGTAAGCATTAATGCTCTAGACCGGTGAACAGAAAACATAAAAACCCCAATTTCAAGGTCTAAACATTCTGACACCAAAAACACAACTCTTCACCCTAAAACTCGAGAACCTCCGCTTCCCAACCCATTTTCACGCCCAAATCTCCATTTTCTTTCATTTCTTTCAATTTTAACTTCAATCTTTAACTCATAAGGCTTTAAGGTATGTTGTTCTTCTAATTTTACCCCTTTTCCCTTTAATTTCTTCTTGTTCTTGGGGGTTTAAGAGGGTGTTTATCATGGATGGGTCATAGTGTTCCTTTAATAGGATTAAAATTAGATTTGAGTATGTAGAGGTTAATCTAGAAGTTTATTGCTTCAATGATAGAGGTGCTAATCTGCTTCCAGGTCCAGTTGGTACTATTCATGCATCTCCCACCACTCCAACTGAGTGGGTTTAAGCCTATGAACTCTATGTTAATCATTATAGTTTTTTTCAACAAAACATGAAAAGGAACCATGATTTTATAGTTTATTTTGTAACAGTTGAGATTTCTGTTATTATGAAGCTATGATTTTCAAAATAGCATAAAATGTATTCTTGAAAAATGCATGGGACCATATTTGTTGAAATGGTTTTATGTAGAATTGTTGATAATTGCAATTGCTTGAGATATATGGTTGTTAGCACGAGTTTTATGTTGAACCGATTATGAATGTGATTACTAGAGAATCTTGTGACTATTGGAAATGCTGTTATGGTTTTAGAATTTCCAAGTCTATGAAAGTGTGATATTTGGATTGAATTTAGTTCAACATAAAGGAGCTTTAGAATATGAGTCTGTGTATGACTTGGAACAGTAAGCTACATATTTTGTGGATTGAAACCATAGTGTCTTCAACAGGTGATCCATTGGGCATGGTTTCACAACCATGAGGAATTTCTGAAGGGAGAAGCTGTAAGTTAACGATAGCTAAATCGTTAACCTTGGTACCAAAGCCTACGAGGGGCAATTTATCCAGAGAATAAATCAGTCAATCAGGGACACGGTTACGAGGAACCATTAAAATCTAGGGCTCTTGTTCATGAGGAACTGAGCACCCATTTTTCATTTACTGATAGTCTTTTCCCTTTTTATAATTCTTTGAGAATATTATGCTTTTATGATTTTAGCAAATTTATGATTTTATTGGTATTATGTGAAATAAACATAAATGATTTGTGAATGCTGCATTTACAGTATTTATGTATTTTCCTTTTTTGTCCCATGTATGGTTGTGGGTGAGGATTCACTCACTGATTTTGGTTACAAAACTCACCCCTCTTATTTATTTTATTTTCCAGATAGAGTAACTACTACAGATTTTACTTACTCTTTCCTTATCAGCGACATTAGAGTGTCATTGGTAAGCTTTACACGGGTGAAGCCTTCTATATAGAATAGGGTGCTCCAAGTGTAGATGTAGGCAGGATCCAGGACCATAGTGCATGATATATGTTATGTATATGTGGTTATGTTGGACTGTATTATATGATTTCACTACTTATAAAGGTTTTGTATATGATAGACTTTCTTTATACTTGTTGACCCCATGAACTTAGACTGAATAGTAAACATAATATGAGATTGTAGTTTGGAAAATTATGACTATATGTTTTAAAGACAGGTGATTTGTATGTAGAAAAGATTTTATAATTTAAACAATTTTGTAATTTACTGCATATAGAGGAATCCAATCATGAGGCTTACGTGGGAATGAGATTTCTCACATGTGGGTCACGTGCCCAAGTCGGGTCGTGACAAAATTGGTATTAGAGCATTAGGTTTCCTTACATATCACTAGAGCAAGTGTCCATAGGTAATGCATCGTTTATGTAAATAGAGCGCACATATTTGCATTAACAAAGCATTACTTGAGGTGTAACGCCCAATTTTTCTAGTGTACAAATGACCAAAATGCCCTGAGGTCATTTTACCGGAAAATGAGGATCGCTAGTTCGGCCATCTCAAGGGGACGTTTTGATGATGATAGGGGATTATGTGTGTTATGTGTGTTAATAGAGCATAAGAATCTCATTTTTGAGTTTCGATGCGCAAAATTACGAAAACACCCATGTGGCTGATTAACACTGAATGAAGTGCCATTGAATCGGACTTCACCCAAAGGTTTTAAATGATGTTTTTAAGTAATGTTTTGCGAGGTTAAGCCCGGTAGCCCGAGGTTTTTGCAAAAAATTACCATTTTACCCCGGCTAAGTGCATTTTTGGCCTAATGACACGATTCACAAAACCTAAGCAATATTAGACTCCAATTAAAGATTAGTAAATTCTAATTACTAATCTAGAGTCAAAATAATTTATTAAGATTAATTAGAACTTAAGATTATTTAGATACACCTTAATCTTTGTCTTAAAATCAAGATGTCATGTCATGAAATCTTGAATAATATTTTCTTTCTCTCATTCCTTAAATCAAGGAATTGTGTTTGTGAATGATTTTTATATAAAATAAGTTTTATTTCACTAATGAAGTAAGACCAACTCTTTAATCATGTCTTGATACCCTTAATTACCCATTTCCTTACCTAAACACTTACTTACAAACTCCTAATCAAAAGTCTAATCAAAGATACACCTAAACACATCTCTAAACCACAATTGAATGAAACATTTCCTTCCCCTTAGCTGTAGGGTGGCCGAATGCCACTCCTCCCCATACTCTTCACATGTTGATTTATTTTCACACACAAAGAGTCATGCCTTGGACCATACCTAGCCTTACCTTTGAATGACACTTAGAAGAGATATTTTTCTTTCCCCATGGCTGCAAAGAAGACCACCTCCCTCATTTTCACCCACAATTTCATTTTTCAACCCATAATACATATAGCAATGTGTAGAGAAATCTCACACTTTTACTAGTAGCTTTTTGTTTGAGTTTGTGACCAAAAAAGCTCTCTAGTTTTCTCTCAACTTCAAGTCTTTCCACCACCACTCTCAACCCTCCCTCAACTTACAAACACATAGCCATTCCCTTTCAAGATCAAAGCTTTCTCTTTTCAAGCAAGGAACACAACTTGGTAGGGAGTTGTTTGAGTTCTCTTCTCTATTCTTCTTCTTATATTTTTGGATTTAATGATGCATGAAATGGATGAGTTTTTAGTTGATGATATGGTTGAGTTACTCCCTTCTTGTTCTTCTTCTTTTTTGATTTTAATCTTTCCTTTCTTTCTCCTCTTTGGTTTGTTGTTGTTGGATGATTGAAAAACTATAGCGTGATGATGAGAGATCTTTGTGTTAGTTGTAAAGACCACCATATGTAGACCTCTAGAGCTCAAGGTTGGCTTCATCTTTGGTTTTGAAAGAATGATGAAAATAAGAAGGCTTTTTGGTTGTCTTTGTTGGTTTTTCCTTGAGTTTGATGATGAGTCTAGACAAATAAGGTCCATAAGACCATGGTGTCCAGAGGCTCTAAAACTCACATTTGGTTAATATTGATTGGGGTTGAACGTTTATCCTTTAAATTGTTGAAGTGAGCTCTAGCAAGATAAAGAAATGGACTTACATCCATATTTATATTTCCCTGCCTAGCATATTTACTTTCCAAGGTATCACTAAATAATTAATCTCAAAGTCTACCTATCTCAACCTTAAAGTTGAGATGTGATTTAGAGTAAATACTCTAAGAGGCCTAGAGCACTAAAATAAAGAAATGAACTTGCATTCATATTTACATTTCCTATCTAGCATATTTAAGTTTCAAGCCATCACCTAATAATGGTAAAGATCTAAAATGAAGTTTGCATAACATGTCTATCTTTATGTCATCACTTAAACTCCTAGAGCTCAAAAGACTTGCCCTGGTATCCCCAAATGGAAATTTTCACCATGACTAGTGGATGTGCCTTAGTCATGATACAATGTTAGCCTTGATTTGTAAAAATGTGAAGATGTTTTCAGGAATGTTAGAAAGGTGTTTTAAGTGGTCTCAAGGTGTTAAAGTAGCTTAGAATGTGTTAAAAATCATGTTTTCTCAAATTCTAGAGGTTCCAGTAATCGATTACCAGCTTATATAATCGATTACCAGAATGGTTATTTGAAGGATTTTAGTTTGGCAATCGATTACCAGACAATATAATTGATTACCAAGGCTGTCCTCATGCCCAGAACTAGTTTTTAACTCCTTAATCGATTACCAATTCATGTAATCGATTACCATGATATTCTTCATTTTTCGGAAATAGTTTTTAGCCTTAGTAATCGATTACCAACCTATGTAATCGATTACCTAGATGTTCCTCGAACCCTAAAAGTTAGTTTTGGTATCGATTACCAGGGCCAAGTAATCGATTACCAGACCATCTTTTTAAGTAGGAACAAGTTTTTTTTATTGGATCGATTACCATCATATGTAATCGATTACCCAGAACCCAAATGTGCAAAAATATGTGCTTTAAGTATGATAGAATGACTTTATGTGTTGATGATTTGAGATGATGAATTCATGTGATATTTGATGTTATGTGAGTACTTGATCTCTAAAGATAGAATCCATCATTTGCATGTTATAGTTTCTTTTGAAAACACTTATGCTAGAAATATATGAAGAGCTATGATACTTATGAATTATGTATTGCATCTTAACATGATATGTTTGATGACATTCTATGATTTTATATGCTCATATTGCATCCTTATATGATATGCTAATATGGTAATGATCCTCTAGACTCCAGAATTAAAGGTTATGAGAGGTGATCCAGAGAGTAGCATTTCCCATGATAAGAAAGTGCATACTCAAGAAAGTAATATGTTTTCCCCTCTATTTCCCCATATTAAATCTAGCGATGGTTAGTTAGGATTGAACTCAATTCCTAGGCGATCGGTGATGCGGAGTTTCGGTGATGACATTAAAAATCGCTGGGACGGAAGTCGGTTGGATTTCGGTGATGACGTATGAGGGTGGAAATTAAGAAAGGAACTCCAAGAGTTCAATCATGATAAAGTAAAGATGCATATGTATATGTCACATCATTGTTCTAATTGTGCATTTAATCATGTGATATGTGTTATTTACATGTGTTAGTTATGCTCTCGAGGTATTGCCGCACATACATGAGATATCTGTTGCATTCATGTCATTAAGACCCATGCTAAAAGACACCCACTTTGGATAAAAGGAGTTGAGAAATTTAAAATTGAATCTTATGCATGCATACCTCTTCCATAATGAAATTCGAAGTGGCTGGGATGATGACGATGACACTTGTGTTAAAGTTGGGGAGCCCATTGAGAATCTTGAATAAGTTTCTCACCCTTTTTCTTTCTTCCGTGTCATCTCCATACATGAATGATGCGGATTGTTCGTGATCTTCCTCGAGGTGCGGGCAAAGAAGTCACGTCACCTACCTGGATTAGAGGTCACAGTGGAAGCGTGAAGACTAGTCTAGTTTAGTTATAGTTATGTTTAGCTTTAGGCTTGTGTATGTTCAACTTGTTCGTTGTGTTTAGTATTTAGGGATGTCCTTACATTTGTAGGACATTGCTATTATGTTATGATTGTGGCATGTTAATATGATTTGTGTTGTGATTATTCTATGATTTATCTACATATGCTATGATGAAGTTTATATGATTGCTATATCCTACTTGTATTAATCGGTATCTATGCATACGCGGCTCGCATTTTAAGCTTTAAGTTCAAAAAGAAAAATTTAGTCATATTTTTACTACTCGTATTTTAAAGATAAGTCAAGTTCTGAAACAAAGGCATAACAACTAATAACTAATCGAAATACGACTCGAGCGTATTAGGTTAAAAGTTAGGGTGTTACATAAGGCCTTTAGGATGGTCAGTTATGTCTAGGTCTAAGATATAGTCCCGTCTTATCGTATGATCAATACTTCTTACCTTATGTGCTCATGTCTTTTAGTTAGATCCAGAATGCCTACCCTTTATCATTTTGCTTCACGTCGCCACCATAGCGGTTCTTCCTGGTTTAATGGCTGCCTTAGAGCTTTGGAACAAGCTCTTGCCATACTTTCTGATGTGATAGCTAGACAAACAGAGGCCGGATTGCAGTCACCCCCAATCCACCTCCAATCAGAGATCCTGATGATTCAACCTTAGAGTGTTTCCGTAGAATGGATCCGCCCACCTTTTAGGGCGTCTGACTATGGAAGATCCTCAAGCATTCCTCTAGAGATAGAAAAGATTACCAAAATGATCCATTGTTTTCTGAGAGCAGGAGAGTTGGTTGGCTTCCAGTTGAGAGGCCAAGAGGGATTTGGTATCGATAAGTTCTTAGTGGTATAGTGATTCAAAGTCGCCTACTTAGGAGGAGTTTGGTGCAACTTTCTACGTAGATTCTTGTCAGAAGTCGGTGAGCTCAGATGGTAGGAGTTTTTGAGACACCGTATGACTCCTGGGATGATAGTGGCTGAGTATGATGAGAGATTTATATACTTGGCACAAGCAGGAGGATAGGTATAGTCGTAGGAGAGAAAGCTAGGCGATTTGTTCAGGGACTTCCTAAGGACATGTTCCTCAGCCTTAACCCATGTTGCTACTATGGATTATGCACAGATGGTGGATACAGCCATCGGGTTAGAAGCTGGTTTAGCAGAGAGAATAGCTACTTTGAGTCCAGCAAAAAGGCTACGACTCACGGTGTATTTTCTAGAGGAGCTAGTACTAGTCCAGGACTTGGCTAATAGGGTTAGCCACGGGCCCAGTCGAGTAGAGTTACCTTTTCAAATCCTACCCTGTGCGGCCTATAGTTCTAGAGTCACCATAGAGGAAATAGCCAGCATTCTGGCCAGGCATCAGTTCAAAGTTTAGAACACCCCTATCCAAATTATTAGATATGTGGAAAAAGGCACCTAGGCTAGTGCATGCAAGGATCAACAACATGCTATGTTTGTGGCCAGCAAGGCCATTTCAAGAGGGATTGTCCTTTGTTAGGGAAAGTTTCTAGTCAAGGGTCGCGAACCCCTACACCAGCACCATCATATCCATTAGCTAATCGTGAGGGTTTTGTAGGTTCAGGGGCATAGGAACTGAAACGAGGCCTTGTGGGCAAAGGTCAGAATAATAGGGGCTAGAGTAGCAGGGACAGCCCTATTTTGCCGTGACACGTAAGGACACGGAGCATCCAAAGCTTACAGGTATCATTATAGTTATTCTTTTAAGGCTTTCAGTTTGATAGACATAGGCTAAAGGGAATTGGAAGTTCCTAACTTCAGTGAGAGACCTAGATAGAACAAAGCCAAGTTTAGAATTAATTCTAGCAGTATGCAAACTTCCAGATATGTTTCCAAAAATTGTGAGGTTTAGTAAATGGAGAAAAAAAAAATTCTCATTACAGGAGCCTACAAGATGACATTGTCTCTCTAGAGCGATAGTTAACACAGTCACAACACCATCTTAGAGTGCTTTGGGCGATTAGACCCATCCATAAGACCCCTATAGATCAAGTATTCTATTTCCTTACTCTTTCAGTTACATTAGTTTAGATTTGGGGACCAAATCTTTTAAATGGGGGAGATTGTAATACCCTAGTTTCAAATAAAAAGGTTAGAAAATTTTTTTCAACTAAAAAGGGTGCCAGTTACCCTTATCTATCATTTTGGGTCCTAAATTTCACTAAGCCTAGACCCTACACATCCTTGGAGGACTCTATGATGGAACCATTTTCTTGGGATCAAAAGTCCCAATAATTGTTCCGTAGATAAAAACAAGTTAAAGAACAATTTTTAACGAATTTTATGAAATCTTCAAACTTTCGTTTTTAGCCCAAAAGTTCATAAAATCTTTGAAATTCTCGAATTTGAACTAAAACCCAAAAATTAGATTTTGATTTGTTGGGATTTTGATTTTTATAATATTTTATTTGAATTCAAATGGAGAGTATTTCCTTATTTACGTTTATGTTTTAAAGTTAATAAGAAGTAAACAAATGATATTCTGAGAGTTAGCCTCAGGGAACAGGAAGGCGGTGCAGGGGACGATTTTATGCTCTCTCTGTGAGTCTCTAGTGATCAACAAAAAATATAAAATCCTCCATTTCGGGGTCTAGAATATTCAAACACCAAAAACATGACTCTTCACCCCCAAACTCGAGAACCTCCGCTCCCAACCCATTTTCACCCCCAAATCTCCATTTTTTTTTCCATTTCTTTCAATTCTAACTTCAATCTTTCACTCCTAAGGCTTTAAGGTATGTTGTTCTTCTAATTTTACCCCTTTACCCTTTTAATTTCTTCTTGTTCTTGGGGGTTTAAGAGGTGTTTATCATGGATGGGTCATAGTGTTCTTTTATAGTTTATTTTGTAATAGTTGAGATTTCTGTTGTTATGAAGCTTGATTTTGAAACAGCATAAAATGTGTTCTTGAAAAATACATGGGACCATATTTGTTGAAATGGTTTTATGTAGAATTGTTGATAACTGCAACTGCTTAGAAATATGGTTGTTAGCACGATTTTTATGTTGAACCGATTATGAATGTGATTACTGGATAATCTTGCGACTATTGGAAATGTTGTTATGGTTTTAGAATTCCCAAGTCTATGAAAGTTTGATATTTGGACTGAATTTAGAAACTCAAACATAAAGGAGCTTTAGAATATGAGTCTGTGTATGACTTGGAATGGTTGACGGCTACATATTTTGTGGATTGAAACCATAGTGTCTTCAACGGGTGATCCCTTGGGCATGGTTTCACAACCATGGGTATGCTAAGGTCAAACCCTAGAGTTACAGAATTCAGAGCTCTTAGAGTAATTAATAATTTTATGATTTCCAAAACTGGTGTTTCATGAGATTAAGCTTTGAACCCTAGGATAGAAGACTTTATGAACTAATGTGAAAAGATTGGTTTAGAATGAGGAATTTCTAAAAGGAAAGAGCTGTAAGTTAACGACAACTAAATCGTTAACCTTGGTACCAAGGCCCATGAAGGGCAATTTATCAAGAGATAAATCAGTCCATGAGGGACGCGGTTTACGAGGAACCATTAAATCTCAGTAGGGGCTCTTGTTTCACGAAGAACTGAGCACTCATTTTCAGTTAATGTTAGTTTGTTCCCTTCTTATAATTCTTTGAGAATATTATGCTTTTATGATTTTAGCAAACTTACAATTTTATTGGTATTATGTGAAATAAACATAAATGATTTGTGAATGTTGCATTAACAGTATTTATGTATTTTCCTTTCTTGTCCTATGTATGGTTGTGGGTAAGGATCACTCATTAGTTTTAGTTACAAAACTCACCCTCTTATTTCTCCTATTTTACAGATAGTAACTGTTGCGGATTTTACTAGACTCCTTTCTCCTAGGACATGAAGAGTGTCAGTTGGTAAGCTTTACATGGGTAAGGCTTTCTATATAGAATAGGGTGCTCAAGTGTAGATGATGCAAGATCCTAACCATAGTGCATGATATATGTTATGTATATGTGGTTATGTTGGACTGTATTATATGATTTCACTACTTACAAAGGTTTTGTATATGATAGACTTTCTTTATGCTTATTGACCCCATGAACTCGACTACAGGAAAATAATATGAGATTGTAGTTTGGAAAATTATGACTATATGTTTTAAAGACATGTGATTTGTATATAGAAAAGATTTTATGATTTAAATAGTTTTGTAATTTCCTGCATATAGAGGAATCCAAGTCATGAGGCTTGCGTGGAAACGGATTCCCACGTATTCACGTGCCCAAGTCGGGTCGTGACAAAGTTGGTGTTAGAGCATTAAGTTTCCTGCATATCATTGGAGCAAGTGTCATAGCATCGTTTATGTAAATAGAAGCCCGCATATTTGCATTAACGATGCATTACTTGAGACCTTTAGAATGGTCAGTGATATTTAGGTCCAGAGAGAGAGTCTCGTCTTATCGTATGATCAGTTCTTACCTTATGTGCTCATCACTTGAGCATAACACTATAGTAGGATGGGTGTTACAACACTTGTGAGTTCTGCCAGTTTCATTTTTTCCTCTTCAATGCATATGTGATGTATGATGGATAAACTTATCTATTAGCCAAACCTTTAGCCAATAGAATCACTTCTTCAAAGATTTCATAGACCTACCATTTTAGATTTTATTTTTTGTTTTTTATATGGGCCATTTTATATTTGTTTCATTTTCTGTTATGTATTTTGTGTTGTCTTTGTCTTTAAAAAGTGTTCATTATTTATAAAGGTCTTTATATGGACTCGGTTTTTACCCTTGACCCTGCCATTAATTAATTTTTTTAATTTTTAATCAAAAAATTATTTAGACCATTATAAATAATCACACATGTACATATGTATATTTGTTTCTCCGCCATATGATATTTAATGTAATTTTTAGTTATTTTATTACATATATTTTATTTTATATTTTTATAAATTTATATTTTATTATATATAAATTATATTATGATTGAACTTCTGAAATACTAAACCAATACCATATTCAGTTCGATATCCGGTTCATTTTTCACATCCTTGCTATTTTCTTTATTAAAGGACTCGATTTCCTCACCCCCAACGCGCTCTCGAAACGCTTTGTATTCACCTTATTCCCACACCATAAGCACTCTCTGAGCTCGCTCTAGAACCCTCGAATTATACGTGTAAAGTGAAAAGCGCCTCTTCTGTTCCCAACCGATGGCCGCCGCAGCACCGCCACCGCCACCGACTCCCGCGCCCGAACCGGCCACCGCACTGCCGGAAAACACCCCATTGGGGCACCCGATCTTCACCCGCATCCGCCTTGTTTCCCCGTCCGATGTCCCCCATATTCACAAGCTGATCCACCAGATGGCCGTCTTCGAGCGCCTCACTCACCTCTTCTCCGCGACCGAGTCCTCCCTCTCCTCCACCCTCTTCTCCCCACCACCAAGCCCTTCTATTCCTTCACCATCTTCGTGCTCGAGGTCTCCCCGAACCCCTTCACGGACAACCACTCCTCCAGCGACCCTTTATTCACGCCCGCTGTGAAGGTCTTGAACTTGGAACACCCCATCGATGACCCAGAGAGGGAAACGTTCAGGACCCTCAACGGCGACGACGTCTACGTTGCTGGGTTCGTGCTGTTTTTCCCCAACTACTCGACTTTTCTGGGAAAGCCTGGGTTCTATGTGGAGGACCTGTTTGTGAGAGAGTGCTACAGGAGGAAGGGGTTTGGGAGGATGCTGCTCTCCGCGGTGGCGAAGCAGGCCGTGAAGATGGGGTATGGGAGGGTCGAGTGGGTTGTGCTCGATTGGAACGTTAATGCTATCAAGTTCTATGAGGAAATGGGGGCCAAGGTCTTGCAGGAGTGGAGGATTTGCAGGTTGACTGGTGAGGCTCTACAAGCTTATGGAGTCGCTGATTAGTAATGTTTTGGTCCTTTTCTTTTGATATTTTTATTTTCAGAATTCAGCGACTTTTTTTTTTTTAGTTTGTTAAAGTGTTGTTTGTGCCGATTATATAATGGAAACGGTGTTGGAATGGAGCTCCAGGAGCTGTGTTTTTGAGATGAGGGTATTATGGGTCCATGGTTGTGTTTGGTTCTTCATCTTTTTCAACGTTGGTCTATACTGTAACTTTCCATTTTGAATGGAATGCTGTTTCTTTCACCCCTGCTGTAGAGTTGGTATTCACCATGATTCCTGGTGTGAAATGTTGATTCATCTCGTTGATCCAGAGAAATGGATGAAAATTTTTAGTGTGAGGCGACTTTTGCCGTTTAAAATTTGAAGTAGAGTTTGAAGGTCCGCCTATGAGATGTTAGCAGGTTTGAGGTTGTGTTTTTCTTTTGCAAGTCATACATTCTCAATTTTGTTAGTGTACACTGCCACTTTCCATTTCGAAAGGATTTGGTACATTTGAGGTTTCTGTGATTTATCATTATTTTGTGAGTAGTGGGAGGCTCTACAAGCTTGTGGATTGGGTTTTTTAATTAGGCAACTTTGATGTGGATTTGAGATGGCGGAAGTACGCCTAAATGTTGTTTTGCTTTTCAAATCATTTTTGTCAGTCTTGTCGTTCCCATTCTTAAGTTACCCCATCAACAGTATTAATTTCCAATCCAAAAGAGCATTGCTTACGAAGGGAACCTTTGATTAAAGGTTCTTGTGGGATAGAAATATGGAGTTCTGCACCATTTCTTCCTACCGAATTTCACTTAAGGAATCGATATTCTTAAGCCTCTCAATAATTTCTGGTGAATTCGTAAGGTTGACTATAAATCGTAGTTAATTTACTACATTTTGTTTCCATTTTGTAGTGTGACAAAATTTTAAAGTAGTTCTCTCGTACGGTATTGTGAATTCTTGCCGAAGAATGTAAATGGCATAATGTATATTTCGAGTAGTTTCATTTTCTCCAAATGCCCTGTCTATTTTGTTCTTGCTATCATCTTTATCCTTAAATTCAAGACTAAAACCTCAATTTCGTCTCTTATTTATAGTGGGAGACAAATTAGTTTTTTAGATTTTAAAAATCTCATACTAATTCTTCAAATTTCACAGGTGAGGACAAGTTAGTTCTTTTGTGAAATTGTTATCTAAGTTATGTGTTGTTAACTTACGTGTACTGTTAATTTGTTTATGTATACTATTAATTTTCATGGTGGATTTTAACTTACATCATTCCTCTAAGTGAAGTCGTTAGACTTTTTTTATCTAATCTCTTACCATAATCTCTACTAGAAGAAAAATTGTGACTTGAAGTTGTCATTTGTTCTGAATAAATAGAGGAGTGACGATAAAGCCCATCGTAAAAATTAACAATACATATAAGCAAATTAATAGAACATGTGGATTTTTGTTAATGGTTTAGGAATTTGATGAAGGAACTAATTTGTCTCCATTTATGAAATTTGAGGGACTATTATTAATTTTTTAATCTAAGGGATTAATTGTCTCCTACTATAAATTTGATAGACTAAATTGGTAATTTAGTCTAAATTCAATTTTCTTCATTCTAAAAGAAGAACCATTTGCTAAAGTGAAGTTAGTGACTTTTGCAAATTCCTCGTACCTCGGAGCATCTTGAGGCTTCTTATTTGTTTGGCATTTTGGCCTTCATTAAGAATAGTTGTAGAAATCCCTTGGCTCTTCCTTTTTTTGATCATCCCTTTTGGCTCTTCTAGGTGTCTCTTATATCAGATTTCATGAATTTTTTGTTGTTACCTGTTGGAAACCTAAAAGTATGGGGTAACGACATAGGCGCAATATGGAAGATCTGTAGATTAGTCGGCAAGCAAAAGTAAGCTAGGCTTAAAGAAAAGCAAGCCTAACAAGCAAGGAGAAGCAAATGAGGAACTGTTTGGATTGTATAGTGAATCCAAAACAAGGACCACCAAAGAAAAACAACCTCATGACTTGGAAGGGGACAAATACAAGAGTATGGGAGTTAAGATCGTGAGTAATGGTTGCTAAAAAATAGGGACAACCATGATTATGTATATAGTTTATGCTATAAATAGGGGAATATTTGTTAAATAGGACACGATTCCAAGTCTCTAGAACCAGCCTTTTTCCTAGATCTATTTTGAGAAGTTCCCTCCCATGGTTCAGATCATACATGGCATATGAATTTGCGATTAGGGAGAAAAGCTTATATGAATTCTTACCTCAACTTCAGCTATGTGCTATGTAACTTCCTCCAAGTACAACATTATTCTTAAGTCATGACATTATACTTAGGAGTTGTTACTTATAAATTAATGGACCTTTCTTCATTGTCTATAGCATAATCGGTTTAATCGTGTAACTAGTTCATGGTTTTATCAAAATATAAAGCAAAGAAACATAGTATTTATTTAATACAAGGTCAAATACAAAAGGAAGCTCTTTCAAGAGCTTTCCAGTACATCCGTTATCTCTTATATTTACATGTGCATACACCTAAGTAGAATAGATGCAGGTCTTCGCCACTAACTACTATAAATTCCAATTTATTCTCACTTGTAGTGGCCTCATGTCCTCCTGGATCAACCCTGGAGATGACACTGAAGACAAAACATAGGGGTGAGAATTCTAAAATTCTCAATAGGGCATCCCAAAACATATACTGAAATCCATGTCATCACCTCGCCACTTCGGTTTATTAAAATGTGAGCATACAACATATATCAAAGGTTCATTTTAAAATTCAAAAGTTATAATCCGAAGTGGATTTCTTTTATTATTTGGGCTCTTAATATACATATGTCATCATATAAAGCATATACTGTTAAATTACAACTTAAATATATTGGCCTCAATATAGATGCTAAAATTATTTACTTAGCACTAAGATAAAGGACTACTTAGGACAATTGCTACTTCAACTTGTCTTGTGTAACACCCTAACAATTAACCCAATACACCTAGGTAGGTCTGATTAATTACTAGACTTTACTCTTTGCTTCAGTTCCTTAATCATGCTTTGAAAATACTTAGTGAATTACGAGCCATTTTTTTTTTTAAACATAATTGAAAACGTGAGCGCTTAACGTGAATGATTTAGCAAAATTTAAAAGACACATAGGAATTTACAAACATCACATCATAATATATTGGCTCCATCATACAGCATCCATAATTACATATCATATAGATATTTTGCCTACCAACAGAATAAGACTAAGTGTAGGCAATCTAATAAAACATAAATAATATATGGATGGAAGGACATCCATTAATGACACCTAGTAATAACACTCAGGGATAGGGATAGATATCTAAATATACGAGTGAAACTAGGATTCAAGTTCAGTGTCCCCTGAGCCTCAATGTGATTCACGAACGCTTCCTTCGTTTCTGAAGACGAGATGGAAAGAAAAATAGAGGGAGTGAGAAACTTATAAAAAGAATCTCAGTAGGGTACTCACCTCATGATGCATTGTGTCATCATCATCGTCCCAGGAACCTCGGGTTATTATGAAATAGTGAGCATGCTAAGATTGATTTATTAAGTTCGAAAATATACTTTACCGAGGTTCGTCGGTTTTAATCATGCGTCTTATAATGCATCATAAACTTAGCATGTCATGTTTATAATGAACTTTTCCTTTCATATATAATAACATAGTTATGCATAAAATCACATCATATTCCTCATCATCATTTCATAATACTATGCATAGCAGATATCATATTTCTCATCATCATCTCATAAATACTATGCATAGCAGAACATCATATTCACATAATGCATTTACTTAGTTTCTTAGGTGACTTAAAGTTACTTTCATCATCATTTTCCTGGGCCACCCTATACTCCACCCTTTTGGGAGTAATCTAGGTTATGAGCTCATACCTTGTTAGTCGTCACCACATACTTATCCCTTTTGATAAGTAAAAATTCCGTCTCTACCTTTTTGAGAGAACAGACTAGGGGCAAGAATCACCTTTTCACCGCCTATAGTTTGACGGGTCCAAAGGATCATTTTCTCATATATTTTGAGTCACCTTTAAGTCTTTGCATGTTATATCATAATACAATTCTTCATTCATAATCATCATAACATTTTCTCATTTATAGTCTTATGCCGAAATAATATATACCAACTTAATCATGCATCTAGAGATTCCAGGAAGAGGTGGGTCACAATGGACACGCTTAAATACCAAATCTTTCCTTAGCCAGAATCTTTCCAAATTGCACTCTTAGGAATACACTTTCTTCCAGGAATAGAATATGTCTTTATTTCATGCATAAGTTTTCATTGTTTGCAACAACAACTATAACATACAAACCAGGGAATCAATCAATGACACCAAATTCTTAATAAGCATCAAATCACATTTTAAGTACACATAAATTACTAGCTTCCCATAAAGTTCTTACAAAGTTTTAAAACTCTTTTAGAACTAATTCCTTTTGTTAAACTTGAAAGAAGTCATAGGACTTTAGGCCTAAATTAACCATGGGACCGATTTATAACTTGAAAGAATGTTCATAATTAAATCTTTCACTTAAGATAAAAGGAGCAAGTCTTGAGCTTTAGAGATTTAGGTGACATCTTTGAATTATTACCATGCTATGCAACCTTATTTTAATCTTATCTTTATAAGGTGATAGCTTGGAATTATAAACATGATATGCAATTCCATTTCTTTATCTTTAAGATTTAAGGTGATAACTTGAAAATTAAACATGATGCAAGAACTTGTAATATAAACATGATGCAAGAAACTTAGCGCGGAATCCATAGGACTAGGAGAGGGAGAAGAGATCTTAAGCAACGGGAGCGGTAGTCCGCATAGGACCTGAGGGAGATGAGAATTACATTTTTTTTTAAGCTCCAATTCTCAAGACTTCTTAAAGAATAAATTCTTTAACTCCAATTATCTCATTTGCTTATGATTCATAAGCAAGTCTTTGAGCTCTAGGATTTTTAGGTGATGACATAAAATAAACATGCCATGCATTGACTCTTTAGCCATTATAAAATAAAGTGAGAGCATAAAATAAACATGAGATGCAACTTCTTTATTATCTTTAGAGATTAAGTGACAACTTGAAATTTAAACATGAAATGCAAGCTTGAAATTTAAACATGAGATATGCAAGTTCATTTATTTATTCTTGAGAATTTAGTTATGACATAAAATAAATATGGTTATGCAAGGCATAAACTTAAACGTGGATGCAAGTTCACTTGATCTCTTTACTAGAGCTCCTTCAAGACTTTAAGAGAATTATGTTTTCAACCCAATATATGTATCTTAGCAAGACAAAGTAAAAATACATATTTCATATTCAAACCTCAAGATAAAAACATTATTCTTTAAAGTTTTGCATTAAATGGAATGTTCAAGCTTTAGAGGCCTAACTTGTGATGGATTTACAACCCATATTCAAGGTCCTCATCATCAAGCCATCATTTCATTCCTTCCTAGGCCATTTGGCTGAAACCATGAAAGGAAAATAAGGAAAGAAAAACTGAAATTTTAGAAGCTTTGGAAACTAGTGAAACCTTCAAGTTTTAGATCTAACTTGTGAAAGCTTTGCAACCAACACTCAAGAATCTCATCATCAAACCATGGTCTCATCATAAGCTAGGCCATATGGCCAAAATACTTTAAAAAGAAAGGAAGAAGAAACCAAAATGAAAACTTAAAAGAAAGTTCATGAAAACATCATTTTGAGCTAGAAACAAACTTGTCAGCATAAAATGAACTTAGAAACACCTCCCTACCTAATTTGATTTGAAAGAAAGGAAGAGAACTTGGTTTCCTTGAGTGAAATGAAGAAAATATCCTTGAAAGCTGAAGGGAGAATTCAACCAAGAGAAAGAAAGAAAGAAAGCTTTTGGTGCTCCTAAAACTAGAATTTGTGTAAGTTATGAACTAAGCATCTAAACTATCTTCAAGCATGCCTATTTATAGAGATTTTGCAGCTCATAAATGGACAAAGGAAGGAAATAAATCTGACCAAAAATTAGAGGAAAAAAATAAGGAAGAAAAATCATTTTGTTTGGTGGCTAAAACATGGAATCATGTTTCCATGTTTTCATGATTCTTTGTTTTCATTCTTTGGATTTTTGTGTAATAATTTTCTGACTTATTACTCAATAATTTCGTGCATTACAGCCTTGTGGAAGAGGATTTTGTGTGTTCCATGTATTTTTTAGGTGTAGGCAAGGTATTCATGCAATTTAGAGAATTTACGGTTAAGGGTTTAAGTGAATTACTAAGCAATTTGGGTGTTTTAAGCAATTTTAGGTTCTAATCAATCTAAATAAATAATTTTGACTCTAGATTAGTAATTAGAATTTAATAAGCTTTAATTTGAGCCTAATATTGCTTAGGTTTCGTTAGACGAATCAAAAATCTCAAAATTTGTAAACTGCACAAAGACAGGGGCAAAACGGTCATTTTACTTAAAAATTGCCCAGACCACCCGAGCTTAACCAATGGTTAATCATGGCTTAAAAACACCTTTTAACACATTTTAGTGAGGTTCGGCTTAGTCGGCAGCAAATTTGAGTTAAAACGGGTAAGGGCGTTTTGGTCATTTCGCGTCAAGCTCAAAATTAGGATTCTTCTCCTCTATTAACACACATAACACAAACAATCCCTTATTAACATCAAAACATCCCCTTGAGGATGGGTGGGGCCCACGATCCTCATTTTCTAGTAAAATAACCTCAGGGCATTTTGGTCATTTTACACGTACAGAAAATTGGGGTTTGCAATACTTGCACGAATTGCTCCTAACTTCTCTTCTAACGTTATATTCCTTTATTAAGGATTGTTTGGTCTCAAATTTTATATAATATTTACCTACGGTAATTTGGTAATTCCTAATGATAGTAAAAATTACAGTAAAAATTGGGGCGTTACATTACTCCCCTCCTTAAAAAGAATTTCGCCCTCGAAATTCGTTACTGAGAATAGCTCTGGATACGTGCTTGCATATCTATTCCAGCTCCCATGTAACTTCTTCGTTTCATCTTGTCCCCATGCTACTTTGACTAGGGACAACTTGTTCCTTAACGCTTAACTCCTCCTGAACGATTCGTGGGTGGGTAAACGTTAGGTCATCTCTTAATTGTACATGTTCTGCTCTAGTACATGACTTGGGTCAGAATGATATTTCCTTAACTGGAGACATGGAAAACATCATGAAGGTTGGAGAGACTCTGGGTAGGGCTATACGGTAGGCTACATATCCTATTTTGCTAAGGATTTAACGGACCAAGAAATCTGGGCTCAATTTCTTTACTTTCATTGCTCGGCCTATGCCTGTGGTGGGTGATTCTTAGGAACACATGGTCCCCTTCTTGAAAATCTAGCCGCTTGTCCGCATAGTTTTTCTGTCGACTTTGAGCAGGTAAGAATTTATCCCTAATCTTCTTGATTTGTTCCGTCGTTTCCCTCACAATATCCTGTCCAGTAGACTTTGCTCTCGGGCTCATACCAACATAGAGGTGATTGACACTTCCGTCCATAGAGGGCCTCGTATGGTGCCATACCGATACTTGCATGATAACTGTTGTTATATGCAAATTCAATAATGGAGGTACTTATCCCAACTCTCTCTTTGATCTAAAACACATGCCCTCAACATGTCCTCCAAAGTTTGGATAGTTCTTTCATTGACCTCCGTTGGGGGTGATAAGCCGTGTCAAACACAGCTTTGAACCAAATGCCTTCTGAAAGGCTCCCCAAAACCGTGACGTGAATCGCGGATCTCGATCGAGATTATCGTCGGACTTCCGTGTAACCTTTCTATCTCCTGAATATATAATTGTGCTAACCTATCCAAGGAATAAGTCACCTTAATAGGTAAAAGTGGGCTGACTTAGTCAACCGATCCACTATTACCCAAATGGCGTCATGATTCGCTTGGGTCCTTAGTCCAGTTACAAAATCCATGGAGATACTATCCCACTTCCACTCGGGGATTGATAGGGGTTGCAACATTCCAGGGTCTTTGGTGCTCAATCTTCACCTTTTGACATACCAAGCATTTATTCACCCATGTGCACACATCCTTTTTCAATCCAGGCCACAGAACATCTTCCTCAAATCTTGATACATCTTGGTGGCACCAGGATGGAGGGTGAAATGACTCTTTTGGGCTTCCTCCAAAATATCCTTTCGAGGTCACCACTAGCAGGTACACATATACGACCTTCAAACCTCCACAAACTATCATTCCCTTGGGTAAAACCTTTCAACTTATCAGCTCTTCCTCTTCTAAGGTCTCTTGAAATTCCGTATCTTCCCTTTGGGCTTGAGCAATTCTTTCCTTGAATTCACTCGTCACACTAAGGTGACAAGCTCTTATGCCCTTAGTGGTCAAGGTCATTCCTAGGTTGAGGTCTCTAAATTGCTCAATTAACTCAATCTCTTTCACCATCAAACGGGACACTTGTAAGGATTTCCTACTTAGGGCTCAGCTACAACATTAGCTTTACCTGGATGATAGTTTAACCCAAAATCATAATCTTTTAAAAACTCCATCCACCTTCTTTGCCTCATGTTTAGCTCTTTTTGATCAAAGAGATATTTCAAACTCTTGTGATCAGAAAACACCTCAAACCTCACTCCGTATAAATGGTGTCTCCAAATCTTTAGAGCAAACACGACGGCTAACTCAAGGTCATGGGTGGGGTAATTTGCCTCATGTGGCTTGAGTTGCCTCGATGCATAGGCCACCACTTGCCTATCCTGCATACACAACCCAAACCCTTCCTTGAAGCATCACAGTACACTTCGAAAGGCACATTGGGGTTGGGTAACACTAAAAAGGGGTTGAGGTTAGCTTGTGTTTCAGCTCTTGAAAGCTCTTTTCACATCCGGGTCCATGAAAAAGAGGTGTTTTTCCTAGTTAGCTTAGTCAGAGGAAGGGAAATCTGGAAAATCCCTTGATAAACCGACGGCAATAACCAGCTAAACCTAAGAAGCTCCTTACTTCAGTTACGTGGTTGGTCTTTCCAGTACACCGTTTCCACCTTACTAGGATCTCTAGGAATTCCTTTCTTAGATACTACATGCCCTAAAAATTTCACCTCATCCAACCAGAATTCACACTTAGAAAGCTTGGCATATAGTTTCTTTTCCTTCAGGATTTCAGTACTATAGTTAGGTGGCGTTCATGCTCCTCGTGGGTCTTAGAGTAGATGAGAATGTCATCTATAAAGACAACCACAAACTGATCTAAATAGGGTCTAAAGATCCTATTCATGTAATCCATAAAAATTGCGGAGCATTGGTTAATCCAAAGGACATTACTCCAAACTCAAAATGGCCGTATCGGACGAAAGGCCGTTTTTGGTATATCTTCATCTCTCACCCTAATTCTGTGGTAACCTGACCTCAAATCAATCTTAAAACACTGTTGCCTTTAAGCTGGTCCATCAAGTCATCTATCCTAGGCAAAGGGTATTTGTTCTTCACTGTCACTTTATTCAATTGCCTATAGTCAACACACATCCTCATACTCCCATCCTTTTTCTTCACAAACAACACAGGGGCTCCCCAAGGTGACGCACTAGGTCTAACAAACTTTTTCTCCAATAAATCCTCCAATTGAGCTTTCAACTCGTCAACTCTAATGGGGACATCCTGTATGGGGCTATGGATATGGGACCTGCACCGGAAGCAATTCTATGGAAAACTCTATCTCTCTCTTGGGGGAAACTCTGTATCTCATCTGGAAATACTTCTGGATAATTCCTTACTATTTGTATCTCATCGATACTTTGCTCAAAGTCTACATCACTAGGCTAAGAAAATATAACCTTTACTCTCACCCTTACCACAATCCTCCAGATGTTATGTAAAGACTTATGGGTTTCTTAGGTCTAATGGGAAAGGAAGAAAAGTAATGGTTTTCTCATAGGTTTAAGGACATGGTTGGCTTCAAGCCAATCCATGCCAAGAATCACATCTAAACCTTGCATGGGTAAGCAAATGAGATCTAAAACAAATGATCTATTCTCAATAACAAAATGGCAATCTAAACAACATTTACAAGTCCTAACGGGTTTTCAGGAGGGTAGAAACAATAAGGTCAAAAGGAAGCTCAGTTATATGCAAGTTAAGGGTTTTAACACACGAGTGGGAGATAAAAGAATGGGAAGCGCAGAATCATAGTACAATTAAGTTTCTACCATACATATTACACTTACCTTCCACGAGATTTCGTGACTTTGTCGTTTCTTCACATTAACGGTGAATACCCTTCCTTGGTATTCTGGCTTGGGATTGGGGGTTGGCGGGTTCCTTTCCTGCATTCTTGGAGTAATGACCTGTTTTCCACCGGTAGCACACGTTTGTTTCGGCTCGACATGGCATGCTCCCATGATTCTTGCCGCACTTGGGACATTCCATGGATGGCACGGGTCGTGGAGGTGCTGCTGACCTCTTTGTGGTGCTTTCCCTTTATTGTTATTATTGTTGTTGTTGTTGATTGTTGGGATTATTATAGTGGTTGTTGTTGTTGTTCGGTTTTTATGAAAGTTCCTTTGTGGACTTGTGATCTTGATTGATGTGGAAATGGAGGTCGATTTTGCCTCTTGAACTGTTGACCTTGAGGTGTCAGCTTTTTGAATATTCTCAGACTTTGAAGTACCCAGCTTCTTCCCTTCTTCAATGATGCGGCATTTGTTGACTAAGGTAGAGAAATCTTGATTTCCAAGTGCGCAACTCACATTAAGTTTGCCTTTAACCTTGACTCGTATTTAATGCATTTCCAATACTCATCAGGGTTACCTTGGTACATCCTTGAGAACTTAATGAGTTCCTCAAATCTGGCAGGATCCTGAGCCACATTCATATTCCCCTGGACAAGTTGCATGAATTCAATGTCCTTAGCATTTCTAACCGACTCGGAAAGTACTTCTCGTAAAAATGGACCTTGAATAATTCCCAATCAATGTCCACTTCGTGCCTCCAGGAGTCTTCGAACACCAGCCCACCAAAGGGCATCACCCTCAAGCATGTGGGTGGCAAAAGTGACCTTCTGCTCCTCTGAACATGGAACTACAGCAAAGACCTTCTCAATATTTGAATCCATTCATCTGTACATTAGGATTTCAGGGTCCCTTGAAAACAGGTGGATTCGCCTTACGAATTTTCCCAAAACGAGCATGTTCGGGAATTTCATGTCCTTGATTTATATTAGCTTGACGATTCTGATCCATCCGTTCCATCATCATTCTCATGGTCCTTGCTACGTCGCGAAGTGCTTCAGCGGTCTCATTATCTTGGTTATTCTGTGCGTTCCTAGTCGTCGTCGTGCCATTGGTCCCTATACACACAAAAGGAACACTGAGTGATCAGGCCAATATTCCATGCAAAGTGAGCAAGTTACCATGGCACTTTCAACATACATAGTCATGTATTTCTAATCCTCAAGCTCATCCTAATGATAAACATCTACACATGACATTACTAACGTATTATGCTTTAGAAGCATAGTCCAATCCTCAGGCTCCGTGAGACCGAACTTCTGATACCAAAATGTAACACCCTAATAATTAACCCAATACACCTAGGCGTTCTGATTAATTACTAGACTTTACTCTTTGCTTCAGTTCCTTAATCATGCTTTGAAAATACTTAGTGAAATTACGAGCCATTTTTTTTTTAAACATAATTGAAAACGTGAGCTTGCTTAACGTGAATGATTTAGCAAAATTTAAAAGACACATAGGAATTTACAAACATCACATCATAATATATTGGCTCCATCATAGCATCCATAATTACATATCATATAGATATTTTGCCTACCAACAGAATAAGACTAAGTGTAGGCAATCTAATAAAACATAAATAATATATGGATGGAAGGACATCCATTAATGGCACCTAGTAATAACACTCAGGGATAGGGATATCTGAAATATACGAGTGAAACTAAGGATTCAAGTTCAGCTACCCTGACAGCCTCAATGTGATTCACGAACGCTTCCTTCCTTCTTGAAGACGAGATGGAAAGAAAAATAGAGGGAGTGAGAAACTTATAAAAAGAATCAGTAGGGTACTCACCTCATGATGCATTGTGTCATCATCATCGTCCCCAGGAACCTCGGGTTATTATGAAATAGTGAGCATGCTAAGATTGATTTATTAAGTTCGAAAATATACTTTACCGAGGTTCGTCGTTTTAATCATGCGTCTTATAATGCATCATAAACTTAGCATGTCATGTTTATAATGAACTTTTCCTTTCATATATAATAACATAGTTATGCATAAAATCACATCATATTCCTCATCATCATTTCATAATACTATGCATAGCAGAATATCATATTTCTCATCATCATCTCATAAATACTATGCATAGCAGAACATCATATTCACATAATGCATTTACTTAGTTTCTTAGGTGACTTAAAGTTACTTTCATCATCATTTTCCTGGGCCACCCTATACTCCACCCTTTTGGGAGTAATCTAGGTTATGAGCTCATACCTTGCTAGTCGTCAGCACATACTTATCCCTTTTGATAAGTAAAATTCCCTCTCTACCTTTTTGAGAGAACAGACTAGGGGGCAAGAATCACCTTTTCACCGCCTATAGTTTGACGGGTCCAAAGGATCATTTTCTCATATATTTTGAGTCACCTTTAAGTCTTTGCATGTTATATCATAATACAATTCTTCATTCATAATCATCATAACATTTTCTCATTTATAGTCTTATGCCGAAATAATATATACCAACTGAATCATGCATCTGAAGATTCCCAGGAAAGAGAAGTGGGTCACAATGGACACGCTTAAATACCAAATCTTTCCTTAGCCAGAATCTTTCCAAATTGCACTCTTGAATACACTTTCTTCAGGAAAGAATATGTCTTTATTTCATGCATAAGTTTTCATTGTTTGCAACAACAACTATAACATACAAACCAGGGAATCAATCAATGACACCAAATTCTTAATAAGCATCAAATCACATTTTAAGTACACATAAATTACTAGCTTCCCATAAAGTTCTTACAAAGTTTTAAAACTCTTTTAGAACTAATTCCTTTTGTTAAACTTGAAAGAAGTCATAGGACTTTAGGCCTAAATTAACCATGGGACCGATTTATAACTTGAAAGAATGTTCATAATTAAATCTTTCACTTAAGATAAAAGGAGCAAGTCTTGAGCTTTAGAGATTTAGGTGACATCTTTGAATTATTACCATGCTATGCAACCTTATTTTAATCTTATCTTTATAAGGTGATAGCTTGGAATTATAAACATGATATGCAATTCCATTTCTTTATCTTTAAGATTTAAGGTGATAACTTGAAAATTAAACATGATGCAAGAACTTGTAATATAAACATGATGCAAGAAGCTAGCGCGTAATCCATAGGACCAGGAGAGGAGAAGAGAATCTTAGCCGGTAGTCCTCATAGGACCGGTGAGGGAGATGAGAATTACATTTTTTTTAAGCTCCAATTCTCAAGACTTCTTAAAGAATAAATTCTTTAACTCCAATTATCTCATTTCTTCGCTTATGATTCATAAGCAAGTCTTTGAGCTCTAGGATTTTTAGGTGATGACATAAAATAAACATGCCATGCATTGACTCTTTTAGCCATTATAAAATAAAGTGAGAGCATAAAATAAACATGAGATGCAACTTCTTTATTATCTTTAGAGATTAAGTGACAACTTGAAATTTAAACATGAAATGCAAGCTTGAAATTTAAACATGAGATATGCAAGTTCATTTATTTATTCTTGAGAATTTAGTTATGACATAAAATAAATATGGCTATGCAAGGCATAAACTTAAACGGATGCAAGTTCACTTGATTCTTTACTAGAGTCCTTCAAGACTTTAAGAGAATTATGTTTCAACCCAATATATGTATCTTAGCAAGACAAAGTAAAAATACATATTTCATATTCAAACCTCAAGATAAAAACATTATTCTTTAAAGTTTTGCATTAAATGGAATGTTCAAGCTTTAGAGGCCTAACTTGTGATGGATTTACAACCCATATTCAAGGTCCTCATCATCAAGCCATCATTTCATTCCTTCCTAGGCCATTTGGCCGAAACCATGAAAGGAAAATAAGGAAAAAACTGAAATTTTAGAAGCTTTGGAAACTAGTGAAACCTTCAAGTTTTAGAGATCTAACTTGTGAAAGCTTTGCAACCAATACTCAAGAATCTCATCATCAAACCATGGTCTCATCATAAGCTAGGCCATATGGCCAAAATACTTTAAAAAGAAAGGAAGAAGAAACTGAAAATGAAAACTAAAAGAAAGTTCATGAAAACATCATTTTGAGCTAGAAACATAACTTGTCTTAGCATAAAATGAACTTAGAAACACCTCCCTACCTAATTTGATTTGAAAGAAAGGAAGAGAACTTGGTTTCCTTGAGTGAAATGAAGCAAAATATCCTTGAAAGCTGAAGGGAGAATTCAACCAAGAGAAAGAAAGAAAGAAAGCTTTTGGTGCTCCTAAAACTAGAATTTGTGTAAGTTATGAACTAAGCATCTAAACTATCTTCAAGCATGCCTATTTATAGAGATTTTGCAGCTCATAAATGGACAAAGGAAGGAAAGAAATCTGACCAAAAATTAGAGGAAAAAAATAAGGAAGAAAAATCATTTTGTTTGGTGGCTTAAAACATGGAATCATGTTTCCATGTTTTCATGATTCTTTGTTTTCATTCTTTGGATTTTTGTGTAATAATTTTCTGACTTATTACTCAATAATTTCGTGCATTACAGCCTTGTGGAAGAGGATTTTGTGTGTTCCATGTATTTTTTAGGTGTAGGCAAGGTATTCATGCAATTTAGAGAATTTACGGTTAAGGGTTTAAGTGAATTACTAAGCAATTTGGGTGTTTTAAGCAATTTTAGGTTCTAATCAATCTAAATAAATAATTTTGACTCTAGATTAGTAATTAGAATTTAATAAGCTTTAATTTGAGCCTAATATTGCTTAGGTTTCGTTAGACAAATCAAAAATCTCAAAATTTGTAAAACTGCACAAAGAGAGGGGCAAAACGGTCATTTTACTTAAAAATTGCCCGAGACCACCCGAGCTTAACCAATGGTTAATCATGGCTTAAAAACACCTTTTAACACATTTTAGTGAGGTTCGGCTAAGTGCACGCATTGAATTAAAAACGTAAGGGTGTTTTGGTCATTTCGCGTTGGAGCTCAAAATTAGGATTCTTCTCCTCTATTAACACACATAACACAAACAATCCCTTATTAACATCAAAACATCCCCTTGAGGATGGGTGGGGCCCACGATCCTCATTTTGAGTAAAATAACCTCAGGGGCATTTTGGTCATTTTACACGTAGAGAAATTGGGGTTTGCAATACTTGCACGAATTGCTCCTAACTTCTCTTCTAACGTTATATTCCTTTATTAAGGATTGTTTGGTCTCAAATTTTATATAATATTTACCTACGGTAATTCGGTAATTCCTAATGATAGTAAAAATTAGTAAAAATTGGGCGTACATCTTGACCCTCGACTTTTGTGGCGTTGGCCACTTTAGGTAGTAGATTGCTTTTCAGGTTCAGCCATTTATACATGATCATTGGATTTAATTTCTCTAATTTTCACAAGACCTATTCCTAACCAGGTTTACTTTCCCCGATAGACTAATTTACTTTCTTTATCCAAGATTTATAAATCTTATGTTTTTCTTGTAGTCAGGTTTAATTTTTCAGACCTGGATTTACTTCTTCCAACCAAGAAACATAATCTTATGTTTTTCTTTTGCATATGAACAATTGTAATACGTATTCACATCTATATGTACCTAACATCATCAATAAGTTCACATGCTCAAGAAAATTCGTTGGACTAGCTTAGGATGTTAGCTTCAACATATAATTTTTCTATTATAAAAATCCTAATAAATACATCAGAAAATTTGTGAAAATTCTCTGTATAATAAAACGAAAATCTAGTAGCATAGTTCAACACTTCTTTTGACAAAAATGATTTTCCTACAAAACCAATACACTCCACCAATGCACTCTACCAATGCAACTACACCTATACCTATGAGTAATCATACATTAGAACCAAGAATATCAAATTTGATCATCGAAAATCTATAAGAAAATAGAATTGCATTAAACACAACACAAAACCCTACTTTGGTGGCTTCAAGGATTTTGACTCCAAAGGATGATCTAACAATAGCTTATCTTCACTTTAAGGCCCCCCAAATCAATCCTAAATCTTTCTCTAGGTAGCAAAGTATGAGGTATCAAGGTGAGAATTGGTGAGGATTTGAAATTTCAATTGGTTAGTTTGGTAGGTATTGATGAGTTGAACAAGTTTAGTGAAGGCAGTTATGGTTTTAGCAAGTCTAGGTTAGGAGTTTGGAGTTTTGAATCAAGTTTTCATGGTTTTTATGAAGCAACAATGGAGGGTGGTTGGTTTCTTAATGCTGGTCGAAATGTTGATGATGGAGAGATAAGGTTGTGGTCTTGTATTTATCCTAAGTTTAAACTTTAGATATTGTTTGATATAAATGCATAATTCTTTAAAATAAGAAAGTAAGATGGATGGTTAGGATTTAATCTTGCTTTACAAGATTAAATCTTAGAGTTATACTTAGCTATAAAGGATAAACATGATCCTTTGCAAGAATTAAACTATCTTTGGTGTTAGAAATCGTACATCAAAATTTTACCGAACAAGTGAAACACTTGTTCAGGGAAATCAAATATTGCCGAAATTGATTTCCAGGTATAAAATCTTCATTTAACTATTTCTAACCTTAACTCTCTTTTTCTAGTTCAGCATCTCCTAGTCCGGATCTAGGTTTTGGGTCCTGACTCAGGCGCTGCCCGCAAGTCACTATTCACATTTTTTTATACATTCATTGGGCCGCTCTCATCATTGTTAAAACCATCAGAAAGTTCAAATTAATTTTTAAATAATTTTTTGGGTATTACATGCTATGACCTCAACAGGCACAAGCCAGTCGACGACATATGCGACGCACGTTCAACTCCTTGGTTGATTTAGGTTCGCCACTATCTAATAGCTCTGACTCAACCTATTCCAGTCCTAATGACACCAATGTTAATTCCTACGCAGCCTAGTGGCGTGAAGGCCTGCCAAACTAGACCTCCAACAACATCTCAATCCTTTCAGTCTTATCTAAGAGGAAGAGGGCGAATGATGGGCCATCGTGATAACCACTTCATTCATTAGGAGGCAAATCGATGAGGGAATACGTGCCTTAATATACCAACTATTGGCTCAACTAGGTGACATTTTAAGGCCCATGGTCCATAATGTCCTACAACCAACCCTAGCTCTTAGTCAAGGAAGTTGGGCACCTGACCCTTTGCCAAAAGGTCATGGTGAAACTCTAATGGAAGGAGGAATGTCATATGCTAGGGGGCATGGGAGAAACCTCCTTTGGTTTATGGAAATGTCCATATGCTTTGAAAGCAATCGACAAGCTTGTCCACTACAAGTCAATGGTGAATAAAAAGTACTACCCATATCAGCCTATAAGGATTGAGTCAATAGGCCTACCCAATGCCGGTTCCCTAGGCTATAATCTTATAGGTAATCCAGCCCTAATAGGCCAATCGTGATAGGAACTCCATGGCTTGCACTAGCACCCCTTCACCATCGATTACGGATGCCCAATGCTAATGCATCAAGCTTATGGGCCATTGGAGCAAATCCTATGTCACGACCCGACTTGGATTGTGATCGACATGTGAGGATTCCATCCCCACATAAGCCTCGTGATTGCTCCACCATACTATATGCATACTTTATTCATAAAAACAAATTTAAATCATAATCAAGTTCTACATTTAACTTATAATAATTCTGAATAAACCTTTTTTCCATAAATAAAATTTGAACTGCTGTAATACAATTCATACTAAGTTGCTTATTTACAAAATAAGCCATGAATACTAAACATTTTAATAAAAAAGAATCATGTTATACAAAATAAAATAAATGCATGGTGCCAGACCCTACCCACAATGTCAATGGAGCATTCTAAGCCAAAAAGCAAAATACCTGGCTTCACACCAATATGAAGCTCACTCGTTAAGGAGATATCTATGAGGAGGAGGAAGTTGAGGATCCGAAGCTACACTTGTATCTATGAGGAAAGGAAGAAAGAGGGGTGAGTTTTGTTATAAAACTCAATGAGTGGATCTTCACTCATAACCGTACATGAGACAAGAAAGAAACATACATAAATAATAATAATAATAATAATAATAATAAACAATAATGCAACATTCAAAATATTTCTATTTACTTTACATAATACATATCATCTTTTATCTTTCCCTAGAATTACAAAGAGAATAGACTGCCCATACTATAAGGTGGTACTTAGTCCTTAACATTAGTCCATAGCTAAGATCTTAATGGTCCCTAGCGAACCGTGTCCTCAGGCAGATCTAAATAAGGATAAGTTACCCCCAGGCCTTGGTATACCAAGGTAAACGAATAATTGCCGGAACTCAAGTTCTCCTCTTAGTAATTCCCTAATATAAACCAATTGAATTTATAAAATGGGAGTTCTATAGTTCTAAGTTGAATATGTCTTAGTTTCCGTAATAAACATAGCGTCTTAAGCTTTATTTCATCAATCATAGCTAAATCCAATATTTTTTCATAATTGACTCAAATCATGAATTAATTCATACAACACTTTATAAAGCAAATATAGTCCCATGCATTTTCTAAAATCATAATTTCATGTAGGAGCTTGAAAACATAATTTCTATTTATGAAACATATTGCATATAAATTCATATCATCTAAAGTATTCAATTCTAATTTCTCAATACTTCATATTGTTAGAAAGTAATGAAATAATAGACCAACATAGGGCCATGAGATAACCCACTCACCTAGAGGGGTGGAACGTGAAACGCAACACCATGGGACCTGGGAGGTGGGATGACACTAATGTTTGCCATTACAACCATATAACTCATAAGAAATCTATAGGTATTCCTAGATTATCCTAAACATACTCTAATAATATTGGAGGAGCACCCGCACTTGACAACAATGAGAGAATTTAACAAAGCCCAACCTAAGATCATGAAATAATGGAGATAATGGAGACTTAAATCAACCATAAAGACATACCTGTGAAGCTTGGGGATGTAGTATTGGAGTAGATTTGAGAGGAGGAGTGAAAATGAGGGTTAGGAAGAGGGGTTTCAATTCTACTTCTTGAAATGAAGGGAACCCGAAATGGGGTTTTATAAAAAGTGGTTAGTCACTAATCAAAACTGTGTCATTTTTGATATTGTGCTATACGAGGGTGCTTGCTCAGCGAGCCTGAAAGCGAGCCCTACTCGCTCAGCAAACATGTTTTGCATAATTCTATAGAACTTGGGGCTGACTTGGTTTCTATTTGGGCTACTTCTGGCTATTCAGTCTTCTGGGACCCTTGAGCCATACAGAACTTGTATTGGACATGTGTACAGAGTATTACACCCTATGCTTACCCATAACCTACTAGTGTACCAACCTTGTACGAATCTGGAGCTAATCCTTAGCGATGTGCAGCAAAATAAGGGCTATATTGGGTAGGAGCATGGGAACCATTTATAGGGGTATGTGACCCTTACCCTAGCGTTCATCTCTATACTTTGGTTAAGGCCATAAGGCATTATTTTGGTGTGTAGTTTAAGGCCACTAGAATGGCCTGTACAAAAAACCCTATCTTGATTATGTTGATTGAGTCCCTTTCCTCACGGGATTTAGGACTCTAGATTTTACCATTTTTTTTCTAGAAGATGGTACATCCACAATGGAATATGTTAGCCGCTTCAGAGCACAATGTGTAGAGGCTAGTCAAAATAACTATTGGAGGCTGCAATTATTTCCATTGACACTCATAAGCACAACCTTTTTGAGGTATTCATCCTTACCATCTAACTTGTTGAATAAATGGGCTAAGATGGAGAGAATATTTCATGAGAGGCTTTATAAGCCTCAGCTTTAGACATTAGTATTAGGCCTCATGCACATAAAATAAAAAGCAAATGAGCTAGTAACTGACTTTTGGAGCATTTCTGCCAAGTTAGGGGAGGGGACATTGTAACCTCCATATACTTGAGGTTAAGTGTACCTCTATAGCCATAAATAACATGAACTTGTTTCTTAAAGAAAAATTAATTTAACTAAATGTTTTGATCTAGCTTAACTTTCTTGGAAGGCTACTAGAATGGAACAATTTATTATTGAAAAAAGAGCAAAAGCATGCACAAAGAATGGGACCCAAAAGATCACAAATTATGGCTATGCAAAGTGACTCAGCCAATAAGGCTAAAGGTCAAGAAAAAGAAGCTACTCTTTCCAAGGTAATGGAGTTAGCTATAAAGGGATAAGACATACACAAGCTCTCCCCGGCTAAGGGAAAAAAGAAGGCTAAGGTTGGAAAACAAGATCCTTTTCTTTGTGACATATCAAAGGCTAACCAAATCTTTGATTATTTGGTCAAAGATAAGCAAATCAAATTCCAGATGGTATACAACCACCTCCTTCAAAGGTGCAGAATATCAAATATTGCAAGTAGGACAATGCTTACACTTACTATATTAATAACTTGTAACACTTTTAGAAGTGTGATCTAAAAAGCAATAAAGGAGGGAAGGTTCAAAATAATAGGTAATAAAGCGGGGAATATGACCGTTGCATGGATCCCTTCCTAGACATTCGGCCAATATGGTTTCTACAACTTTTGAAGAAGATGAACACGAAGATGACATTAGGAAACCACAAACACAAAGGAGCAGTCATAAAACAAGAGTCAAGATGACTAAACAAGTTGAAAGAAAGAGCACCCTAGTCCCTAAAACAAGGGAGGCCAAAGTCTGAAATATGGGTGGATCATGGATCAAGACCAGCTGCACACTCCAATGTGTTTTACAGGTTAGCTTTTGCCAGAACATCCCATGGAAAGGAAAGCTCCATTGGCTCCTAGGCTGAAGTATCCAGAAGAAGAGCTAAAGACCAAGCTACACGTTAGCCAATGGCTAGGGAATCCTAAGGTGCAGACTAAGGAAGGGAATTAGAAAAGGTGCAGACCAAACTCCCAAAAGTTATTGATGATCCTTTGCCTAAAGAATTGAAAAGGATGGTGGAGATGAGTTTTAAATGGAAGTAGACCACTATGAAAATCACTAGCAGAGCATTAATCTTAGCCAAGGCAAGAAAATGCTCAAGCCTAAGGCCAGGGAAAACAAAGGAGAATGGTCCGTCAACAAACAACCTAAACAAAGAAGGAAGATCCAATGCCTAGCAACCAACATTCTAGATTCAAGAAGAAATGACTACAATACCCAGCACTAAAGGTTTATTTTGAAGACGTGAAATATAATCGTCATGTTGTGTATGCAAAGGAAGTGGTAAGGGAGCCCATGGTGTCTCTTGTAATGTCACCAATGAAGGTAGAGACTATTAACTTGTCCAAATAGTTAGGCAAGATGGTAGTCTATCCGTTTCCTGAAATTGGTATAGATAAGATGCTAGCTCGTTGGAGTTCATAAAGGAGGAAGAGTATGCTGAAAACTTACTAGATGATCTCCTTAATAGGGATGATATCTTTAATGGGGATGATCTTCGAGATATGAATAAAGATTTCTTGGCCATGACACTAATTGGAATGGGGCCAATAACATTCAAAGATGAGGAAGAATGGGTACAACGCTTAGGAAGATGGACCCATCCCAAAATAGGCCATGAAAGATTTAAGCTTAAGGCAATTACCTATAGAGGGGTGGCAAAAGCCAATACAAGGCATCAACCTCTTTACATCCATGCAACTTGCCGGGCACATTTTCAAATGAGTACTTGTGGATTAAGGATCATTGTTCAACTTGGTGCCCTTTACCGTAGTGCAAGAGGCTAGTCAAGGAAGAGAAAATTTACTTACAACAAACCTTACCTTGTCCAACTTCTAGGAATAGGCTGGTAACACTAATAGGAGCTTGGATAGTTCAATTAGGGGTTGGGCTGGAGTTACCATGATTATCTTTTTGGTGGTAGACACTGTCACACCTTACATCGTTTGCTTGGCAGGAAATGGATCCATAGTATACATTGTGTTCCCTCAACCAAGTGCTCCAATTATGGAATAGGATGGAGATGGAGACTATGCTTATGTATCTAAGTGTTTCATGAGAAAGAAGTGAAGTAGAAGCATATGGAGACATGCCCTTTCAGCTGTGAAAGCTTTTGACTTCTCACCTTATGGATTTAAGTAAACTACTATGGAGAAATTCCCATAACAAAATCTCTGTCCAATGGATGACAATACTATTAGTTGTGAAGAACAAGGTCACTAGGAATAGGTGACTTTGGTCACCACAATAAGGATCTTTCTCGTAAGAGTTGCAGCTAAGGGAGAGCAAAGTCTCCAGTAGTTGGAAGAAGATGTTGTAGCCAAGGAAGTAGAATGGGCTGCGTTGGTTAAAATAAAGAAGGAACTTAAGATACTTATAGAGGAAAGAGTTGATGAAATTTAGGAAGCCACAAAGTACAACACATTTGAAGCCTCTTACATCAAAGTATACGTAGATGGCAAGCTTATCACTATGGTGCTAATTGATGGGCGTGTCATCATGAATGTCATGTCAGTTAATCGTGAAGAAGCTAGGAAAGGTAGTGGTTGACCTAAAGGAAACCAATATTAAAATGACCGACTTCACTTGAGAAAGCACCAAGAATATGGGTTTCTACGTGGTCGAATTGATGGTGGAAAGTAAGACATCACCAATTGTGTTCTTTATTCGGGTACTAAGCCAGGTTATGCCCGTTACTAGGAAAGGATTGGGTCCATTAGAATGAAGTCTTTTGCACTGGTTCGGACACCTACATCCAATTTTCAACAACGTCTAGTTCCACTAAACCTTTCTCTCACCTTAGAAAGAAAAACGATAGTCTTTACAATAGCCTTCTCAAGTTCTCACTAGTGACCAGGACAACCCTTCCTGTCACTAACTAAGTAGTTATTCACCAGCCTCTTAAGCTGAACCAAGTAGTTATTTATGAGCTTAAAGCTGAGCCAAGTAGTCTTTGACTAGCCTCTTCAAGCTAAAGAAACCAGTAAAATGCCTTTACTGTCACGTTGCAAGTAGTGGTTGACTAGCCTCTCAAAGCTAAGCTCACATCGATCAATATTGGATTGAGGATACAAATGTTTGTGTTTAGGTTTGCAGCTCAAACTAACCTACACTAAATTTTTCGTAAGATTTACAAATAAAGTTTTGGGAAACACTTAATTGACTTCTTTCTAAGTATTCTTCCTAGGAAGAACGTATGAACATGAAGGAATATAAAAAGAAGAATTTTATAGCCAAAGGAAATGACTACTAAATGCAATAAACTCTAGAAGCAAATGAGGAGAAAATTTTCAGAGTTTTTGCTCTTTGTGTAGCATCAATCTTGCTACTTTAAAAGTACAACATCTCTATTTATAGATGGTTTTCCTTGTGATCATTGCCTCTTGATCAGATCTCCAAGTGACACGTGTTGATCATCCATTTGTGTCTTGGAAAAGCAATGTAGAAAGTAGCCCTTTGTTAGGACTATTGCAGGAACCGTTGCTTGATTGAGGTTTCTGATGCTACAGAAACTACTCTTACTTTCTGAATGTGGTTTCTGAACTCTTTATTCTAGAAGCTAAGGTAGTTGACCATTGTGGCAAAAGAGATGACACGCTAGTTCAGTCATTGGGTTTTGACTTTTCAAATTCAAATTTGAATTTTAAAATTCCCTCCGTTTCTTGTAGAGTGCATATTATCACTGCATGTGAGCTTTCCTGATATGCGATATCATTTCCTTGATGATTCTTAGGTCTTCACGTCTTGAATCATGGCTTATTGATGAACAAAACATTGTGAGTGATGATTGAAGATAGTAGAATACTCTGCTTAGAGTTTGACGTATATCTTCGTTTATGGTGTACTTTTTGAAGCGTTGTCCCACTTTCTAAAGTCCCAGATCTTGGTTTCTTGCCCTTTTTTAAATTTTTGTTCATCGTAAGGCATGTATACATACTTTGAAAGATATAATATTCACTTTCTATTAAGTTCAATCTCTTTATATGAGATAAATCATGTTTGCACATGCAAAGTGAAATTATTCTCATTTCAAGTCTGTGTTATGTTATCCAAAAATACCTGTATGCTATTTCAAGAAACTCAAGGAGACATTAGTCATTCTTTAAACTATTTTCTTTAAATTAGTTTTGTTGTTACTCAAAACATATTGCTACAAAGCTTTCTAAGGGGTCTGGAGCTAACAATCTCCCCCTTTTGATGATGGCAAACCAATTTGAAGAAAATCCTGATAGAAATAGAATTGAATATGTCATGATAATAGCTATTCTTTCAAAACATCATATGCTATAAAATTCAGGAAGCTATTTTTCTTAAGGCACGATATGGATAAGTTTTCAAACATTTTAAAGCCTTAAGCAACTTAAATTAGAGCTAATTTTGTTGTTTATGAAAATTTTGAATTTACTCAGTGCTTTCTAAGATATATCAGTGGTAATGAACTAGATGTTATCGTTTAAGATCTTTTAACATAATCAGCTTGATTTGAGTTAAAAAGGAACTTTCTAAGATACACGTGCATGAATAACTAACAAGTAGTACTTGTGATATTATCTCTTAATTAATTTCCTTATTCATCACTTCTTTATCCAAACTTACTTTTGAAAGTTAATGCTTATGTTTATATAAAGGATGTATCACATATTGAGAAAACAAGGCAGGGATAAAAGCTTTCAAATAAGTTTTCACATGGAATATATATATATATATATATATATATTGCATGTAACCAAGCATCAATATTATGTGTAAAAACATAGTAGAATAAATTAGAGCAAATTAAAACACAAGAAAACAGAAATGTTCTTAAAACAAATGTAGATGAAAAAAGATCTTTGAGACTCTAAATGTTCTCCCCTCAGTGCATACTCCCCCGTTTTCTCATCATAAGATTTTCTTTTTATCTATTCCTTCTCCTTCTTTTGTCATCAATAAAAAGGAAGTGTGTTGGAATCCAGGAACACCATCATCAACCTTGGTGCATGACTTCACGAAGAATTTCTAGCAGAAGTGCTTCATGTCATCATGATAAGGCTTCCATCTATCAGCCGGTTGTTGATTAGGTGTTGTTCTCGGAGCAGCATTTGTACTTTGTAAAGCTTAGCGTGCCTGTCCTGGTTGGCTTAAGAGGGTTCAACACCTTGTGTTAGAGATGGTTCAGGAACTGGATCAAGGATATGAGCATTTTCTTGAGGTGAGCTCTTATTAGAGTTGTCATGCTGACATATTCTTTGAAGATATGTTTTTTTTAGAAGCGATTCCAAATCAGAAGACCTGAGCTTGTATCATTCTCAGAATCTAAGACCACGCAACATCTACAGGGCCCCAAATATGATAATTATTTCAGGCCTTTTACTTTCATCGAAGCTATCTTCAAGAAGAATGATCTTCCTTTTCTTCCCTTTCCCTCATTCTCCTCTTATGCCTTTTCAAAAGCTGCATCTTTTATTCTCAAGCTTTGTCTTCTAACACAGGATGAAACGCTTAACGCCTGATTTTTCGTGTACAAAAATGACCAAAATGCTCCTGAGGTCATTTTTCGGAAATGAGGGCCGACCTGGCCATCCTCAAAGGATTAGTTTGATGATTGAAAGGCGATTAGATGTGTCGTGATTGATGTTAGAGGTGAAAACCTCAATCTCTGATTTCTTGCCTGAAAATTACCAAAGTACCTCTAAGGTAATTTAACACAGGATTAAGTGACGATGAACCTCATCACTCTGAGTTCAAAACATTAATTATAAGTGTTGCATGATATCTGAAAGTCCAAGTGGTCCCAGGAGTTCTTGTGTGGATTTACGGTTTTACCCCTAATGGGTGCTAAATGAGCTTAATTAAGCAATTAAGGAAATATAGACAATATTAGGCTCTAATTAAAGATAAATTAATTTTATCTAGTAATTTTGAGTCAAATTATTTATGTAAGGTTAATTAAGGCCTAAGTTTGTTTAAGGAAGTTCAAATTTCCTTCTTAATTAAAGACATTATGTCATGTCATAGCAAACAGTAATTTCTCTCCATTTCCCTAAATTTAGAAAATGTGTTGGAGTTTGAATTTCAAATTAATTCAGTTTAACTCAACTAAGTGTGCAAGACCACTCCTTAATCATGTCTTGAAAAGCCTTAAACATATGATTACTAACCCAAACACTTAATTACCAATTCCTAACTCACCCCTAATCAAATCTATCTCTAACCCAAGTTCTAACCCACATGAAAAATTAAAATCTCCCCTCCCTCCGCCAAAAGGCCAAGAGGCGCAGACTTCCTCCCCCCTTTTCCCTTCATATTTCAATTTTCATAAACACTAATACACTCAAAAGAACTCGCATTTTACCATTTACTTTTTTGATAGCAATCTTGTTTAAGAAGCTTGATAAAAAATCCTTTCTTTCTCTCAACTCAAGTTCTCATCTTCTTCCTCTTCCACCTCCATCCTCAACCTCCTCTCAACCTCAAACCACCACACCTCCACCATAGATCATCTCCAAGACACATAACCTTTCCATCTCCAAGGTCAAAAACACAAGAAAATATTTCCTTCCTTTTCTTCTCCTTTGGCCGAATACTAGTTCCTAAGAGAAGATTTTTCTCTCATTTCATTTACAAAAACCAAGTTTCCTCTTGCAAGAAAAAGCACACCTGGTAGGGATTTTTATTTTGAGTTCTTTTTATTTTTCCTTGTTTCTTTTGGTTTTGATGATTGATGTAAGCCACGATTTTTTTTTGTTTGAGTTCAAATGACCGAAATACCCTTGAGGTCATTTTTACCAAATTCAAGGATAGCCGAACAGGCACTCCTCAAATGGGTCAACTCAATGTTTGAAGGGGATTATATCTGTTATGTTTGATATCCAAGGTGAAAATCTCATTTTTTGAACTTTCGGCTCAAAATGACCAAAATACCCCTAGTTTTACTAAAGGTGCCGTTTTATCCCAAACTTTTCCAGGAAGTTCTGAATGATGTTTTTGAGTGGGTTGTGATGTTTAGTCCTTGAGGAGGTCCAAGTTTAGTGCAAAATTACCATTTTGCCTATAACAGTGTACAATAAGTCTAATGACGTAATTAAGCAAACCTAAGTAATATTAGGCTCTAATTGAAAATTAATTTATTTCAATAATTAATCTTAAGTCAAAATAATTTATTAAGGTTAATTAGGGCCTAAGATTGCTTGGTTAAACTCTAATTACATCTTTGATTCAAGATTCCTAGTCATGGAATCTTGAATAGTGTTTTTCTCCAATTCCTTAAATTAAAGAATTGTGCCCATACCTTCATTTGACTAAAAGAATGATTTTAATTTGTTAATCTAGCAAGATCACTCCCCTAATCAAGTCTTGACAACCTTAATTAACCATTACCTCACCTAAACACTTTATTACAAACTCCTAACCAAAACCTTAATCAAAGACACACCTAAACACATCACTAACCCACACTTAGATGAACAAATCATCCTCCCCTTGGCTACACAAGAAATGGCTGAACACTCCTCCCCTCCCCCCAATCCCATCACATGTTGATTTTTCTTCACTCCAAAGACCATGCTTAGGCTATACCTCAAACCATACCTCACCATGCCTTAGCCATGCTTGCACCCATACCCATTCAAGAGATATTTTTCTCTCCTCTTTACCCAAAAGCAACCGGCCACTCCTCCTCCTCTAAGGCCATCCATGAGCTCTGAATCTTCTATAAATACACTAGCTTGAAAGCCCTTAGGATCCTTTACACACTTGAGCAAACTTCAAGCTTTCTTCCCAAACTCAAAGAACCTCTTTTCCTCCTCCCTTGGCCGAGTTCTTCATCAAGTTTCCAAGAAGGATTTCTTTCTCTTTTCCTCTCAAGAAACAAAGCTTTTCTTCATCTTTTTCAAAGATTTCCTTAGGTAGGAGTTTGTCTTCAAAGTTTTACTTGTTTTCTTAGAGAAAGTTCTAGTTTTCTCTTAGTTCAAAACTCTTTTTCTTCTTCTTTTCCTTTTCGGCCTTGGAGCCATTTCATGAGAAAAACTTTGGCTTGATAATGAGGTTTCAAGATAATGGTTTTGTTGTTGTCATGTGAGAAACCTCTAAAGCTTGAAATCTTAGTCTTGGACCAAACATAGTTTCGATTTTCCTTTTTCCTTCCTTGCTCAAGTTTTTTTTTATTTCCTTCTTCCTCATCATGGTTTTGGTTTCCTTTTCCTTATTTGAACAAAGTTTGTTAAAAATGTTAAGTAGATCACTAAAAGTTTTGTTAAGAAAATTAATCATACAATTTCAAAGAGCTCTAAGCTTACCCTTGCCAACCTTAAAAAGTTGGTCGGCCATTCTAAGAGTTTACTCTAGATTTTAAGCCCATGATCAATAAAATAAAGAATATGATTAGTTCTTTGTATGCTTGTTTAGATAAAGTGTTGAGTTTTGTGTCCATTTTCTTGAGCTTGATGATGAAGTTCAAACCAAAGGCTTCTTTGAAGACTTGGTGCTAAGAACTCTAAAGCTCACTTTATGTTGTTAAGATACATATTGGGTTAAGGTTATAATGTTACTCTAAAGACTTGTAAGAGCTCTAGTTAAGATAAAATGAGTTGCATACATGTTTATGTTTATACCTTGCATAGCATGTTTATTTTGATGCCATCTGTAACACCCTCCAAATTACCACATTTACTCGAGTATGGATATAGTAATTAGTAGAGTATTATTGGTAAGCTCGGGATCTATACTAGTTGAACTAATTCAATGACACAAAATGTCGCAATACATATACTATCATAACGAGATTTACATATAAGGGTATAATATCAGTCACTATATATATATACATCATAAGGGCAAGACTAACAAAATGACCCCGAAAAAGTAGGACTCGATGCAGACGAGGCTAATCCCCTACCTGGTACCTAACCTACTCAAACACCCTGATGACAAAACCGCATATGTACATATACAACAGAGCAAAAGAAAACCAAAAGTACACCCTTAGGTAGGTAAGGTTCTAACACTATCCTATGTCTATGTACAATGCATCCGTCTCTAGAGGTCTCTACTCCTCGTCAGGAAGCCATTGGCCATCGAGCGATGACCTCTCCTCCATCCGGGCAGTCCTCAGAGGGATCTGAGTCAGATGAGGAGGATGACGAAATGGGTGCGTCTCGGGCTGATACACGGGTGGAGCGAGGGGATCTCAAACACTCCAGGATGGGCCATGTGAAGGGGCACACCGTCATAAGGAAAGCGGGGTCGAAGTCCGGCGAAGACCGGGTACTGAAGGAGCGATCAAAGAACATATAGATCCTAACTGGGAATAACCAACGGCGTACATACAATCCAATGCCGGATCATATTGCCACACCCACTGTGGCGAATCAGAAAAACATAGGGACGGCATCTGCGAATCTGAACAATAAAATACATACAACTGCAGGGGTGAGAATAATATAAAATTCTCAGGGTAGTTTCCCCCATATACAATATACAACAGGGATAAGCAACTCATGCATATATAGTATTCATATAAACACCTCACAGGAATCTTGAAAACCCGTAGGCCGGGAACTGGACAGATCATAATAATCAATCGAGTAATAATATGCATAATCAGAAACTCCATTTCTCATGTCCTTCTCAATTTTCTCAACATAGGGAAGGCTTATTCTCACAAGAGATACATTCACAATTCACAATTTCACAGAGGACCATAGACTGCTAGGACATGAGCTCATTCCTATTCGAGATCACGAACTTCATTTTTTTCCATTTCCGGATCACTCAGGTCTATGCTAGCCGACACGTCTATCGACTCACAACTTTTCTAGGGAAGTCCTTCTTTTTACCTTCCCTCTCAACTCTTTCTAAGCCTTGTTTCTGTTTTCCCCATATGTCTCAAATATACACAGTAAGATATACACATACTAACATAGAATTTTAGCCATTTCCACATCTCATTATTCCTGGCAGAATTGAAGTTCTAGGCACAACAATTTGTTACCATACCAAACAACCATTCCACCCTTAAGGAAAATTTCACATGACACTTCAATGTGTCTAAAACAACCTGTAAAAATTTCAGGGCAATCAGAGTTATATAGCCACTTCCATAAAATAGGCAAGTCTGGTGGTCAGAATCACAAATTCATAGTCCAGACTTGTGTTCTCAGAATATTTAACCCTAGAATTCGATGAAATCAAGGTACAAGAAAATTCACAGAGGTATTTCAACATGTTATTAGTCTTGTGTAAAAATTTCAGGAGATATCTCAATAATTGCTATGATTAAAAATTCGGCAAGTTTGTTACTTCAGTCTCAATATTTAGACAGCAGCAGTTACAATTCGGTTCCTAATTTTTTTGAGGCATCAAACCTTAAAATTAACCCCAAGAAAATTCATATATTTAGTTTAAGGGCTTAACTACAACATATAATTTTCATGGCTCATGAAACCACCCACAAATTTTCCAGAAAATTCGTGAGAAATTCTGATTTCAGAACAGAATTCAGTCCAGCAACCTAGTTCCAATTTCACTTGAGAGAAAACCCATTTTAAAACCATCCAAACACAACACAAAAATTCATACATCAATATCAATATGTTAACCATCAGAATCATCAAAATTTTCAGAATTAGAGCAAGCCAAAACAGAATTGAAAAATTCCACAAAAAGGCAGCAGAAACCCTACTCTTGAAGGTGCAGCAAGTCTCTATCTCTAGCTTGTTTCAAGTTGTGATTTCTTCACAACCAAAACTCCCCACACAACCTCAAACCCTCCTCTGATCACTGATGGATGTGCAAGAAGGATGGGGTTCTTGAAATTTCAATCGGTTATAATTGTAGAGGTGGAAGTGTAGATCAATTTTTGTGAAGGAAGATTTGGGTTTTGATGATTCTAAGCTAGGGTTTTTGTGAGATGAACACAAGATGAAGCTCTTGGCTATGGAGGCACTTCTTCCTCTGGTTTTCTCCTTGCAAGGCCGAGTTCATGCTTAGCTTGGTTAAAAAGATCAAGTGATTAGGCTTGTAATAAATGCAAGGTAAGATATTTGTTAAAAATCATGATGACTTGGTGACTAGGCTATGATGGATGGCTAGGATTTGATCTTGGATTCCAAGATTGAATCCTAGCCTTCCACTTGTCTTTACTTGGGGGATATTGTTTAGTTGTAGTGATGGAAATGTCTTTCGGTGTTAAAAACCACACACCGAAATCTTACCGAACGGGTAAACGCCGTACCCACTGAACCGATATTACCCGAAATTTAATTCTAGGTATAAAATTATCGTTCCCACACATTCCTAATCTTATTTTCATATTTTCTTAACTTCGGGCACCTCCGTCTTATCCCAATTTGGCGTCCGAAGGCCTACGGGCCCAAGTACTATTCACGTTTTTTTTTTTTTTGTACTCTCATGGAGTCATTCTCATCACAATTGTTCCTGTCAGAATTCTAATATTCCTATTAAGTTTTCCTCAATTAATATCTAAAACTAGGATGTTACATTACCACCCACCTAAGTAAAAAATTTTGCCCTCAAAATTTCGTACCTGAAACAATTCTGGAGTCTCTTCATAGTTGACTCTAACTCCCATGTGAATTCTTCATTTCCTGGCCCACCCCAAGCTACTTTGACTAGTTGCACTGCTTTATTCCTCAGTTGCTTGATCTCTATCCACGATCTAGCGGAGGCACTTGAAACGTCAAGTCGTCCCATAACTCATAGATTCGGGTTCAATGATATGGGTGGAGTCTGGGTGGTACATTCTAAGTTGAGATATATGAAAGACATCATGGAGATTGGATAAGGACGGGGTAGGGCTATTTGATAAGCAGCTGACCCAATTCGTCGAAGAATTTGAAAAGGACCTATAAACCTAGGTGACAACTTTTTGACCTTCAAGACTTGCCTACGCCCGTAGTGGGTGTGACCTTCAGGAACACATGTTCTCCCTCCTTAAACTCTAAAGGCTTCCTTCGTTTATCTGCATAACTCTTTTGACGACTCTGCGCAGCGAGGATTTTATCCTTAATCTTCTGGATTTGTTCCGTCGTTGATTAACTAGATCCGCCTAACAATCTCGCTTCTGAAATCGTACCAACACAATGGGGACTGACATTTCCTTCCATACAAGGCTTCGTATGGGGCCATGCCAATACTAGCATGATAGCTGTTATTATAGGCAAACTCCACCAGCGGAAGTACTTTATCCCAACTCCCTTTCTGCTCAATCACGCATGCCTCAGCATATCTTCCAAAGTCTGGATGGTGCGTTCGGCTGCCCATCCGTTTGGGGGTGATAAGCCGTACTCAAACACAGCTTGGCTCCAAAGGCCCGTTGGAGCTCCCAGAACCTTGAAGAACGGGGTCCTATCGGAAACTATTGAAGAAGGAACGCCGTGTAGCCTTACTATCTCTTGGATATACAAGGAAGCTAACCTATCCAAAGGATAATTAGCTTTGATGGGTAAGAAGTGAGCAGACTTGGTCAGCCTATCCACTATGACCCATATGGCGTCATAGCCTGAAGACGTCCTAAACCCATTACGAAATCCATGGAGATACTTTCCCACTTCCATTCTGGATTTCTAGGGGTGTAAGGTTCAGCTTCTGATGTTCTATTTTGACTCTCTGACAAGTTAAACACTTGAACAAACTCCGCTATATCCTCTTCATCCCAGGCCACCAAAACATTCTCTTGAGATCTGCATACATCTTACTAGTCCCAGGGTGTATGGTGAATTCACCTTTGTGTGCCTCCTTCAAAATCTCATTCCTGAGAGTACCACTTGCAGGTACACAGACCCTGTCCTTATACCTCCATATACCTCGCTGGTCGTGGTAAATTCCGGCAATTTCTTAGTGTGAGCCGATTTAAAAATCTCTTGAAGCTCTTGATCTTCAGTTGTAGCCAAAACCGCTCCTGGAACTCGCTTGTTATTCTAATTTGACCTAACACCACACCTTCAGGGCTAACAGACGTGCTCAAGCTAAGCTTCTTGAAGTCTTCTACTAGTTCCGTTTCCTTGATCATCATGCATGCTACACTCAGGGACTTTCTCTCAATGCATCAGCCACAACGTTTGCCTTGCCTGGGTGGTAATTCAGATTAAACTCGTAATCCTTAAGGAATTCCATCCATCATCTCTGCTCATATTCATTTTTTGATCAAAGAGGTACTTTAAACTCTTATGATCCGAGAAGACATTGAACTACACCATAAAGATGGTGTCGCCAGATCTTTAGAGCAAAAACTACAGCCGCTAGCTCAAGATCATGGGTTGGATAGTTCACCTCGTGGGTCTCAACTGCGAGAGGCATAAGCAACCACATTTCTATGCCTGCATAAGCACACACCCTAAGCCCTTGCTAGAAGCATCACAATAAACCTCGAAGGGTCCCTAGGGTCGGGTAGCACCAAGAAGGAGCTTGGTCAACTTCGCTTTAACTCCTGAAAACTATTCTCACATTCTGGCGTCCATTTGAATTGAGCATTCTTTCGAGTTAACTTGGTCAAAGGTAGAGCTAGCTGGAAAAACCCATAATAAATCGCCTATAGTATCCAGCTAATCCAAGAAAGCTTCGAAATCAGTACCGTAGTTGGCCGTCCCCAATTGAGTACGAATTCTACTTTGCTAGGATCTACGGAAACTCCTTCTCGCGACACCACATGACCAAGGAACTTAACCTCTCCCATCCAGAATTCACACTTTGACATTTAGCATACAACTTCCTCTCCCTTAGAATCCTAACACAAACCTAAGATGCTCTGCATGTTCCTCTTTGGTCCTTGAATAAATAAGTATGTCATCTATAAAGACAACTACGAATTTATCCAAGTACGGGCGGAAATTCGGTTCATATAATCCATGAATACCAAGGAGCATTGGTCAGTCCAAAAGACATTACCTTATACTCATAATGTCCGTATCGAGTTCTAAAGGCAGTCTGGGATGTCCTCATCCCGAACTCGAATCTGATGGTAACCTGACCTAAGGTCAATCTTTGAGAACAGTTGCCCCACGTAATTGATCCAGGTTCAATTCTTGGCAGAGGGTACTTGTTCTTGATCGTTACCTTGTTCAACTGCTGTAATCCACACAAAGCCTCATACCCCCATCCTTTTCTTTACCAAAAGACGGGGCTCCCACGGCGAGGCACTAGGTCTAATAAAGTGCTTCCCTAATAGCTCTTCAATTTGTGACTTTAATTCCTTCAATTCTAAGGGGACATCCTATAAGGGGCAATGGAAATAGGACCCATCCTGGGACCAACTCAATGGAGAATTCGACTACCGCTCTGCGGAAACTCCGAATATCCTCTGGGAACACATCTGATAGTCCCTCACCACTGGAATCGTATTCAGGTCATAGATACTTTCGGCTTCACTAGCTGAGAGAAGGACATATTCCTGACGGCCTACCTTACTAGGGTTAGGTGTTACTAGGTCCAAATAAAGAAAAAGGGACCACAATAGAGGAAGACATGAGAAGAAATATAGCAATTCTAGTTGGACAATGCAAAAGCACATAATTTGGTACCAGCCAATCCATACCTAAAATGACTTCTAAGCCAGACAAAGGTAGACAAAACAAATTTGCATTAAATTCTCTGGCATTTATAAAAAGAGAAGTGGTCATGCATGCTTGACAAGTTCTAATAGGGTTCGGAGGAGGGTGGATACAAGAAGGTCATATGATAGCTTAGACACAGGTAATCCTAACTTTTGTACACAGTCATAGGATATGAAAGAATGGGAGGCACCCGAATCATACAGGACGTCTAAAATAATTTCATTTATTTCACACTTACCTCAATTAGTTGGTAGATTGAGAAATCTCCTTGGCATCCAAGCAAAACACGTCCTGGTTGTTGTGGCCTGGGTGGGCCTTGAGCTTTCTTATTAGGACACTCGAAGATCTTGTGTCCTGGTTTCCCACAACCAAAGCATGTAATTTGTGTGGTCCAGGAAGGCCGGTTCCCATGATATTTCCGCATTTGAAACACTCTCTCATTGCCTCCTGTCTTGGAGATTGGATCGTTTCCTCGTTGTTGTTGTTGTTGTTGTTTCGTGGAAATCTTCCCTTAGATTGGTGCATAGGCTTAAATCGAGGGCCTTGAGGCGCTAGTCCTCTCTTGACATTGTTTTGCGCATACCTGAGGTTTGCCAACTTCTTGTTAGACTCCTCACGTCGACATTTATTCACCAAAGTAGGATAATCTCAAATTTCCAAGAGGCTCACAGCGGCTTCAATATCTTCACGTAGACCCCCTTCGTATTTCATGCATTTCCAAACTTCGTGATCACGCTGGTAAATCGTAGAAAATTTGCAAAGTTCCTCAAACTTGGCGGTATACTCTGCCACACTCATAGGACCTTGTCTAAGGGCCATAAATTCTAACTCCTTCGCATTTCTCATAGAAGCGGGGAAGTACTTGTGATAAAAAGCCTCCTTAAAGATGTCCCAGGTAACTTCAGTGCGGAGGCTTCAAAAGTCCTCTAGTACCTACCCACCAGAAATTCATCCGCCCAGCATATAGGTGGCAAAAGCCACCTTTTGAATCCTGTGAGGGTAGAACTGAGAAAATCTTTTCCATTGCCTTGATCCACTCCTCGCTTTGTAGGGATCGAAGCTCCTCAAAGGCGGGGGGTTTGCCTTCCTAAACTCAGCAAATTTCTGATTCATCCGCTTCATTCCCTCCTGGGTTACCGACTGGGTGCTGCTCCTCATTGCGGTGCAATCGTTCCATCATTCGGTTAGCAACTGCAGCTTGCTCCTCATTGCTAACCATTTCATGGAAAGTGTTCATCATATCAACATTGTTCCCTGCTCCGCTCTTGGTCGTCTGATTTGAAGTCATTGATTCCTGTCACACCAAACAAAATATTGAGTTGATCAGGCTCAATACCAATCCAAGTGTGGCAGGAATCCAACATTTCCAACCAGTCATGTATACACATATATATATATGCATCATCATGCATAACAACTACCACGGAAACATAGTCGGTCCAATCCCAGGCTTAAATATATGGTCCCTTGATACCATAATGTAACACCCTCCAAATTACCACATTTACTCGAGTATGGATATAGTAATTAGTAGAGTATTACTGGTAAGCTTGGATCTATACTAGTTGAAATAATTCAATGACACGAAATGTCGCAATACATATACTATCATAACGAGATTTACATATAAGGGTATAATATCATCACTATATATATATACATCATAAGGGCAAGACTAACAAAATGACCCCGAAAAGTATAGGACTCGATGACGAGGCTAATCCCCCTACCCTGTACCTAACCTACTCAAACACCCTGATGACAAAACCGCATATGTACATATACAATAGAGCAAAAGAAAACCAAAAGTACATCAGTCTTAGGTAGGTAAGGTTCTAACACTATCCTATGTCTATGTACAATGCATCCGTCTCTAGAGGTCTCTACTCGTGCAGGAAGCCATTGGCCATTTGAGCGATGACCTCTCCTCCACCTGGGCACCGGGTCTTAGAAGGATATGAGTCAGATGAGGAGGATGACGAAACGGGTGCGTCCGGCTATACACGGGTGGAGCGAGGGATCTCAAACACTCCAGGATGGGCCATGTGAAAGGGCACACCGTCATAAGGAAAAGGGGTCGAAGTCCACGGCGAAGACGAGGTATGAAGGAGCGATCAAAGAACATATAGATCCGAAACTGGAATAACCAACGGCGTACATACAATCCAATGCCGGATCATATTGCCACACCCACTGGCGAATCACAGAAAAACACTAGGGACGGCATCTGCGAATCTGAACAATAAAATACATACAACTGCAGGGGTGAGAATAATATAAAATTCTCAGGAGGGTTTCCCCCATATACAATATACAGGGATAAGCAACTCATGCATATACAGTATTCATATAAACACCTATATGAATCTTGAAAACCCGTAGGCCGGGAACTAAGGATAGGATCATAATAATCAATCGAGTAATAATATGCATAATCAGAAACTCCATTTCTCATGTCCTTCTCAATTTTCTCAACATAGGGAAGGCTTATTCTCAGAGAGATACATTCACAATTCACAATTTCACAGAGGACCATAGACTGAGGACATGAGCTCATTCCTATTCAGATCACCGAACTTCATTTTTTTCCATTTCCGGATCACTAGGTCTATGCCTAGCCGACACGTCTATCGACTCACAACTTTTCTAGGGAAGTCCTTCTTTTTACCTTCCCTCTCAACTTTTCTAAGCCTTGTTTCTTTTTTCCCATATGTCTCAAAAATACAGGAGATATACATACTAACATAGAATTTCAGCCATTTCCACATCTCATTATTCTGGCAGAATTGAAGTTCTAGGCACAACAATTTGTTACCATACCAAACAACCATTCCACCCTTAAGGAAAATTTCACATGACACTTCAATGTGTCTAAAACAACCTGTAAAAATTTCAGGGCAATCAGAGTTATATAGCCACTTCCATAAAATAGGCAAGTCTGGTGGTCAGAAGTCACAAATTCATAGTCCAGACTTGTGTTCTCAGAATATTTAACCCTAGAATTCGATGAAATCAAGGTACAAGAAAATTCACAGAGGTATTTCAACATGTTATTAGTCTTGTGTAAAAATTTCAGGAGATATCTCAATAATTGCTATGATTAAAAATTCGGGCAAGTTTGTTACTTCAGTCTCAATAGTTTAGACAGCAGCAATTACAATTCGGTTCCTAATTTTTTTGAGGCATCAAACCTTAAAATTAACCCCCAAGAAAATTCATATATTTAGTTTAAGGGCTTAACTACAACATATAATTTTCATGGCTCATGAAACCACCCACAAATTTTCCAGAAAATTCGTGAGAAATTCTGATTCAGAAGAGAATTCAGTCCAGCAACCTAGTTCCAATTTCACTTGAGAGAAAACCCATTTTAAAACCATCCAAACACAACACAAAAATTCATACATCAATATCAATATGTTAACCATCAGAATCATCAAAATTTTTGGAATTAGAGCAAGCCAAAACAGAATTGAAAAATTCCACAAAAAGGCAGCAGAAAACCCTACTCTTGAAGGTAGCAAGTCTCTATCTCTAGCTTGTTTCAAGTTGTGATTTCTTCACAACCAAAACTCCCCACACAACCTCAAACCCTCCTCTGATCACTGATGGATGTGCAAGAAGGATGGGGTTCTTGAAATTTCAATCGGTTATAATTGTAGAGGTGGAAGTGTAGATCAATTTTTGTGAAGGAAGATTTGGGTTTTGATGATTCTAAGCTAGGGTTTTTGTGAGATGAACACAAGATGAAGCTCTTGGCTATGGAGGCACTTCTTCCTCTGGTTTTCTCCTTGCAAGGCCGAGTTCATGCTTAGCTTGGTTAAAAAGATCAAGTGATTAGGCTTGTAATAAATGCAAGGTAAGATATTTGTTAAAAATCATGATGACTTGGTGACTAGGCTATGATGGATGGCTAGGATTTGATCTTGGATTCCAAGATTGAATCCTAGCCTTCCACTTGTCTTTACTTGGGGGATATTGTTTAGTTGTAGTGATGGAAATGTCTTTCTGTTAAAAACCACACACCGAAATCCTACCGAACGGGTAAACGCGTACCAATTTAACCGATATTACCCGAAATTTAATTCTAGGTATAAAATTATCGTTCCCACACATTCCTAATCTTATTTTCATATTTTCTTAATTTCACTTCTGTCTGAATCCAGTTTCTGCCCAAGAGGCTTAGGCTGCCAAGTACTATTCACATTTTTTTTGTACTCCCTCATGGAGTCATTCTCATCACAATTGTTCCTGTCAGAATTCTAATATTCCTATTAAGTTTTCCTCAATTAATATCTAGAAAACTAGGATGTTACACCATCAGGAAGCTCTCAGGAATAACTAAATGAACTTGTATTATCATGTTTAAATTTCCAAGCTTGCATTTCATGTTTATATTTCAATTCATCACTTAATCTTTAAAGATAATAATAAGGTTACATCTCATATTTATTTTATACTCTCACTTTACTTTATAATGAAAAGTAAAATAAGGTGCATAGCATGTTTAAGTTTATGTCATCACCTAAATATCCTAGAGCTCAAAGACTTGCCCAAGTATCACAAGTAAAGTCTTAGAAAATGGAAGCATTCCATGAATGCCATTTTGCCTTATGATGATGATGAAGGAGTTGATGTGAGTTCATTTAATCATAAGTGCCAATGGCCTATGTCCTGGAATTTTAACAAGCTTAGGTAAACTTAAAGAATATCATGAGCAAGATTTGATGTTTTAAATCTAATTCATGAACAAATTGTTTTAGCTACTGACCTCACCCACATTTATGTGATTTCAATGAGATTAATTGGTTTTTGAAAGAGTTTTGAGTCCCTAAAATGATTCCAAGAGAAAACTAGCAACTTATATGCTTTTAAATCATGAAAGTATGTGGCTTATACGAGCTATATTTTTTGGTTCTGCCTTGTGCACTTGGCCACTGTATAAATTCTGTTTTATGGTGTTAAAATGTGTAAAATTATGTTTGAGTGAAGCAAGGATCGATTTAGGGAAGTTAGGAAAGAACAAGTAACTAAAAAGGACTTAAGATGAGAATTCTAGAACACTTAGATGCCTAAATTGTAAATTCTTCAACATAAATGGACTTAAGAAAAATGGTTTATAATTAGTGGATATGTGTAGAATCCCTAATTGGTTTAGGAGTTGATTATAGAGCCTTAGGCGAAGACTGTACGCCCAATTTTTACTGTAACCTTTACTGTCATTAGAAATTACCAAATTACCGTAGGTAAATATTATATAAAATTTGAGACCAAACAATTCTCAATAAAGGAATATAACGTTAGAAGAGAAGTTAGGAGCAATTCGTACAAGCATTGCAAACCCATTTTTTGTATGTGTAAAATGACCAAAATGCCCTGAGGTTATTTTACAGAAAAGGATCATGGGCCCACCCGTCCTCAAGGGGATGTTTTGAGGATAATAAAGGATTGTTTGTGCTATGTGTGTTAATAGAGAGAAGAATCTCAATTTTGATTTTGAGCGCGAAATGACCAAAACGCCCATGCGTTTTAACTCCGATTTGCGTGCCGAATGAGTCCGAACCTCACTAAAATATTTTAAAAGGTGTTTTTAAGTTATGAATGACCCTTGGTTAAGTCCGGATGGTTGGGTTTGGGTTAATTACCGTTTTTGCCCCTCATTGTGAGTTTTGCAAATTTTGAGATTTTTGATTTGTCTAACGAAACCTAAACAATATTAGACTCAAATTAAAGTTTATTAAATTCTAATTACTAATATAGAGTCAAAATTATTTATTTAGATTGATTAGAACCTAAAATTGCTTAAAACATCCAAATTGCTTAGTAATTCACTTAAGCCCTTAACCGTAAATTTTCTAAATTGCATGAATACCTTGCCTACACCTAAATAATACATGGAACACACAAATCCTCTTCCACAAGGCTGTAATAGCCGAAATTATTGAGTAATAAGTCAGAAAATTATTACACAAAAATCCAAAGAATGAAAACAAAGAATCATGAAACATGGAAACATGATTCCATGTTTTAAGCCACCAAACAAAATGATTTTTCTTCCTTATTTTTTTCTCTAATTTTTGGTCAGATTTCCTTCCTTCCTTTGTCCATTTATGAGCTGCAAAATCTCTATAAATAGGCATGCTTGAAGATAGTTTAGATGCTTAGTTCATAACTTACACAAATTCTAGTCTTAGGAGCACCAAAAGCTTTCTTTCTTTCTTTCTCTTGGTGAATTCTCCCTTCAGCTTTTCAAGGATATTTTGCTTCATTTCACTCAAGGAAACCAAGTTCTCTTCCTTTCTTTCAAATCAAATTAGGTAGGGAGGTGTTTCTAAGTTCATTTTATGCTAAGACAAGTTATGTTTCTAGCTCAAAAATGATGTTTTCATGAGCTTTCTTTTAAGTTTTCATTTTTAGTTTCTTCTTCCTTTCTTTTTAAAGTATTTTGGCCATATGGCCTAGCTTATGATGAGACCATGGTTTGATGATGAGATTCTTGAGTGTTGGTTGCAAAGCTTTCACAAGTTAGATCTCTAAAACTTGAAGGTTTCACTAGTTTCCAAAGCTTCTAAAATTTCAGTTTTTCTTTCCTTATTTTCCTTTCATGGTTTCGGCCAAATGGCCTAGGAAGGAACGAAATGATGGCTTGATGATGAGGACCTTGAATATGGGTTGTAAATCCATCACAAGTTAGGCCTCTAAAGCTTGAACATTCCATTTAATGCAAAACTTTAAAGAATAATGTTTTTATCTTGAGGTTTGAATATGAAATATGTATTTTTTTACTTTGTCTTGCTAAGATACATATATTGGGTTGAAATCATAATTTTCTTAAAGTCTTGAAGGAGCTCTAGTAAAGAGATCAAGTGAACTTGCATCCATGTTTAAGTTTATGTCTTGCAGCCATATTTATTTTATGTCATAACTAAATTCTCAAGAATAAATAAATGAACTTGCATATCTCATGTTTAAATTTCAAGCTTGCATTTCATGTTTAAATTTCAAGTTGTCACTTAATCTCTAAAGATAATAAAGAAGTTGCATCTCATGTTTATTTTATGCTCTCACTTTATTTTATAATGGCTAAAAGAATCAATGCATGTCATATTTATTTTATGTCATCACCTAAAAATCCTAGAGCTCAAAGACTTGCCTACGAATCATAAGAGAAGAAATGAGATAATTGGAGTTAAAGAATTTATTCTTTAAGAAGTCTTGAGAATTGGAGCTTAAAAAAATGTAATTCTCTTCTCCCTCACCTTGCTCGACTACGCGCTTCCCTGCTTAAGATTATCTTCTCCCTCTACTTGCCCTGTCGGATTACAGCCGCTTCAGCTTCTGCATCATCTTTATATTACAAGTTCTTGCATCATGTTTAACTTTCAAATCATCACCTTAAATCTTAAAGATAAAGAAATGGAATTGCATATCATGTTTATAATTCCAAGCTATCACCTTATAAAGATAAGATTAAAATAAGGTTGCATAGCATGGTAATAATTCTAAGATGTCACCTAAATCTCTAAAGCTCAAGACTTGCTCCTTTTATCTTAAGTGAAAGATTTAACTATGAACATTCTTTCAAGTTATAAATCGGTCCCATGGTTAAGTTAGGCCTAAAGTCCTATGACTTCTTTCAAGTTTAACAAAAAGAATTAGTTCTAAAAGAGTTTTAAAACTTTGTAAGAATTTTATGGGAAGCTAGTAATTTTATGTGTACTTAAAATATGATTTGATGCTTATCAAGAATTTGGTGTCATTGATTGATTCCCTGGTTTGTATGTTATAGTTGCTGTTGCAAACAATGAAAATTTATGCATGAAATAAGGACATATTTTGTTACCTGGAAGGAGGTGTATTACTTGAAGAGTGCAATTTGGAAAGATTCTGGCTAAGGAAAGATTTGGTATTTAAGCGTGTCCATTGTGACCCACCTCTCTTTCCTGGGAATTTCCAGATGCATGATTATAGTTGATATATATTATTCAGAATAAGACCGTAAATAAGAAAATGTTAGAATTATTATGAATTGCGAGTTGTAACATGCAAAGACTTATTGGTGACTTAAAATTTATAAGAAAATGATCCTCTGGACCCATCAAACTATAGGTGGTGAAATGGTGATTCTAGCCCCCTAACCCGTCTCTCAAAAGGGTAGAGTCAGGACTTTAACTTATAAAAAAGGATAAGTATATGCTAGTGACGACTAGTAAGGTATGAGCTCATAACTAGATTACTCCAAAAGGGTGGAGTATAGGGTGGCCCAAGGAAAATAATGAGGATGATAAGACTTTAAAGTCACCTAAGGTACTAAAGAAATAAATTATGTGCACCATGTCCATGTGTAGCTATTATGATATTCTTCTGCATAACATACATGAGTTGATGATGAGAAATATGATGTTCTTCTATGCATGTTATATTAATGATGATGATGAGGAATATGATGTAATGATAAAAGAAAAGTTCATTATGAATATGACATGTTAAGATTATGACGCATTATAAGACACATAATTAAAATTGGCCGAATCTTAAAATTATTTTCTAATTTAAAATTTAATCTTCGTATGTTCACTATTTTATAATAACCCTGAGATTCCTGGAGACTTTGATGATGACACCGTAGAAGGAGATACCCTACTGAGAATTCTTTAGTAAGATTCTCACTCCCTTTCCTTTATTTCCGTCATTGTCTTCAGATTTCTGATGCGACATTCATCCTATCGTTGACACCCCTACTTGGGAATTCCACTATGATCCGGTGCATCATTCGTATCACTTTGAAGGAAGGTGCTCGGTTCGTGTTTTTATTTACGTAGGTCGTCCATTTGCACATCCTGTCCCAGTTATCGTTTTTCTCCTACTTCTCCCTATGGCGATGAAATGGTTTTCGAACATGCACGTCCACTTGATGAAAGAATGTTACGTTCTTATCCCGCCTCATCCGCCGTCCATGGTTTTCCAGAGTATAATCCACGAACGAGATATTCTTGAAACTGATCCTTCTGAGGACCCTCCTACTCATGCTTATTTTGAGAGCTCCGCTCCCACTCTCCCACGTGTAAGAGAGGGTAGTGAGGAAATAGTTGTTCAGCAGGTTAGCAAGAAGATCGTCCATGCGACCCCAGCTGGTGCATCTCGTGTGCCCTTCCGAGGAAGCTTGTCAGTGGATCGGGTTTCTCCCCCGTTTCCAAGACAGTGGCCCTAGAGATTCTTAAGTAGTCTTAAGAGTGTTATACATCCCAGTTTTAGAGTAGCCTTCCTCAGCTTTTAAGGTTATCTAGTTTAGGGGCATGAATTTCCTTATAAATAGTTTCCTATGGTGTGAAGGTGTAAGATATGATGTATGAACTTAACTCACCTTTTGAGTGAGGTTATTGTATATATGTTGTGATGTGCATTATGGATGTTATGTGATGGAGCCAATATGATATATTTAGATTCTTAAATGTCTTATTTTACTACGCTTAATCGTTTATGTTATGCGCGCTCACGATTTCAATTATGTAAATAAAAAAAAATGGCTCGTAATTTCACTAAGTATTTTCAAAATATGATGAAAGAACCAAAGCAAAGAGTAAAGTCTAGTCATTAATCCAATTCAACCTAGGTGTATTTGGTTAATTACTAGAGTGTTACATTTTGGTATCAGTTTTAGTTCTCATCTAGCCTGAGGATTGGACTGGCTATGCTTCTAAAGCATAATACGTTAGTAATGTCATGTGTAGATGTTTCTCATTAGGATGAGCTTGAGGATTAGAAATACGTGACTACTGTATGTTGAAAGTGCCATGGTAACTTGCTCACTTTGCATGGAATATTGGGCCTGATCACCTCAGTGTTGCGTTGTGTGTATAGGGACCAATGGCATGACGACAACAGACTAGGAGCGCGCAGAATAACCAAGATAATGAGACCGCTGAAGCACTTCGCGATGTAGCAAGGACCATGAGAATGATGATGGAACGGATGGATCAGGATCGTCAAGCTAATATAAATCAAGGACATGAAATTCCCGAACATGCTCATTTCGAGGAATTTCGTAAAGCGAATCCACTTGTTTTCAAGGGACCCTGAATCCTAATGTAGCAGATGAATGGATTCAGAATATTGAGAAGGTCTTTGCTGTAGTTCCATGTTCCGAGGAGTAAAGGTCACTCTTGCCACCCACATGCTTGAGGGTGATGCCCTTTGGTGGATTGGTGTTCGAAGACTCCTGAGGCAACCGAAGTGGACATTGATTGGGAATTATTCAAGGTCCATTTTTACGAGAAGTACTTTGGAGTCGGTTAGAAATGCTAAGGACATTGAATTCATGCAACTTGTCCAGGGGAATATGAATGTGGCTCATATCCTGCAGATTTTGAGGAACTCATTAAGTTCTCAAGGATGTACCAAGGTAACCCTCATGAGTATTGGAAATGCATTAAATACGAGTCAGGGTTAAAGGCAGAACTTAATGTGGAGTTGCGCACTTGGAAGTCAGGGATTTCTCTACCTTAGTCAACAAATGCCGCATCATTGAAGAAGGGCAGAGAAAGCTGGGTACTTCAAAGTCTGAGAATATCATCAAAAACCTGACACCTCAAGGTCAAAAGTTTAAGAGGCAAAATCGACCTCCATTTCCACATCAATCAAGATCACAAGTGCCACAAAGGAACTTTCATCAAGGAAGACCGAACATCAACAACAACCGCTATAATAATCCCAACAATCGCAACAACAACAATAATAACAATAAAGGGAAAGCACCACAAAGAAGTCAGACACCTCCACGACCCGTGCCATCCATGGAATGTCCCAAGTGCGGCAAGAATCATGGGAGCATGCCATGTCGAGCCGGAACAAACGTGTGCTACCTGTGAAAACCAGGTCATTACTCCCAGAATGCACAGAAGGAACCCGCCAACCCCCAATCCCAAGCCAGGAATACCAAGGAAGGGTATTCACCGTTAATGCTGAAGAAACGACAAAGTCACGAAATCTCGTGGAAGGTAAGTGTAATATGTATGGTAGAAACTTAATTGTACTGGATGATTCTGCGCTTCCCATTCTTTTATCTCCCACTCGTGTGTTAAAACCCTTAACTTGCATATAACCGAGCTTCCTTTTGACCTTATTGTTTCTACCCTTTGAAAACCCGTTAGGACTTGTAAATGTTGTTTAGATTGCCATTTTGTTATTGAGAATAGATCATTTGTTTTAGATCTCATTTGCTTACCCATGCAAGGTTTAGATGTGATTCTTGGCATGGATTGGCTTGAAGCCAACCGTGTACGTTAACCTTATGAGAAAACCATTACTTTTCTTCCTTCCCATTAGACCTAAGAAACCCATAAGTCTTTACATAACCTGGAAATGGACTGGTAAGGGTGAGAGTAAAGGTTATATTTTCCTAGCCGCTAGTGATGTAGACTTTGAAAAAAGTATCGATGAGATACCGATAGTAAGAAATTATCCCGAAGTATTTTCAGATGAGATACGAGTTTCCCCCAAAGAGAGAGATAGAGTTCTCCATAGAATTGCTTCTGTGCAGGTCCCATATCCATAGCCCCATACAGGATGTCCCCATTAGAGTTGACCGAGTTGAAAGCTCAGTTGGAGGATTTATTGGAGAAAAAGTTTGTCAGACCTAGTGTGTCACCTTGGGGAGCCCCGTGTTGTTTGTGAAGAAAAAGGATGGAAGTATGAGGATATGTGTTGACTATAGGCAATTGAATAAAGTGACGGTGAAGAACAAATACCCTTTGCCTAGGATAGATGACTTGATGGACCAGCTTAGAGGTGCAGGAGTGTTTTCTAAGATTGATTTGAGGTCAGGTTACCACCAAGATTAGGGTAAGAGATGAAGATATACCGAAAACGGCCTTTCGCATTCTATACGGCCATTTCAAGTTTGCAATAATGTCTTTCGGATTAACCAATGCTCCAGCCATTTTTATGGATTACATGAATAGGATCTTTAGACCCTATTTAGATCAGTTTGTGGTTGTCTTCATAGATGATATTCTCATCTACTCTAAGACCCACGAGGAGCATGGATGCCACCTAACCATAGTACTAGAGATCTTGAAGGAAAGAAACTATATGCCAAGCTTTCTAAGTGTGAATTCTGGTTAGATGAGGTACAATTTTTAGGGCATGTAGTATCTAAGAAAGGAATTGCTGTAGATCCTAGTAAGGTGGAAACGTTGTGAACTGGAAAGACCAACCACGGAATTAAGTAAGGAGCTTTTTGGGTTTAGCTGGTTATTACCGTCGGTTTATCAAGGGATTTTCCCAGATTTCCCTACCCTGACCAAGCTAACTAGGAAAAACACCCTTTTCATGGACCCCAGTGTGAGAAGAGCTTTCAAGAGCTGAAACACAAGCTAACCTCAACCCCGTTTTAGTATCACCCGACCCAATGTGCCTTTTGAAGTGTACTGATGCTTCGAGAAAAGGTTTGGGTTGTGTACTGATGCAAAATAGGCAAGTGGTGGCCTACGCATCAAGACAACTCAAGCCGCATGAGGCAAATTACCCCACCCATGACCTTGAGTTAGCCGCTGTCGTGTTTGCTCTAAAGATTTGGAGACATCATTTATACGGAGTGAGGTTTGAGGTGTTTTCCGATCACAAGAGTTTGAAATATCTCTTTGATCAAAAAGAGCTAAACATGAGGCAAAGAAGGTGGATGGAGTTTTTAAAAGATTATGATTTCGGGTTAAACTATCATCCAGGTAAAGCTAATGTTGTAGCTGATGCCCTAAGTAGGAAATCCTTACAAGTGTCCCATTTGATGGTGAAGGAGGTTGAGTTAATTGAGCAGTTTAGAGACCTAAATTTAGGGATGACCTTGACCACTAAGGGCATAAGAGCTTGTCACCTTAGTGTGACGAGTGAATTCAAGGAAAGAATTGCTCAAGCCCAAAGGAAAGATACAGAATTTCAAGAGACCATAGAGGAGGAAGAGCTTAAGTTGAAAGGTTTTACCCAAGGGAATGATAGTTTATGGAGGTTTGAAGGTCGTATATGTGTACCTGAGTGGTGACCTTCGAAAGGATATTTTGGAGGAAGCCCATAAGAGCCATTTTACCTTTCATCCGGGTGCCACCAAGATGTATCAAGATTTGAAGAAGATGTTTGGTGGCCAGGATTGGAGAAGGATGTGTGCACATGGGTGAGTAAGTGCTTGGTGTGTCAAAAGTGAAGATTGAACACCAAAAACCTTCTGAATGTTGCAACCTCTGTCAATCCCTGAATGGAAGTGGGATAGTATCTCCATAGATTTTGTAATCTGGACTACGAGGACCCAAGCGAATCATGATGCCATATGGGTAATCGTGGATCGTTGACTAAGTCAGCCCACTTTTTACCTATTAAAGTAACTTGTTCCTTAGATAGGTTAGCACAGTTATATATACACAGAGATAGTAAGATTACATGGAGTACCGTCAATAATAATCTCGGATCGAGATCCGCGATTCACGTCACGGTTTTGGGGAGCCTTTCAGAAGGCGTTTGGTTCAAAGCTTGTCTTAGCACGGCTTATCACCCCCAAACGGACGGTCAATCTGAAAGAACTATCCAAACTTTGGAGGACATGTTGAGGGCATGTGTTTTAGATCAAAGAGGGAGTTTGATAAGTACCTTATTATTCAGTTTGCATATAACAACAGTTATCATGCAAGTATCGGTATGGCACCATACGAGGCCCTCTATGGACGAAGTGTCAATCACCTCTATGTTGGTATGAGCCCGAGAGCAAAGTCTACTCGACCTGATATTGTGAGGGAAACAACGGACAAATTAAGAAATTCAGGGATAAAATTCTTACTGCTAAGTCCAGAAAACTATGCGGACAGCGGCGAAACCGCTAGATTTTCAAGAAGGGACCATGTGTTCCTAAGAATCACCCCCACCAGGCATAGGACGAACAATGAAAGTAAAGAAATTGAGCCCAGATTTCTTGGCCGTTTGAAATCCTTAACAAAGTAGGATCCTAGCCTACCGTATAGCCTTACCCCGAGTCTGCCAACCTTCATGATGTTTTCCATGTCTCCCAGTTAAGGAAATATCATTCTGACCCAAGTCATGTACTAGAGCCAGAACATGTACAATTAAGAGATGACCTAACGTTTAACTTATCACCCACGAGAATTGTTGACCAAGGAGTTAAGCAGAAATAAGGCCGTACCTTTGATCAAAGTAGCATGGGGACGAGGTGAAACCGAAGAAGTTACATGGGAGTTGGAATTAGATATGCAAGCACAATACCCCGAGCTATTCTCAGGAACGAATTTCGAGGGCGAAATTCTTTTAAGGAGGGGAGTAATGTAACGCCCCAATTTTTACTATAACCTTTACTGTCATTAGAAATTACCAAATTACCGTAGGTAAATATTATATAAAATTTGAGACCAAACAATTCTCAATAAAGGAATATAACGTTAGAAGAGAAGTTAGGAGCAATTTAACCCTAATTTCTGGATGTGTAAAATGACCAAAATGCCCCTGAGGTTATTTTACTCAGAAATGAGGATCATGGGCCCCACCCGTCCTCAAGGGGATGTTTTGAGGATAATAAAGGATTGTTTGTGCTATGTGTGTTAATAGAGCAGAAGAATCTCAATTTTGAGTTCGACGCGAAATGACCAAAACGCCCATGCTTATTTTAACTTCGATTTGCGTGCCGACTGAGTCGAACCTCACTAAAATATTTTAAAAGGTGTTTTTAAGTTATGAATGACCCTTGGTTAAGTCCGATGGTCCCTAGTTTGGGTTAATTACCGTTTTTGCCCTGTCATTGTGCAGTTTTGCAAATTTTGAGATTTTGATTTGTCTAACGAAACCTAAACAATATTAGGCTCAAATTAAAGCTTATTAAATTCTAATTACTAATCTAGAGTCAAAATTATTTATTTAGATTGATTAGAACCTAAAATTGCTTAAAACACCCAAATTGCTTAGTAATTCACTTAAGCCCTTAACCGTAAATTCTCTAAATTGCATGAATACCTTGCCTACACCTAAATAATACATGGAACACACAAAATCCTCTTCCACAAGGCTGTAATGGCCAAATTATTGAGTAATAAGTCAGAAAATTATTACACAAAAATCCAAAGAATGAAAACAAAGAATCATGAAAACATGGAAACATGATTCCATGTTTTAAGCCACCAAACAAAATGATTTTTCTTCCTTATTTTTTTCTCTAATTTTTGGTCAGATTTCCTTCCTTCCTTTGTCCATTTATGAGCTGCAAAATCTCTATAAATAGGCATGCTTGAAGATAGTTTAGATGCTTAGTTCATAACTTACACAAATTCTAGTCTTAGGAGCACCAAAAGCTTTCTTTCTTTCTTTCTCTTGGCCAATTCTCCCTTCAGCTTTTCAAGGATATTTTGCTTCATTTCACTCAAGGAAACCAAGTTCTCTTCCTTTCTTTCAAATCAAATTAGGTAGGGAGGTGTTTCTAAGTTCATTTTATGCTAAGACAAGTTATGTTTCTAGCTCAAAAATGATGTTTTCATGAGCTTTCTTTTAAGTTTTCATTTTCAGTTTCTTCTTCCTTTCTTTTTAAAGTATTTCGGCCATATGGCCTAGCTTATGATGAGACCATGGTTTGATGATGAGATTCTTGAGTGTTGGTTGCAAAGCTTTCACAAGTTAGATCTCTAAAACTTGAAGGTTTCACTAGTTTCCAAAGCTTCTAAAATTTCAGTTTCTTTCCTTATTTTCCTTTCATGGTTTCGGCCAAATGGCCTAGGAAGGAATGAAATGATGGCTTGATGATGAGGACCTTGAATATGGGTTGTAAATCCATCACAAGTTAGGCCTCTAAAGCTTGAACATTCCATTTAATGCAAAACTTTAAAGAATAATGTTTTTATCTTGAGGTTTGAATATGAAATATGTATTTTTTTACTTTGTCTTGCTAAGATACATATATTGGGTTGAAATCATAATTTTCTTAAAGTCTTGAAGGAGCTCTAGTAAAGAGATCAAGTGAACTTGCATCCATGTTTAAGTTTATGTCTTGCACAACCATATTTATTTTATGTCATAACTAAATTCTCAAGAATAAATAAATGAACTTGCATATCTCATGTTTAAATTTCAAGCTTGCATTTCATGTTTAAATTTCAAGTTGTCACTTAATCTCTAAAGATAATAAAGAAGTTGCATCTCATGTTTATTTTATGCTCTCACTTTATTTTATAATGGCTAAAAGAATCAATGCATGGCATGTTTATTTTATGTCATCACCTAAAAATCCTAGAGCTCAAAGACTTGCCTATGAATCATAAGCGAAGAAATGAGATAATTGGAGTTAAAGAATTTATTCTTTAAGAAGTCTTGAGAATTGGAGCTTAAAAAAAAATGTAATTCTCTTCCCTCACCGGTCCTGTGCGGACTACCGCGCTTCGGTTGCTTAAGATTCTCTTCTCCTCTCTACCTGTCCTATGAACCGTTTCAGTTTCTTGCATCATGTTTATATTACAAGTTCTTGCATCATGTTTAATTTTCAAGTCATCACCTTAAATCTTAAAGATAAAGAAATGGAATTGCATATCATGTTTATAATTCCAAGCTATCACCTTATAAAGATAAGATTAAAATAAGGTTGCATAGCATGGTAATAATTCTAAGATGTCACCTAAATCTCTAAAGCTCAAGACTTGCTCCTTTTATCTTAAGTGAAAGATTTAACTATGAACATTCTTTCAAGTTATAAATCGGTCCCATGGTTAAGTTAGGCCTAAAGTCCTATGACTTCTTTCAAGTTTAACAAAAAGAATTAGTTCTAAAAGAGTTTTAAAACTTTGTAAGAATTTTATGGGAAGCTAGTAATTTTATGTGTACTTAAAATGTGATTTGATGCTTATCAAGAATTTGGTGTCATTGATTGATTCCCTGGTTTGTATGTTATAGTTGCTGTTGCAAACAATGAAAATTTATGCATGAAATAAGGACATATTTTGTTACCTGGAAGAAAGTGTATTACTGTAAGAGTGCAATTTGGAAAGATTCTGGCTAAGGAAAGATTTGGTATTTAAGCGTGTCCATTGTGACCCACCTCTCCTGGAATCTTCCAGATGCATGATTATAGTTGATATATATTATTCCATAAGACGTAAATAAGAAAATGTTAGAATTATTATGAATTGCGAGTTGTAACATGCAAAGACTTATTGGTGACTTAAAATTTATAAGAAAATGATCCTTAGACCCATCAAACTATAGGTGGTGAAAAGGTGATTCTAGCCCCCTAACCCGTTCTCTCAAAAGGGTAGAGTCAGGACTTTAACTTATAAAAAAGGATAAGTATATGCTAGTGACGACTAGTAAGGTATGAGCTCATAACCTAGATTACTCCCAAAAGGGTGGAGTATAGGGTGGCCCAAGGAAAATAATGAGGATGATAAGATTTTAAAGTCACCTAAGGTACTAAAGAAATAAATTATGTGCACCATGTCCATGTGTAGCTATTATGATATTCTCCTGATAACATACATGAGTTGATGATGAGAAATATGATGTTCTTCTATGCATGTTATATTAATGATGATGATGAGGAATATGATGTAATGATAAAAGAAAAGTTCATTATAAATATGACATGTTAAGATTATGATGCATTATAAGACGCATAATTAAAATTGGCGAATCTCGGTAAAAGTATTTTCTGAACTTAAAATTTAATCTTCGTATGTTCACTATTTTATAATAACCCTGAGATTCCTGGAGACTTTGATGATGACACCGTAGAAGGAGATACCCTACTGAGAATTCTTTAGTAAGATTTCTCACTCCCTTTCCTTTATTTCCGTCATTGTCTTTAGATTTCGATGGCGACATTCATCCCGTCGTTGACACCCTACTTGGGAATTCCACTATGATCCGTGCATCATTCGTATCACTTTGAAGGAAGGTGCTCGGTTCGTGTTTTATTTACGTAGGTCGTCCATTTGCACACCGTCCTAGTTATCGTTTTTCTCCTACTTCTCCCTATGGCGATGAAATGGTTTTCGAACATGCACGTCCACTTGATGAAAGAATGTTACATTCTTATCCCGCCTCATCTCCTCCATGGTTTTCCAGAGTATAATCCACGAACGAGATATTCTGAAACTGATCCTTTTGAGGACCCTCCTACTCATGCTTATTCTAGAGCTCGCTCCTACTCTCCCACGTGAGAGGCAGTGAGGAAACAGGTTGTTCAGCTGAGGTTAGCAAGAAGATCGTCCATGCGACCCAGCTTGGTGCATCTCATGCCCCCTTCCGAGGAAGCTTGTCAGTGGATCGGGTTTCTTCCCCCGTTTCCTAGACAGTGGCCTAGAGAGTTCTTAAGTAGTCTTAAGAGTGTTATACATAGTTTTAGAGTAGCCTTTCCTCAGCTTTTAAGGTTATCTAGTTTAGGGGCATGAATTTCCTTATAAATAGTTTCCTATGGTGTGAAGGTGTAAGATATGATGTATGAACTTAACTCACCTTTTGAGTGAGGTTATTGTATATATGTTGTGATGTGCATTATGGATGTTATGTGATGGAGCCAATATGATATATTTAGATTCTTAAATGTCTTATTTTACTACCGCTTAATCGTTTATGTTATGCGCGCTCACGATTTCAATTATGTTAAAAAAAAAATGGCTCCTAATTTCACTAAGTATTTTCAAAATATGATGAAAGAACCAAAGCAAAGAGTAAAGTCTAGTCATTAATCCAATTCAACCTAGGTGTATTTGGTTAATTACTAGAGTGTTACAGACGAACTTAGAAAGGGTCAAAGACGGAGATTTAGGACCCGTAATCATATGATAGTTTTCTTGAAAGTGATGTAGTGCTGTTTGGTTGTTAATAAGCATAAACATTAGAGGAAATTATGGGTAATGATCCCTTAGGCTAAATAAAGATCCACAATGAAAGTTAGGATAATTAGAACATAAGTTTAAGACCCATAAGGGCCAAAGCATAAGACACCATGAGATTGGAGGTGTGATGTGAGAATAAGATTCAGTGGGTATACTCGTGATAAATGTGAATGTGTTAATACTATGAATATGAGACTATATGTGTATTTGTGGCATGTTGTTGTAATGATGTGGTATGCTATGCTTAAGATGCATGAGAATGAGAAATATGAATGAATTAGGAGGGTACGCTCCTATGATCAAGAGATTTACTTGATTAAGAAATTTCATGAGAACAACATGTGTTATTTGAGTTATGTGGCATGACTCAAATTTGAGGAAATTGGGGTGTAGTCGTTATGCTGCTGAATTTCTATCAAATTTGAGGGACTTAAAGAAAGTTTGAAAAGAAAGATTTTATATGTGACATGCCGAGATGCATTTCTCCCGTATGAGGAGAAAGGAAACCGGGGGTATGGTCGTCGAGCCATATTGAAGCAATAATGTCATCTTAACCAAATGATGCGTTTCACAGACTGAGACGTACTTCTCCTACTGGTGAGGAGAAGGTAAACCCAGGGCATCGACATTAGCCTGCCAAAGCGGACAAAGTCACTGGCTTAACCAATTGATGTAACATTCCCAAGTACAACCCCATCCTTAAGTCATAACATTGCACTCGAGAGTTGTTACTCATTAATTAGCGGACCTTTATTAAGTATCTATAGCAAGGGCGATTTACGTGTGTAATAACTAAGCGAAATTCTACTGAAACATGTATATAACAAAGAAAGTACAACCTTTATTGAATACACAACTAAGTACAAGAGGAAGCTCCTCTACAAGCTTTAGTACATATCACTTCTCTAATGTAGTTACATACATATCCATTCCATTAAATACAACATAATATAAACATTCACTGCACACTATTGCCATTCCGAGTCCTCTTACATAGGCGTCATAGTCCTCCTGGCTTAACCTAGAGGCGACACGGAAACACAAACACACAGGGGTGAAAATTACATAATTCTAGGGCATTCCCCAATATATACGAAAAATCTATGTCATCATCATCGCCCCAACCACTTCGGTTTATCAAGAAAATGTGATCATGCAATATACACTAAAGATTTATTTTAAGATTCTAAAATCATCCCTTCGAAGTGGGTAGCTTTTAATAATCAACCACTTAGAGCACATATATCATAATGTTTCAACAATTAATAAATCATTCCAAGGCAGCCAATCTAGAGTAAGATGAGTAGGCATATAACACATGCAATGAACTTATCTCAATGCGACATGATTCCACTTATGGCCATAGAAATCAAGTCAGTGCATTTTTCTTTTCATTGACATAGGAAAGACTTAGTTATACCTAACGGGTATTTGTCGTGGACAATTCCACAATAAATAATTTATACCAAATGGTATCTGGAGTGGTTTACACCACACAAGGGAAATACTGTATTAGGAAGCTTAGCCTATACGTGATCATCGAACTTCATTTTTTTCCATTTCCAAATCACACACAGATCTATTCCTAGCTGATACGTCTATTGACTATAAATTAGGGGTTTCTCTTTTCAATTTCCTTCCCTCATTCAACCTAAGTCTTATTTCTATTTTTTCCATATGTCAGAACATGCATGACTGAAATTTATATATATTCTCTTTCTCAAATGCAAGCATAATGCATATACAGGCATTCATTCACAATATAATCTCAATCATGCATCTAGCATACTTTTATATGTCACAATTCACATGGCCCAATAGGTAACATCAAGTATTCATGTCATATTAGAACAAAAAATGCCATTAGTTCATCAACTCACAACATCAATCCATTTCCAGCACAATGGCAAATTTACTGTCCTAGGCACAATATTTAATTACCACATCAATCAGCCATTTCAAGTACCAAAAAATTCTATATGACACTTTAACATGTCTAGAAGACTCTGTAAAAATTTCAAGACAAAAAGAGATCTATAACTACCTCAGTAAAATGTACAAATTTAGGGGTCGGGGCCACCAATTCACAATCCAGACCCGAGTTCCCAAAATTTTTAACCCAAGTAATTGATGGAATCAAGGCACAAGAAAATTTAGAGTGATACTTCAATATGTTAGTAACTTCATGTAAAAATTTCATCAGCTAATTCAATAAATTTCTATGATAATAAATTCGGACAAATTTATTGCTTCAGTTTCAACAACCAAGACACATCAATCACATTTTGGTCCTTGATTTTTTTGAGGCAGTACACTTTAAAATCAACACCCAATAAAATTCATGTAGTTAGTTTAAGATGTTAAATATAACATATAATTTTTATAGCTCATGAAATTACCCACAACTATACCAGAAAATTCGTGCATAATTACCTGCTTAGGACAACTAGGAATCCATGCCTAGTCCCAATTTCCTTTGAGAAAAACCTTTTTCTAAGCCCATCCAAACACACCACCAAAATTCACACATCAATATCAACATATTATCCAGCAATACAACTAGAAATTTCGGACCTAGGTCATGCCAAAACAAATCAGATTGGTAGACAAGGTTTTGATAAGGAATGGAAATTTTGTTCGGTTAGATTTAGAGAATTAGGTGTAGAACAGAGTTTTCTGAAGGAACTTTGAGGTTTCCACAACTCTAGGCTAGGGTTTTTGGGCTTAGAACTCAAGATCAAGCTCTTGAAGATGAAAATGGTGGCTGGTTCTTTTCTCCTTGAAGGCTGCATTAAATTTTGAAGCTTAATGAAGGAGGATTTGACTTCTTGAAGAAGATTAGAACATGTGTTCATCTTATAATGGATGTATAAAGATATTTTGTGATCAAGCAAAATGGATGGCTAGGATTAAATCTTGGATTCCAAGATTAAATCTTGGCCTTCCACATGTCCTAAAAGGATAAGCTTTGACCATTTGTGGTGACTAAAAATATCTTTCATGTTAAAATCGCACACCGAAATTTTATCGAACGGGTAAACACCATACCCGATTGAACCGATATTGCCCGAAAATTAATTTTAAGTGTAAAATTATCATTCCCACCTATTTTTAACCTTATCCTCATGTTTTCCTAATTTCGTGCACCTCCAGGTCCTGAATCTAGGGTTTAACGTTCTGGTGCCCTGGGGCTCGCAAGGTTACTATTCACCTCGGCCTAGAATTTTTTTTTTAAATGTTCGTTGGGCCACCCTCATCGTTGTTAAACTGTTATATTTTTAAAATTACGACTAACAAAACTCAAATTAATTTTTAAGTAATTTTTGGGTGTTATAATTGATGCGTTTTCTGAGAAGGAAAAAAGTCCCATGATGGGTGATTCCTTAGGTCCCCGTACTTTGGAGTCGGGATTATTATTTTTATGATTATGATACGCTTATCAAGAGGATAAATAAGAACTAGTGACGACTAGTTATGGTATAAGCTCATAGCCTAGTATCGGGGTCGGTTACTATTTTTAAACACCATGATGTCACAAGTTTGAGAAATGAGAAAAGATGTGAAGCATTTTGCTTATGAAAGAGAGAAGTTGATTATGAGAAAGTACATGCCACTTATATGAGAATTACTTATTGATGACATGCTTTGTTAGCTTGTTGCATAAAGTATTGTCATGCATTCATGTTCTACTATGCGCATACATGCATTAAGATTCATCATAAAAGACACGGACCTTGGATAATTACTTTTATGAAAATCTCATAATGAACCTTTGCATGTTTAACCTTTTCATAATAAACCCAAGGTTCCTAGGGATGAAAATGATGACACTAGGATAGAGGATTCCCTTGAGATTCTTTAGCAAGATTCTCACCCTCTTTCTTCTTTTGTTACGTCTTTAGATTCCAATGACGTCATTCGTGATCTTCATTGATACGCCCATGTGGGAGGTGCACTACAATCCAGATCATCAGTCATATCACTTTGAGGGTCGTTGTGTGCATATTTTTGCATACATGGGTCGTCCGCATTCCCGGTCTCTAGCTTTCGTTTTACCTCGACCTTTCCCTACGACAACGATTTGATCTTTGAGAGGACGTAGCCCCGTGACGAGCAGAACTTAGCCGACCTTCATCTTTGGCGGTGCGTGACTACCTGGAGTACGTTCCCTCATCCTTCATTGTGGGAAGGACCTGCGAGGATCTCCCTTACCCCATTCGGAGGGCTCCGCCCCCTCGGTGCCTATGCCGTCGGAGGGTAGCGAGGACCCGTTTCTCAATCGAGGCTTGTGAGGCATGTACCAGTCGAGAGGCGTCCTCGCGAGGAGGCCACATCGCTTCGCCGATCGGCATGCCCCCCCCTCTTCGTTGGGCCACATCCAAGGAGCTGTGCTCGAGGGCTACATTCTCCGTCTGAGGATTAGCAAGCTTTAGAGGGAGCGTTTGCTTTTAAGTGGTATATTTTGGGGCACTCATGTATTTGTTGTTTATGTTTCTGGTTATTTTATGTTTCTTGTATCAGCTCTGCCCACTTATATGGGTATGACTTTATGACTCTTTATATTTTAGTCGTTGTATTAAACTATGATATTTAATATTACGATGGTTGTTCTTATGATTAAGGTGTACTTTATTGCATGATTTATTTCCTCTACCTTTACGTTTCGCTTATGTTGTATGCGATAGCTCGCATTTTGTTTTACATATTTCAAAAAAAATTTACCCGTATTTTCCGCTAAGTAATTTTGCAAACGAGTTTTAAGGGAAGTAATAACTAATAATTAATCTTAATACATCATAGGCGTATTGGGTTAAATATTAGGGTGTTACAATTGGTTGTTCGTCAAGTTCCTCCTCTTTTCTTCTCTTTCATTTTCAGTTTCATTGTTCGTTGTTGGTCAAGGCCATAGATTGATGATGAGGGTTTTGATGTTGGTTGTGAAACCATCATGTATTTGACCTCTAAAGCTCAGGGCTAGATTTTTGTTTTCAAAAGAGTGTGAAAATGGATTATTGTTATTGGTTTTCTTTGGTTATTATATTTTGAGCTTGATAGTAAGTCCAAGAGATGAGGTTCTTGGAACCACGGTGTTAATGGACTCTAAAGCTCACTTCCATTTGTAAGATTGATTGGGATTAAAGAGTTAATTCTTTAAAAAATCTTGAGTTTGGAGCCTAATATGATATAAAAGTGGATTTGTATTCATGTTTATGTTTCAAGCTCTTGTATTTCATGTTTATGTTTCCAAGCCTCGCATATCATATTTAGATTTCAAGTCATCGCCTTAACTTAAAGATAAGAAGATGGACTTGCATTATCATGTTTAAATTCCAAGTCTTGCATATCATATTTAAATTTCAAGTCATCACCTTAATCTTAAAGATAAGAAAATGGACTTGCATTATCATGTTTATATTTCAAGTTTTACACATCATATTTAAATTTCCAAGTCATCACCTTATAATGATAAAGATTAAGAAGGAGACTTGCATAACATGTTTATGTTTCTAGCTATCACCTAAAACTCTAAGGCTCAAGACTTACCTCTTTCAACTTAAATGGAAACATTGATCATGGACACACCTTGATCTATATATGTTTTCAACCCCAAGAGGGTAATTGGATTGAAGTTAGTTTATTTTCTTTTTGAGGCTTGAATCTTGCTTCTATGATGTATGAAGAAATTTTATAGGATTTGAGAGCTCAAGAGAAGTAGAAATGTATTCCTCAAGGATTAGAATCCTAATAATAAAATCTTTAGTTTTATTAAAGAGCTTGTTTTGTTTTGTGAAAATGTGAGTATGATTTCAAAAGGAATGTTTGAATGATGTTTTAAAATGGTCTTGGAATGAAAAAACAGCTTAGATTGTGTTAAAACCTTGGTTTTTCAAATTTTGAGGATTCTTATTCAGTACCAGCCTATGTAATCGATTACCAAGATGATTCTTTGCCAAAATGAACAAGTTTTTGGTTCCTGTGATAGATTACCAACTTATGTGATCAATTACCAGAACCTAAATATATAAATAAGTGTGTTCTAAGTGAGATAATATGGATTGATGACCATACATGCTTAAGTTTTGAATTATGTGAATGATGATCCCTAGTATGTTATATATATATATATATACACACACATACACACACACACATACACTATTAAGCATACCATATGCATTAGCTGTTAGGTCCTTGATTTTTGGCATATTGTGTAGGAGCATGTTTACTGCTATAAGATAACAATTGATATTATGCTTATGAATATATGCAAAGAGATGTGATGCAAGTAATCAATGACATGATATTTTTGTGGTGTGATGAGATTATGAACGAATGATTAAGATGCATGATCTATGAGAATTATGAGCATGATATGTTAGATGATAAGTATGATTACATGCTCACATTTGCATTTACATAATATACTAAGATGATAAGTGACATAAGACATACAGAAATGATCCTCAAACTCCAGGAATTAATGGTTAGGAAAGGTGATCTAGTAAAGTTGTACCTTTAGACTCTATGAATCAATGGTTATGAAAGGTGAACCTATGCCCCTTAACCCATACTCTGGGAGTCGGAATTTAGCTTATCCAGAGGATAAGTATAAATTAGTGACGACTAGTTAGGTATGAGCTCATAACCTAGAACTCTCAAAAGGGAGAGTATTAGGCTGGCCCCCATGGAAAAAAAAGAATAGGAAGTTTAAGTTGTAGCCCCCCGCTTTATGGATTGGGTCCACAAACCAACACTGTTTTTCAGTGCTTTGTCCTCACTCACACGCTTCCTGGAAAACTTCCCAGGAGGTCACCCATCCCAAAATTACCCAAGTCAAGCACGCTCCTGAGTTCTTCGTGATAGGCTACCGAAAAGAAAGATGCATCTTTGTGGCATAGGTAGTACCAATCAATTCATATAAGCCTTCCTTAACTGATAGTCCCATACCTATACAGACTAGGATCCTCTCATTCGGTGTGTAATCGGTCATTCATGTACCCCTCCGCTTGGAGGCAGGAGCCGCTCCTTGCGTGCCTCTCCGGACCCATTACTCTGCCTCATCCCGGCGTTACATGCCCACCAGCTTCCGCTTGGTTCGTCCTCGAACCACACCATACTTGGGAGAGGTGCAGGCTCTGAGACCATTTGTAACATCCCTCGCTTTATGGATTGGTCCCACAAACCAACACTTCTTTTTCAACGTGCTTTGTCCTCACTCACACGCTTCCTGGAAAACTTTCCAGGAGGTCACCCATCCCAAAATTACCCCAAGTCAAGCACGCTGACCTGGAGTTCTTCGTGATAGGCTACCGAAGAAAGATGCATCTTTGTGGCATAGGTAGTACCAATCAATTCATATAAGCCTTCCTTAACTGTATAGTCCCATACCTATAAGGAGGATCCTCTCATTCGGGTGTGTAATCGGTTCATTCATGTACCCCTCGCTTGGAGGGGAGCCGCTCCTTGTCCGGTCTCGCAACAGATTACTCCCTGCCGTCCCGCGTTACATAAGTCACCTAAAAGAATAATGAGAAAAGATCATGTTAAAAGGATTTACATTCTCTATGTTATGCCTACTTAATATGATTCTATGATATCTTACTTATGGCATCGACATGCATTCATAACTTAGTATGTTGCACTCATGCATTAAGATTTATGCTAAAATGTATAGGCCTCGGCTAATGGTATTTGAAACTAATAAACAAACCCTATGTATATGCTCACTATTTCATAATGAAACCTGAGGTTCCTGAGGACGTAGATGATGACACATATTAGGAGGCGAAAACCCTATTGAGATTCTTATATAAGTTTCCCATCCCTCCTTCTTTCTTTCCATCTCGTCTTCAAAGGTAGATGGCAACCTTCATGATATACGTTGATGCTCCCACTTAAGAGATGCACTTCGACCCCTTTCACCAGACTTATCACTTCGTGGGTTGATGTGTATCTGCCTTTTGTCTTCATGGAGCGTCCCTTTGCACACCCGGTGACCAGCTATAGGTTCTCGATTGTTACCCCATTTGCTGATGACCTCATTTTTTAGCGTGCCCATCCATGTGGAGAGCGGTTCCCGGACCCTGCCCACTACTTCAGCTGCAGCGACATCCCTATCTATGTGCCACAATCACCAACTCCCCCCACCAAGCCATGGTTGACTCATCTGAGGATTCACCTACTTAGCTTTCTTCTTATGGTTCCCCCATCGCTCCTATGATGTGGGGAGGTGCTGAGCGAATAGGCTCCTGTCACGCAGCCAATGAGAGGAGCTGCCTGCCCGCTAAGGTGCCCATGTTCGACCTGTCCACGTCTTGCCACACCCAATGAGCTGCCCACTAGATTGGATACCTTCCTTCCCTCTGGAAGCGACAATAGTAAGAGTCAGGAGCGGACCTCGAAGCGCTTGCACATAGTTTATGGACTAGGATAGCCTTCTTTTGCCTTTTTGATTTAGAGGTTATCTACCTAAGCGCATGCCAATAAGAGTAGCAGTGAGGAGAGCTCAGCTAGCTGTATTTAGCTTTTCTTTTCATGATTTCTATGGATGACTACTTAACCTAACCTTTATTGGTGGGTAAGATGCTATTATATATATATGTATGTTGTGGTGTGCAAAGGAGAACAATTGATGTTAGTGATATATGAATCCATGATAATATGGTTATGCTCATGATTTTGTGGTATTGATATTGCATATGCACTCATAATATGTTTTGCTCCTTTCCCCTTGTATGTGAGACGGGTGACATATTGTTAGCTATCGCGCGGCTCGCATTTCGTTTTAAGTTCAAAAAAGTTTTTTACCCATATTTTTGCTAAGTATTTTATCAATCTTAAGGTTAAGAACTGAAAAAAAAGTAATAACTAATAATTAACTTGAATGCATCCTAGGCATGTTGGGTTAAATATTAAGGTGTTACAATAGCACTAGTTGGTCTTCAAATGGCCTTGAAAGAACTTAGAGAGTACTTAGTTCCCTCCATATACTCGTATTATTCATTTTCCAATGGGTATTGCAAGTACTTGAAGATCTTGGTCCATAGAATCCCATAAGGAACAATATTGGTTCACTTTTTCCCTGGAGAAATGGCACTTAGCATGTAGTCAAAGATTAGTCTAGGCAAGTTTACCTTCCTTTTTGCCAACAGACAAAATAGTAACATGTAGTTTATCCCAACCAATAGATGTGTGCTTCCAAGCTTTGGGAGTAAGAGAATTGGATGAAGGTAAAGACTTGTTGTGCCTTGGTATTCAACATGGTGATAATTATGTTGCCAGGTTGATGTTTGGGAGAGTCAGTGATAAGTTTGGAGACCTCCTAATGAAACTCCAAGACTTATCCACCAGTCATCTTTCTGACATACAGATGACACCATCATCAGGAGCATGAATGATGTTAGAGAGGTCCGTTATGCTTAGCTCTATATCAATGCCTTTGACAAAAAAGGTCAGAATACTTGGATACCAGGAGTAACTAGGAATAGAAAGTGGTTACCATTCCGGAAATACCCGATTAGAGAAGTTTAGGAACCCTTTCCATCCATGGAAGGAAACAACCTCCAAAGGATAAGAACTTGCCCCATGATCTCCTGTCAAAGCATTTTCCCAGGGTTACCTGGCCATGAGAGAAATTGTTAGCATAGTGTTACTGTGGAGAGCTTCATCAAGCATGAGAGATGTCCCTATTTGGTAACATGTGAGCAAGGTTTTCCTCAAACCATTTTTTCAGGTATGTATATAAGGAAGTGCAAGAAGGTTGAGACTTGAAGAAGGTTTAGAGATGAAGATTTGTGAGGGAGCAAGATGCTTCAATTTGCAAATGAGAGGGTTTGAGATGAGAGGTAGAGGAAAGGTTTGAAGAGTGAAAGGTAGAGCATAAAGTAAAGAAGTGATGTGTGAGAAGTGGGGGGTTATTAATTAACGTCACTAACTGACTGAAGGTGAAATGACATGGGAGAGAGAAAGCTCAAAGATGTGGGAAATGTCCCACCTTTCATCCTTCTTCTGAAGAGGTTTCTAACTCTTAAGATCACTTTCTTGAAGGGCTTACTTTCTAAGCTTCACTTTTCACTTTTACCCATTTGAGACTCACGACTTACTCATCATAACTCATCTTCATATTCTGAAAGGATGATACATATACTTCCCTTATCTAATCCTCATCTTTCTTTCTGAACAACCCATCTTCTTTTTGATCTCACAAACTGAAAACTCTTCAATATGATACTTGGTGTAACACCCTAACTTTTAACCTCATACGCTCGAGTCGCATTCGGTTAATTATTAGTCATTACGTCTTTGTTTTAGATTTTGACTTATCTTTTAAAATACGAGTAAGGAAAATATGACTAATTTTTTTTTTTTTGAACTTAAAACTTAAATGCGAGCCGCGCTTGCACATAGATACCGATTAATACACATAAGAGATAGCAACCAAATACACGTCATCATAGCAATCATAAATAAACCATAGAGTAGTCACAACACAACTTATAGTATCATATCATAATCATAACATAACAACGATGCCCTTATAAATATAAGGGCACCTTAAGATACTAGATATATCAAGCAAGTTTAACTAGCGCAAAACATGACCTTAACATGGCTAGACTAGTCTTCACGCTTCCACTGCGACCTCTGAATCGACTAGATAAGGTGATTCCTACACCCATGCCTCAAGAAAGATCACGAACGATCCATATCATTTCCGTCTGGAGACGACACGAAAAGAAACAAGGGGTGAGAAACTTATTTAAGATTCTCAGGAGGCTCCCGACTTTAACACAGTGTCATCGTCGTCCCAGCCACTTCGGTTTTTATTATGAAAGAGGTGTGTATGCATAAGGTTCAATTTTTAAGTTTCTCAAATCCTATTATCCGAAGTGGGTGCCTTTTAGCATGGGTCTTAATGGCATGAATGCGGATATCTCATGTATGCATGGCAATAACTAATAGTATAAATAACACATCTCACATAAATTAGATAAAATGCGTCAACAGGACAATGATGTGACATATGCATATGCATCTTTTTACTTTATCATAATCGAACTCTTCAGTTCCTTCTTAACTTTTCCACCGTCATACTCATCACCAAAAATCCAACCAACATGCCGTCCCGTGATTTTAACAGGGTCACCAAAACTCTGAATCACCTATCACCTAGGAATGAGCTCAAACCTAATTAGTCGTCACTAGATTTACATGGGGAAATAGAGGGGAATCATATTTTTTCTAGGATCACCCATCATGGGACTTTTCCTTCTTCGAAACACATAAACTTGGTTAGGACCAGTGACTTTGTCGCTTCGGTATGGCTGGACATCCTTACCCCCCAGGTTTACTTTCTTCTCACTGTAGTAAGAGAAATGCGTCTCGACATGTCACATTTAAAATCTTTCTTTTGAAAACTTCTTTAAGTCTCTCAAATTTGATGGAAATTCGACAGCATAATGGCTGTATAATGAATTTCCTCAAATTTGAGTCATGCCACATCACCCATCAAACACATACTTTCTCATGCAATTCCTTATTCAAGCAAATCTTTAAAATCATATAAGCATGTTCACCCATTCATCTATATCACATAGTCTCATGCATCTCAATCATAACATGCCGTATTATCACATCAATTACGTCATAAGTTCACACAAGCTCATACACATAACATTAATACTTTTAGTATAACATAAACATACTCGTTCACTAGGCCACTTACTCACATTATGTCTCATTCCTTGCAATGTCTTATGCCTTGACCTTTACGGGTCTTAATCTTGTGTTTCGATTATCCTAATGCTCATTATAAACCTCAGATACACCTAAAGGATTATTACTTGTGATTCTCTCTAATTTTTATGCTTACTAACACCTCCAAACAGCATTGCATAAATTAGTTACGATGATTATTATTCGATTACGTGTTCTACAATCTACGTCTTTGACCCTTTCTAAGTTCCGTCTTCGCCTAAGGCTCTAAATTCAATTTCTAAACCAATTATGAGGGATTCCTACACATACCCACTAATTATGAACCATTTTCCTTAAGCCCAATTATGCTGGAACAGAATTTGCATTTCTTGTATCTAAGTGTTCTAGAATTTTCATTTTAAGTCTTTTCTAGTTACTTATTCTATCCTAACTTCCCTAAATCGTTCCTTGCTTCACTCAAACACAATTTTACACACTTTAACAACATAAAACATAATTAATACAGTGGCCAAACAACCAAGGGAGAACTGAATAGATATAGCTCACATAATCACATAATTTCATGATTTAAATGCATATAAGTTGCTAGTTTTCTCTTGGAACAATTTTAGGAACTTAAAACTCTTTTAGAAACCAATTTATCTCATTAAAATCATATAAATTTAGGTGAGGTCAGTAACTAAATTATTTTGGTCATGGAATAGATTTAAAACACAAAATCTTGTTCACAATAATATTCTTTAAGTTCACCTAAGCTTAGTAAAATTCCAAGATATAGGCTATGGACACTTATGATTAGATGAACTCATATCAAGTCCATCATCATCATCACAAGGCCAAAATGGTATTCTTGAAATGCCTCTATTTTCTAAAACTTTACTTGTGATACTTGGGCAAGTCTTTGAGCTCTAGAATATTTAGGTGATGACATAAACATAAACATGCTATGCACTTTATTTTACTCTTCATTATAAAGTAAAGTGAGAGTATAAAATAAATATGAGATGCAACCTCATTATTATCTTTAAATATTAAGTGATGACTTGAAATATAAACATGAAATGCAAGCTTGGAAATTTAAACATGATAATGCAAGTTCATTTATTTATTCTTGAGAGCTTAGTGATGGCATCAAAAGTAAACATGATATGCAAGGCATAAACTTAAACATGAGTGCAAGTTTGTTTTATCTTAACTAGAGCTCTTGCAAGACTTTTAGAGGAACATCATAACCTTAACCCAATATGTATCTTAACAATATAAAGTGAGCTTTAGAGTTCTTAGCACCAAGTCTTCAAAGAAGTCTTTGGTTTGAACTTCATCATTAAGCTCAAGAAAATGGACTAAGAAATAAACATCAACACTTTATCAAAGCAAACATAAAAGAACTACTCATATTCTTCATTTTTATTGCTCATGGGCTTCAATCTAGAGTAAACTCTTAGAACTGACCAACTTTAAGGTTGGCAAGGGTAAGCTTAGAGCTCTTTGAAAACATAGGATTAATTTTCTTAATAAAACTTTTAGTGATCTACTTAACATTTTTATCAAACTTGGTACAAAGAAAGGAATAAAACCGAAATCTTTGAGAAGGAAGAGGAAAGGAAAAAACATATATGGTCCAAGACCAAGTTTTCAAGCTTTAGAGGTTTCTCACATGGCATCACAAGATCATTATCTTGAAACCTCATCATCAAGCCAAAGTTTTCTCAACAAAGGGCCCTAAGGTCGAAATGAAGAAGGAACAGGAAAGCTTTGAAAACAAGAGAAAACTAGAACTTTTCTTAAAGAAAGCAAGTAAAACTTTGAAAATAAACCCCTACCAAAGGAAGTCTTGAAAAAGATGAAAGAAAGCTTGTGTTCTTGATGAAGTGAGAAGACAAAATCTTCTCTTGGATGATGATGTGAATTCGTTCAAGAGGGATCTCAAGGAAGATGATTTTTCCTTGAAAGAGTAAGCTTGGAAATGGAAAGATTTGGTGTTTGAGAGGTGGTTTGAGATGGGGGAGTAGTGGTTCAAGGTTGTTTGTGGTGGTGGAAAGGTTTCTTTGATGGTGGAGGAAAGAACAAGATGAAAAGAAATTGAGAGAAAATGCAAGAAAGCTAAACTTGGCAAATGATCTAAAATGTAATCAAGTTCTTCAAGGCTTGGTATTTATAAAAAAATGAAACTTTGTGGCTGATTTGGGAGGAAAAGGCCAACACTTTCAAGGCCATGGGGGAGGAAAAATATCTCTTGATTGGTATGGTTGTGAGTATGGGCAAGGTAAGGTGAGGTATGGCTTCAAGTATGGTCCAAAGTATGGCTCAAGGCATGGTTTTGGAGTGAAAAAAATCAACATGTGATGAATTAAGGGGAAGAGTATTCGGCCAGATTTCTAGCCAAGGGGAGAAAGAAATTGTCCATGTAATTGTGGTTTAATGATGTGTTTAGGTATTTCTTTGATTAAGGTTTGATTAGGAGTTTGTAAGAAAGTGTTTAGGTGAGGTAATAGTTAATTAAGGTTGTCAAGACTTGATTTAGGAGGTGGTCTAGTTAGATTAACAAATTAAAACTCTTTTCAAGTCTCCTTAAACTCATAGACACAATTCCTTAAATCAAGAAATTGGAGAGAGAAATTACTATTCAAGATTCCATGACTAGGAATCTTGAATCAAAGAATGAAATTAGATTATAAATAAGTAATCTTAGGTTCTAATTAACCTTAATAAATTATTTTGACTCTAGATTAATTATCAAATAAATTAATCTTTGATTAGAGCCTAATATTGCTTAGGTTTGGTTAATTATGTCATTAGGCTCACTATACACTGCTCTAGGGGCAAAATGGCAATTTTGCACTAAAACCTCCTGACTACTCAGGCTTAACCTGTTGTTAAACTTCACTTAAAAACATTATTTAAAACCTTTTGGTAAAGTTTAATCGGCACTAAATTGGTGACAAACAGCCAGAGGGCGTTTTGGCAATTTTACGTTGGAACTAAAAATGAGATTCTTCCTCTATTACCACACATAACACATATAATCCCCTATCAACTTCAAAACATCCCTTGAGGATGGACCAGCGATGCTCATTTTCCAGGCAAGATGACCTCAGGGCATTTCAATCATTTGCACACGGAAAATTTTGGTTACACTTGGACTTGCAACTTCATCTTTTTTGGGCTTCAGCTTGGAGTTATGGAGAGAGAGAGAGAGAGAGAGAGAAAGAGTATCCAGAGATGATTTGTGTGTGAATGCTTATGCAAATTTGAAAACTGTTAAGTTTAAAAGCCTTTTCAAAACACAAAAATGATCTTCAGCTAATGGCTTTGTGAATATATATGACACTTGGTCTTTAGGATTCACAAATATTAACTTAACATCTCCTTTTTGAACATGATCACAAATAAAATGATGTTTAACATCAATGTGCTTAGATCTAGAATGTTGGATAGGACTTTTGGCAAGATTAATAGCACTAGTATTATCATAGCAGATAGGGATTTTGGAATACCTTAAGTGGCTGCAATAATTTAGGCTACATATTCAGCCTTAGGAGTAGAGAAAGTAATTTTATTTTGGTTTTTGCATGACCATGTAATCAGACTTTTTCCAAAGAAGTAGCAGTAACCACTTGTTTTTCTCTCAACTCTCTCTTAAGTCAGCATCACAATAACTTACAATCTCATAAGAAGTACCCTTTTCATTAGTAGTATTTGATAAATATCGAAGAATTCTCTTAACAATATTTAAGGTGATTATTTTGGGTGAGATTAAAATCTAGCACAAATTCCCACACTTAATTGAATGTCTAGCTACTAGCAGGAAGATATAGTAGTGAACCAATCATTCCATGAAAATTACTTTTTGAAACTTTTTCACTATTCTCATCAGCATCAATGATTTGAGATGGATGCATGGGGGTGCTCATTGATTTAGCTTGATCCATATTAAATTTCTTCTAAAGCTCCTTTGTATATTTTCCTTGATGGATCAAGGTTCTTTCCTTTCATTGTTTTATTTGCAAACTGAGGAAGAATTTTTGTTCACCCATCAAACTCATCTCAAATTCACTCTGCATTAATATTGACAACTTTTCACTAGAGAATGAAGAAACACCAAATATGATGCCATCAAACATATATTTGGACAATCAAAAAGTTATTATCTTGGTCAAAAGAAAAAGAGTTTTATCAACTTTACTTCTCTTGAACCCATTCTTAAGCAAGAAGGTACTCAATATATCATATCAAGCTCGAGGAGCTTGTTTCAAACCATAGAGAGCCTTCGTTAGCTTGAAGACATGGTTGGGAAGGTTTCATTCTCAAAACTAGGAGGTTGATTCACATAAACTTCCTCAGAGAGAAATCTATTTAGAAATGTAGACTTAACATCCATTTGGTAGAGAATGAATCCCTTGAAGGCAGCAAAACAAGTAGCATTCTGATGGCTTCAAGCCTAGCTACTGGTGCAAAGGTTTCATCATAATCAATTCCCTCTCATTGATTACAACCTTGTGCAACCAATCTTGCTTTATTCCTAATGACTTTGCCTGCTTCATCGAGCTTATCCCTGAACACCCGCTTTGTATCGATGATGGTCTTGCCCTTTGGTCTTTCAACAAGTGTCCAAAATTTGCTTTTCTCAAACTAGTCTAGTTCTTCTTGCATAGCATCCACCCAACTTTGATCACTCAAGGCTTTATCAATTCATTCAGGTTCGATGGTGGAGATGAAAGCACAATTTGACATATTTCTAAGGAATGATCTGGTTCTCACACCCTTGAAAATATCTTCGAGAACTATGTTTTGAGAAACTACCTTTAAATCAAAAACTCCTTTTAGTTTCTATGGCTTTAAAGGTCTTCAGCTTCTCCTTCATCTTCATATTGCTTTTCTTCATGTTCAAGAAGTGATAATTTCTGATTGCTTTGGAGTTTTGAGCAAGCTTTCTGAAGTGTTTGTGTCCTGGAGCTTACTTTCTGAAGGTTTGTCTTTCATCTTCTCGCTATCAAAAGTTTCCTTTAGACTTATTCTATCATCCAGTTCTTCAAGATATCAGTAAAGTCCTTCTTGAGCTCCTAAACTTGATGTGAATAGTCTCTTCAATGAATAACATTCGCTTATTGAACACTCTATAAGCTTTAGACATAAAGTATCCTAGGAAAATACCATTAGACTTAGGATCAAACTTTCCAACTTTGTCCCTGGTGCTAAGGATAAAACATGATGAGCCAAAGATGTGAAAATATGATATGTTGGGTTTCCTACCCTTCCATAGCCGTAGGCAGTTTCTTGAGGATTGGCCTTAGAAAGATTCTGTTTTGTATATAGCATGAGGTGTTTAAGCTCTGCCCAAAAACCTTTTAATAAACCACTTTCTAAAAGCATTGTTCTAGCCATTTCCTGTAATCTTTTGTTTTTCCTTTTAGCAACCCCATTTTGTTAGGGAGTTATGGGTGTAGAATGTACGCCCAATTTTTACTGGAATTTTTACTGTCATTAGGAATTACCAAATTACCGTAGGTAAATATTATATAAAATTTGAGACCAAACAATCCTTAATAAAGGAATATAACGTTAGAAGAGAAGTTAGGAGCAATTCGTGCAAGTATTGCAAACCCCAATTTTCTACGTGTAAAATGACCAAAATGCCCCTGAGGTTATTTTACTCAGAAAATGAGGATCGTGGGCCCCACCCGTCCTCAAGGGGATGTTTTGATGTTAATAAGGGATTGTTTGTGTTATGAGTGTTAATAGAGGAGAAGAATCCTAATTTTGAGCTCGACGTGCGAAATGACCAAAATGCCCTGCCGTTTTAACCGATTTGCGTGCCGACTTAGCCCGAACCTCACTAAAATGTGTTAAAAGGTGTTTTTAAGCCATGATTAACCATTGGTTAAGCTCAGGTGGTCTCGGGCAATTTTTAAGTAAAATGACCGTTTTGCCCCCGTCTTTGTAGTTTTACAAATTTTGAGATTTTTGATTGCTGAACGAAACCTAAGCAATATTAGGCTCAAATTAAAGCTTATTAAATTCTAATTATTAATCTAGAGTCAAAATTATTTATTTAAATTGATTAGAACCTAAAATTGCTTTAAAACACTCAAATTGCTTACTAATTCACCTAAGCCCTTAACCGTAAATTCTCTAAATTGCATGAATACCTTGCCTACACCTAAATAATACATGGAACACACAAAACCCTCTTCCATGAGGCTGTAATGCATGAAATAATTCAGCCATAATCATTAGAATTATTGCAAGATAATGCACTAAAACAAAATGCCAAAAAATTCCCTAAAACATGGCATAAAACATGCCTTAAACAAGAAATGTTTTTCCTCCCTTTGTTCCCCATGAAAAATCCGAAAATTATGCCTCCTCCTCTTGTCCATACATGAACTTAAATCTTCTATAAATAGGCATGCTTAAGGAGTCTTAGATGCTTGCTCAAAATTGTACACATTTCTAGTTTTTCCAAAGCACCAAAAGCTCTCATTTCCTCCTCCTCTTGGCTGAATTCTTTCTTCAAGTTTTCAAGAATATTTTCTTTCATTTCACTCCAAGAAACCAAGTTCTCTTCCTTTCCTTCAAATCAGATTAGGTAGGGAGTTGTTTTTAAGTTTATTTCTATGTTTTGCTAAGTGTTGTTCTTGGTTCAAAATGATGATTTCATGGATTTTCTCTAGTTTTTCCATTTGGTTTTCTTCTTCCTTTTTCTTTAACCAATTCGGCCATATGGCCTAGGTGGGACTAAGATGATGGCTTGATGATGAGGACCTTGAAGGTGGGTTGTGAATCCATCACAAGTTAGGCCTCTAAAGCTTGAAAGTTCCACTTGATGCAAAACTTTAAAGAATGATGTTTTTATGATGATTTTATGATCTTGAGTTTAGAATTTGAAAGATGTATTTCTCACTTTGTCTTGTTAAGATATATATATTGAATTTGTATTTCTATAAAGTCTTGAAGGAGCTCTAGTAAAGAAATCAAATGAACTTGCATCCATGTTTAAGTTTATGCCTTGCATAATCATGTTTACTTTCTATGTCATCACTAAAATTTCAAGAATGAATAAATGGACTTGCATACTCATGTTTAAATTTCCAAGTTTGCATTTCATGTTTATATTTCATGTTGTCACTTAATCTCTAAAGATAATAAAGAAGTTGCATCTCATATTTATTTTATGTTCTCACTTTATTTTATAATGGCTAAAAGAATCAACGCATGACATGTTTATATTTATGTCATCACCTAAAGATCCTAGAGCTCAAAGACTTGCCCAAGTATCACAAGCAAAGAAATAAGATTATTGGAGTTAAAGAATTGATTCTTTAAGAAGTCTTGAGATTGGAGCTTAAAAAGATGTAATAATAATTCTCTTCTCCCTTCACCGGTCCATGCGGATTACCGCTTTAGTTTCTTAAGATTCTTCTCCCTCCACTAGTCCATGCGGACTACGCCGCTCCAGTTTCTTGCATCATGTTTATATTTCAAGTTCTTGCATCATGTTTAATTTTCAAGTCATCACCTTAAATCTTAAAGATAAAGAAATGGATTTGCATATCATGTTTATAATTCCAAGTTATCACCTTATAATGACAAGATTAAAATGAGGTTGCATAGCATGTTTATGATTCTAAGATATCACATAAATCTCTTAAGCTCAAGACTTGCTCCTTTTATCTTAAGTGAGAATTTTAATTATGAAGATTCTTTCAAGTTTAGCAAAAAGAATTAGTTTCTAAAAGAGTTTTAAAGCTTTGCAAGGATTCTAGAAACTAATATTTTATGTTCACTTAAAATGTGATTTTATACAATTATATGGGGTTCATGATTCGGCTTCTGATATGAGATTAGTACCAATAAATGATGATGATTTAATATGTTTGGAGTTATGATAATTATGGTTTATTGTTAAGAGAATGATTCTATGCATGTTAGTGACAAAACTAGCTTCCTAGAACAACCGTAAATCTAGAATTTACCTAGTCTTTGACCCTTTAAGTTTATCCAATGCCAAATTTGTTTTAGTATGTTATAATTTTGTCTAAGATTAGTTAGCCACGAAAAACTTGGTATCAATTAGTGTAGGATTTATCCCGAACACTAAAAATGAAACTAGTAACTAGAAAACCGTAAAAGCAAGATTTTTTTTTAGAACTCTAAAGAATGAAATTTATGCATTCTGTCCAAAATTATCAGCAACTATAAGAACCAGATTTTATTATGTTTAGATAAGGGAGAATAATTCATAATCGGTTTAGTAATTAATGTTAACATCGTAGGGAAAGCTGGTAGCAAGAAAGGGTTAAAACGCAACTTCTAACACATCGTAAAACCTTAAGAATAACTTACTGCCTATGCTACCCCATAGAGTTTAATAATGTTCCTAAGCCTTATAATTAATTGTAATAATGGTAATGAATCCCTTAGATGCATAATTAATTAGTTTGGCAATTGAGGTTACCCGATTCTAGAGTTTCTGTTTAAGAAATTTTATAAGGATTTATGATGATGCCTCTTTGATGTTTTAAGTGATAAGTCTATAAAGTGATTTGATGCTTATTAAGTATTTGATGCCATTGAATGATTCCCTAGCTTGCATGTTATAGTTGCTGTTGCAAACAATGAAAATGCTTATGCATGAAATAAAGAAATAATCTCTATTATTTAAAAAATTACCTTTCTTGCTGGAAGAAAGTGTACTATTGTAAAAGTGTAATTTGGAAAGGTTCTGCTAGGAAAGACTTGGTATTTAAGCGTGTCCATTGTGACCCACCTCTCTTTCCTGGAATCTCCCAGATGCATGATTTCAGTTAGTATATATTATTCCATCATAAGACTATAAATGAGAAAATGTCATGATGATTATGAATTGAATTATGATATAACATGCAAAGATTTAATGGTGACTTAAATGTAAGAGGAAATGATCCTTTGGACCCATCAGACTATAGGTGGTGAAAAGGTGATCCTAGCCCCCTAACCCATTCTCTCAAAAGGGTAGAGTTGGAACTTTAACTTATCAAAAGGGATAAGTATATGCTAGTGACGACTAGTAAGGTATGAGCTCATAACCTAGATTACTCCCAAAAGGGTGGAGTATAGGGTGGCCCAGAAAATGATGATGGAAGTAACTTTAAGTCACCTAAGGAACTAAGTAATGCATGATGTAAATATGATGTTCTTCTATGCATAGTATTTATGATTTGATGATGAGAAATATGATGTTCTTTTATGCATAGTATTTATGATATGATGATGAAGAATATGATGTGTTGATAAAAGGAAAAGTTCATTATAAACATGACATGCTAAGTTTATGATGCATTATAAGACGCATGATTAAAACGACGAACCTCGGTAAAGTATATTTTGAACTTAATAAATCAATCTTAGCATGCTCACTATTTCATAATGAAACCCGAGGTTCCTGGGGACGATGATGATGACATAATGCATCATGAGGTGAGTACCCTACTGAGATTCTTTATAAGTTTCTCACTCCCTTTATTTTTCTTTCCATCTCGTCTTCAGAAAACAGAAGGAAGTGTTCGTGATTCACATTGAGGCTTTCACCTGGTAGCTGAACTTGATCCTGCTAGTTTCACTCGTATATTTCAGATATCTATCCCTATCCCTGAGTGTTATTACTAGGTGCCATTAATGGATGTCCTTCCATCCATATATTATTTATGTTTTGTTAGATTGCCTACACCTAGTCTTATTTTGTTGGTAGGCAAAATATCTATGTGATATGTAATTATGGATGTCATATGATGGAGCCAATATGATGTGTTTCTTCATGATATGTCTATTCGTTTTTTGCTTTATCTCGATTATCGTTCACGTTATGCGTGGCTCACGTTTTCAATTATGTTTTAAAAAAAAAGGCTCGTAATTTCACTAAGTATTTTCAAAGCATGATTAAGGAACTGAAGCAAAGAGTAAAGTCTAGTAATTAATCAGACCGCCTAGGTGTATTGGGTTAATTATTAGGGTGTTACACAGAAACTCATGGAAGATGCCATGTTTTTCACAAAACTTTTTGAAAATATGATTTTCAAACTCTCGTCCATGATCAAATTTGATAGAGCTTATTTGAGAATATTTTGCTATGTAAATACGTTTTGCAAAAACTTTGAATCTTTCAAATACCTCATCTTTAGAAGCTAGGGAGATAACCCATGTGAATTTGGAGTAGTTATCCACAATGACAAGATAATATCTCTTTCCAAGACTAGCAATTTTGGTTAGTCCAAAGAGATCCATGTGTAAAAGCTCAAGTGATTTGGTGGTTGAAACCACATGCTTATTACAGAAAGAAGCTTTGGTTTGCTTACCTTTTTCATAAAATCACAAGTTGAGTTCTTGTCAAATCTAATCCTTGGTAGGCCTTTAGCAAGCTTTTTCTGGAGAGTTAGAAATAGTTTCCTATGAGCACGGCCAAGCTTCTTGTGCCAAAACCACTTATTATCCGTGAAGGATGCGAGACATTTTGCATCTTGATCTCTCAGATCATCCAAGAATAACACATACGTGTTATCATTCCTTCTACCTTACAGAATGACTTGTCCAAAAGTGGACTTACTACTTTGCATGTATGGGCATTAAAAACAACATTAAAGCCTTGGTCACAGAATTGGCTAATACTTAAAAGGTTATGAGCTGAACCATTAACAAGCAAGACATCAGAAATTTGGTGAAAGTCATTCTTACTAATATTTCCTATTCTGTGACCTTAGCCTTACCTCCATTAGCAAACTTTACTGATCAGAGCTTTTGACTTTAGATTTCCTGAACCACCTCCTAGATTAACATGTACCTTGGGCATCCACTTTCCATGTACCACTTGTTGTTGGTTCCACATACATTCTCAGGAGACTTGCAATAAACACAGTTTTGGTTTTAGGTACCCAATTTTCTTGCGTCCTCTTTAGTTAGTCTGAGAAGGAGGTTTTCCAACCTTTTTAACAGACTTCCTTTTCATGAAGCATTTATCAGGTGGATGTCCCTTCTTAAAGTAGAAAGTACAAGAAGCCTTATTCTTCACTTTCTTAAAGAGAGTTCATTTTCCTTTTTCATCAAATTCTTCTTCATACCTAACCCTAGCTTTTCAAAATATGGCTACTAACCTCTAGGCATCAGATCAAGATTTTTTGATCCATTTACCATTTTTTCTAGGTCAAATTTAAGAAGCTTCAAGTTCTTTCAAGCTCATAAAAAATTTTCAGAGTGTTTCACTTTTACTTGCAACTTCATATTCTAAGACATTGAATTTTATATTTAGAATCTTGCTTTCTCCCTTCAATTCTTTTTTTCAAGCCTTAGATTCTTAGCTTCTGCCTGACCATTTTAAGTTCTAAAATAATATTTTTATGTTCTTTTTACAGGTTAAGATAGTGAGAAGAAAGAGTTTCAGAATCTTTTAGCAACTCTTCATATAACAATAATAGTTCATCATAAGAAAGATTAGAGTTGTTTACCTCAGGTTCACTATCTATGAATAACCTACCATGAAATATAGATTACCGACATTCAACTCCTCCTAATCTTCTAATCCTTCTTTTTCTTCCTTTGATTCACTCCAGGTGGCTCGCATCCCTTTCTTCCTAGGCACGAACTTTTTCTATGGGCCTTTAAATTTAGGACAATTTGGTTTGAAATGTCCTTTCTCCCCACAATGATAGCATAATGACACTTTCAGATTTCATCTTGCCCTTCCTGCCATTTTCTTAGGATGATGTCCCTTATTCTCTTCATTTTGCCTTTCCAAGCATTAGACATTTTCCTCACCAGCATGGAGAGCTCATTTTCATCTTCTTCTATCTCATCATTGGTCTCTCCTTCTTCATCAGAGATTTCAGCAACTTTCATTGCTTTAGCTTTGTTTGCCTTTTGATGAGATGACTTTAAGGCCATGAACTTGCTCTTCTTTGTGGATTTACCATGCATTTCATACAGCACTACCTCATGGGTTTTAAGTGAAGTGACCCAATAAGTGCATCCAGGCCAAGAGTTTGAAGATCTTTTGCCTCAGGAATGGCCTGTGACCTTAAGCTATTTGGCAGGAGGCTTCTTAAGATTTTGCTAACCATTTCAAAGTTAGAGTATCTTTTGTCTAATCCCTTTAGTTGGTTTATGATGTGCATAAACCTAATGGACATTTCGTCAATATTCTCCTCTCATTTTGAACATCTCATATTGATGAACCAGGATGTGATCTTAGTTTCTTTTACTTGATCAATGCCTTCATATAGCATGTGTAGTCTATCCTATATTTCCTTTGCTGTGTCATAGGCAATGCTTTTGTCATATTTAGCTTTGCTCATGCACATGTGAGTAGTTACTTAACTTTTGAGTTCCAGTTGAACTCTAGCTTTGTGTTACTCTGTCCACCTACTTCAAGGGATTTCGTTGAAGTTGAGGTGTCCGTCCTTGGAACTTCCTCCCTTGGAATAAAATCTCCTTCTTGTATTATCTCCCACAAATCAAGACTTGTATATTTTATGAACAGCTTTATCCACTCCAATAGGTATAATCCCTACCATCAAAGAATGGCAGTCTATTTATTGAGTGTCCTTCGCTCTATGAATATTTTGTGCCATTTGTCCTTTGAATCTTTATCCTTGCAATCGTTAGAATGCTCAACCCCTTAGAGGCTAAGCTCTGATGCCACTTGTAGGTTAGAAAGTGCACGAAGAAGGGGAATGAATTGTGCTTTGCCTTTTCTTTCCCCATTTGACTTTTGAAAAATTTATTCAATATACTATCAAGCTATAAGGTTGAAGAGCAATGGAAAGCGTTAGAGATTTAGAAAGTGAACTTTCTAAACTAGATATGAAATAAAAGCATGAAAGAAAGTTTTTCAAAACTAACACAGGAAACAGAACAAATACATAAATAAAATAAGAGATGATGGAGTAAAGATATACTGCATGAGAGTTTTTACACTGGTTTGGCCACCTGCTACATTTACTTCTTACAACTGTTGAGTTTCATTATACCTTTCTCTCACTTAGAAAGAACAAGGATAGTCTTTACAATAGCCTTCAAAAGCTCTTACCATGACCAGGAGACAACCTCTACTATCACTAACTAAGTAGTTATTCACCAGCCTTTTCAACTTGAAGCAAGTAGTTAATCACCAACCTTCAAGCTGAACCAACTAGTCTTTGACTAGCTTCTCCAAGCTAAATGGAGACCAATAAAACACCTTTACCTTCATGTTCCAAGTATCCTTTCACTAGCCTCTCCAAGCTAAGCTTACACCGATCATTACTTGGATCAAGGATGCAAAGGTTTGTGTTTGCATTTGCAACTCAAACTAACCTACACTCAAGTTTTCGTAAGATTTACAAATAAAGTTCTGGAAATACTTGAATGACTTCTTTCTAAGTATTCTTCCTAGGAAGAATGTATGAATACTGAAGGAATATAGAAAGAAGATTTTTATAGCCAAGGAAATGATTACTAGATGTAATAAACTCTACAAGCAGAATGAGGAGAAAATTTTTCAAAGTTTTTGCTCTTTGTTCATGTCAATCTTGCTACTTTGAAAGCACAACATCTCTGTCTTCCTTGTGATTGTTGCCTTTTAATCAAATCTCCAAGTGACACGTGATGATCATCCATTTGTGTCTTGAAAAAGCAATCTACTGTTGGGAAGCCATTTCAAGATTGAGGTTTTTGATGCTACTTCAGAAACTACTTTTACTTTTTGAATTTGGTTTCTAAACTATTTCTTCTAGAAGCTGAGGTAGTTGACCATTGTGGCAAAAGACATGACACGCCAGTCATTCACTAGGTTTTGACTTTTCAAATTCAAATTTGAATTTCAAAATTCCCTTCGTTTCTTGTAGAGCACATACTATCACTTTGTGAGCTTTCTGATATGCGGTATAGTTTCCTTGATGATTCTTAGGTCTTCACGTCTTTAATCATGGCTTGTTGATGAACAAAACATTGCGAGAGTGATAATTGAAGATAGTAGAACACTTTGGCTTCAGAGTGTGATGAATATCTCCATTTATGGTGTACTTTCTAAAGCCCTGTCCTACTTTTTGAAGTCCCAAATCTTGGTTTCTTACCCTTGTTTAGATTTCTTTTCATCTAAGGCATGTATACATACTTTGCACCATATAATATTCACTTTCTATTAAGTTCAATCTCTTTATATGAGATAAATCATGTTTGCACATGTACAGTGAAATTATTCTCGTTTCAAGTTTGTCTTATGTAATCCGAAATACCTGGATGCTATTTCAAGAAACTCAAGGTAGACATTAGTTATTCTTCAAAATATTTTCTTTAAATTAGTTTTGTTTTCAGTTAAAACATATTGCTACAAAACTTTTTGAAGGGTTTTGGAGCTAACATGGGTGGCTACCTACTCATTGAGTTTTGATGAACTCACCCCTCCTTTTTCCTCCCCTTACATTACAGCAGATCTAGTTACTATTCATACCTAGCATCAATAGCTTTGAAGTTGTTCTAGTGGTAATCTTCACTCTATAGTGAAGTTTGAAATAGGATCATGTTAAATAGAGTGCTTAGGATGTGCAAGCAGGGTCCTCAAACATCATTTAGCATGCATGATTATTTCAAGATTAAGTTATTTGTAATACCCTAGGTTAAATAAAAAGGGTTACAATTTTTTTTAATTAAAGAGGGGTGCCAGTTACCCTTATTCGGTTACAGGTCTTAATTTCACTAAGTTGAACCTACACGCCCTTGAGGGCTATATAATAGAACCATTTTCCTGGATCAAAAGTCCTGGTAATTGTTCTTTGGAGATAGACAAATTGAAGAATAATTTTTAATGAATTTTATAGAACCTTTAGATTTCCTTTTAGCCCAAAAGTTTATAAATTGTTAGAATCCCCGAATTTAAACTAAAATCCAAAAATTGGGTTTTGATTGATGGGGATTTTGATTTTTTAGATATTTTATTTGAATCCAAATGGGGGGTGTTTCCTTATTTACATTTATGTTTTAAAGTTAATGTAGCTTAAAGTTAAGAAATGTAAATAAGTGAGCAATGAGATAACATAGTCCGATGCATAGTAATGTTGGAGGCTCTGCAGACCACCCAGGCGGTTGTCAACAGCAAGAGGCTCTGCATTAAGGCGGCGGTGATCGCCTAGGCGGTCACATGACCGCCTAGGCGGTCAACAGAGAGACAAAAATCTCATTTCGAGTTCCAGAACTCAAAAACACAACCCCTCACCTCCAAAGCTCGAGAACCTTCACCTTTCAACCTATTTTCACCCCCAAACCTCCATTTCCTTCCATTTCCTTGAATTTTAGCTTCAATCTTTCATTCCTAAGGCTTTAACGTATGTAGTTTTCTCAGTTTTGCTCTATTTTATTCAGTTCCTTCTTGTCTTAGAGTGGTTTCTATGCTTATGAGGGTAGAGGGAGCTTTTCCTCCATGTTAGAAATAAACTTAAGGTTTTTTTTTTTATGATTCTAGAGAGTAATCAAAGGTTCTATCACTCCTATGATACTTGTGCCATCTCCACTCCAAGGAGCCCTCATGCTAAGCCTTCAACTTCTGCCACTTCCAGATGAGTGGGTTCACATCTGTAACTTCTATGTTGATTATTATGTCAACCTTCACCTAAAATATGGGAATATATATATGATTTTAGAGTTGTCTTGTGAACCACTTAGATATTGGCAGAATACTATGCCATGAACTGTTAGTCTTAATAAGAAATATGTTTTCCTGACAACTATAGGACCTCTGTTTGAGGTTAAGTTTCTGGACAGTGCATGATGAATTCAATTACTTAGAGCTGATGTTATGATCACATGACTCTGTACTGCATGTTGTTATATAAAGATAGACTTTGAACCTTAGGGTAGAAGACTTTATGAATGATAGAGGAAAGAGTGAGATTTCCTCCTGAGCTAGCATAACTATAGAGAACAAGTTGTGTGTTAACAGGAATCCATTAACCTTGGGACCAAGAAGCCTTAAGCCAGAGACTATAGAGATTTATTGTCATACTAGGGAAAGTGGTACAACCTAGATGACTAGAGACTTATACTCAGAATTTTGTTACGTCACTAGTATGGTGCATAACCAGAGCAGAGATTACTGTTTCTCTACTAGGGTACTATTAGGTCGGTCCATAGAAAGTTAAGAATTGATAGATTGATTAATATCATAGACTCCCCTAGTATTTTATCATTTACATTATTACCTTGATGTTGTGTATCTTCCCTTGGTGTCCTCTAAAGGGGTTCCAGGTGAGGACCCGCTACGAGTTTTGAATACAAAACTTAACCCTATGTTTCTTCTGATATTTTCCAGAACTGGAGCCTTGGGGTGGTCACAGCCATCTTCCTCCTAGTAGTGTTAGACTTTAGTTGTCGTGCCCATTAGGTGAGGAGTCTGATATTTTGCTCTAGACATGCTCAAGTGTGATGCAGGAAGGTTTCTGGATCATAGAGCATGTTGTCCTTTTGCATAGTTTTTGTTTCATAGAATTTTATCTTGGACCATTTAACCTATTTTATTTTTCACATACAATTTGTATAAAAAGGGACTTCATGCACATTTTGTGATAATCCAGTCTTGCATTTTGAAACGAACTATGAGATTTCACTTACTTTGTTATGATGTTTTAAGGAAGGAGATTGATATATAGAAAAGAATAGAACCATAATATGGATCTTTTTGTGCATATAGAAATGATACAGGTCACGAGGCTTACGTGAGATTTCTCACATATGCCGAAGCCAGGTCGTGACAAAGGTGGTATGAGCCTTAGGTTTCCCCGCATATCACTTGGAGCAAGTGTCCACAGGTAATGCATCGTTTATGTAAATAGAAGCGCACCTATTTACATTAACAAAGCACTACTTGTGGCCTTTAGGATGGTCAGTTGTGTCTAAGTTCCTCCTTAAGAATGGTATCCTTTATCCTATATGCTCTTGCTTTTCAGTCGTATCTAGTATGCCTCCCCTCGACATTCTACCTCTCGAAGCCGCCATAGCAGGAGATCCTCTAGCCCTAGTGGCCGCCTTAGAGCTATGGAGCAGGCTTTGGCTACCCTTATTGATATTATAGCCAGGCTAGAGGCCGGATCATAACCACCCCTAGTCCAGCCTCCAGTTAGGCATCTTGATGATTCTGCCTTAGAGTGTTTCCGGAGGATGGATCCACCCACCTTTTAGGGCCGCCTTACCACAGAGGATCCCCAAGCATTCCTTAGAGATAGAGAAAATTATCAAAGTTATCCATTGCTCATTAGAGAGAACGGAGTTAGCGGTTTTCAGTTAGAAGGCTTGGAGGGACATGGTATGATGAGTTCCTTCAGGGCGTGGCGACTCCAGGCCACCCTCTTGGGAGGAATTTAGAGCGGCTTTTCTACGTAGATTTCTGTTAGAAAGTCAGAGGGCCCAGATGATAGAGGAGTTTTGAGACTCCATATGACCCCGAGGATGAAAGTGGCTGAGATGATGAGAGATTTACATACTTGGCACAGGCTGCAAGCATGTTAAGTCAGAGACCAAGAAGGTTAGGCGGTTCATTCAGGACCGCCTAAGGATATGTTCCTTAGCCTTCAGCCACATGTGGGTACCATGGATTATGCTCAGGTCGTGGATACGCATTGGGTTAGAGGTAAGAGCCGATAGGAGAGCTATTTCTGAGTCAGCAAGAGAACTAGGACTCATGACACATTTTTCTGGGAGCTGGTAGTAGTAGAAGACCTGGCCAGAGCTACAGCCAGGCGGTTCCCGCTAGGTAGGGTTGCTCTTTCAAGCCCACCCCAGGACGACCGGTTTCTCTAAGTTAGAGCATAGGAGGCCCAGGATTCCTGCTCAGGCATCAGAGAATTTCCCGTTTGTAAGACGTATGGACGCGGACATGCATGCCTGATGGCACGTTGCATGTTATAATTGTGGCCAAGGGCCACAAGCACATGGAGTGTCTACTTAGGCAGGGGACATCCAGTTTAGGGGTCAACAAACTCCACCGCTTCAGCTAGCTTTCCATCAGCAACCTAGGGTGATTCTCTTGCCCTAGTTGGTAGGGATGCTGGGGAGAGGCCCAGAGAGAGGCCCCATTGGAGGTTCAGTTGGTAGAGGTCAAGAGCAGGGGCCTCCCCTATGCATTGACATGCCAGGATGCAACAACCTCTAGAGATGTGGTGACAGGTATTATTAAAGTTTTCACTTTTGATTCTTTTGCTCTGATTATCCTGATCTACTTATCAGACGTATCCCCGTTCTTTGCATACGATTTGAGAGGCCAGTTTCAGTGTAGAAAAGCCTTTTCTAGTAGGGATACCAGGAGGACCCTCTAGTTCAGTTATATATAACGGGTGTAACGGATTGGTGATATGGAAACTTATGCTGACTTACATGTGTTAAATATGTCAGACTTTGACGTTATTATGGGCATGGATTGGTTAGCTTCATGCCATGCTATGGTGGATTACTATAGCAAGTCTGTGAGTTTGGTACTCCTAGAAATGAATTCCAAGAGTCTAAGGGTGTCAATTATTCTATTCCAACTAGCTTAATTTTATCCATGACTCTAAAGCTTATGGGAGAGGGGGCTATGGATTCTTAGCATCAGTCGGGATATAGAGGTGTACCGACTTGGAGAGTCAATTCCTGGTTTGTGAATTTCCTGATGTGTTCCCAGAATTTACCAGGCTTGCCACCAAAAAGGGAAATAGAGTTCATAGAGCTTCAGCTTGGAAACCAGGCCTATTCCATACCCCATACAATATAGCCCTGACGGAGTTATAGGAGTTGAAGAAACAATTACAAGAGTAGCTGGATAAGGGATTTATTTGACCAAGTACTTCACCTAGGGTGTCCTATTTGTAAAGAAGAAAGATGGATCCTGAGAATGTGTATAGATTATTGAGCTTAAAGGTAACAGTTAAGAATAAGTTCCCCTTGCCTCGTATAGATGACCTATTTGATCAGCTTCAGGGGGCCAAATGCTTCTCTAAGATTGATATCCATTCTGGGTATCATCAATTGAAGATCAAGGATGGGGATATACCCAAGACAGCCTTCAAGACACACTATGGACATTATGAATTCCTAGTGATGTCCTTTGGGTTAACTAATGCCCCTACACTTTCATGGATTTGATCAATAGAGTTTTCAAACTTCTAGATCATTTTATGATCGTCTTTATTGATGATATTTTGGTATATTCTAAGAGCACAGAGGAACATGAGCATCACCTCCGATTGTGCCTAGACACTTAGAGAACATCAGTTATATGCTAAGTTATCTAAGTGTGAATTTTGGCTTGGAGCAATTGGCATTCCTTGGACATATAGTGTCTAAGGATGGTATCAAGGTAGATCCAAAGAAGGTCGAGGCATTCACTAGTGGCCAAGACCTTCTATAATATTAGGAGATTCGTAGTTTCTTAGGGATGGGAGGTTATTACAGGCGGTTTGTTAATGATTTTTCTAAGATTATAGCACTACTAACCAGATTGGAAGAATGTTAAGTTTCAATGGTCAAATGCTTATGAGGAGAGCTTTCAAAAGTTGAAGACTTGTTTGATTACTGCCCGTATTAGTATTACCTTCAGGTACGAATGGTTTTATGTATTGTGATGCTTCTAGGACTTGGCTGTCCTTATTCATGGCTGAGTGGTAGCTTACGCTTCTAGACAACTCAAAAGGCATGAATAGAATTATCCTACTCATGATTTAGAAATGGCAGCAGTAGTCTTTGCTTTAAAGATCTAGAGATATTACTTGTATGGGGCAACTTGTGAGATTTTTACAGATCACAAAAGCTTAAAGTATATTTTCCAGCAAAAAGATCTAAATTTCAGACAACGTAGGTGGATGGAACCTTAAAAGACTAAGACTATACAATTTCTTATCATCCAAGTAAAGCTAATGTGGTAGCAGATGCCTTGAGCAGGAAGTCCATGGGTAGCTTGGCCCATATAACACTAGTAAGGAAACCTCTGATTGGGGATATCCATAAACTAGAAGCAGAAGGGCTTCATTTTGGCATAAATGATTCAGGAGCCTTTCTTGCCCACATTAGGCGCAGTCAACCTAGTAGAGAGCAGATTAGGCGGTAGAGGGAAAATCCTAAGCTAGCCAAGATAGTGGAGGAAGTGCATAAAGGAGAGAATCAGGAGTTTTTAGTGGATGCAAAGGGTGTGTTACGTTTTAAAGACCATTTATGTGTGCCTGATGTTGGTATGTTAAAAAGAAAAATAATGGAGGAGTCCCATAGTGCAGCATACTCGGTACACCCAGGTTAAGCTAAGATGTACCATGACCTCAAACAACTGTACCTGGTGGAAAGGTATGAAGGGAGACATAGGTGACTTTGTGGCATGATATTTAGTGTGTCAGTTAAGGCTAAACACAGAGACCTAAGGCGCTGGAATAAAGATTCTAGAATGGAAATGGGAGAGGATAACCATGGATTTTATAGTCTGGTTACCTCAAACCACTAAAGACTTTGATTCTATCTGGGTGATTGTGGACAAGATGACTAAGTTAGCTCATTTCCTACCAGTGAAGACAAGTTTTAGCCCCACTCAATATGTCCTATATATTGATGAGATTGTTAAACTTCACAGGTGCCGTTGTCTATTATGTCAATAAAGGGGCCCAGTTTACTTCAAGGTTTTGGAAGGCATTTCAGGAGGCTCTCAGAACTAGAGTAGACTTAACCATAGCCTTTCATCCCAGATAGATGGCTAGTCGAAGAGGACAATCCAGACCCTAGAAGATATGCTTAGAGCATTTGTGCGGGACTTTGGTGGAAGTTGGTGTGATCATTTGCCATTAATAGAATTTGCTTACAATAATAGCTATCAAGCCAGGATTCAGATGACAGCATTCAAGGCGTTATATGGAAGGAATTACAGGTCTCCTATCGGATGGTTTGAGCTTGGAGAAGCTAAAGCCCTAGGTCCAGATTTGGTCCAAGAAACTCTAGAGAAGGTGCGATTGATCAAAGAAAGGTTATTAAGCTTAGTCCAAGCAGAAGGCTTATAAGGATAACCGGTGCCGAGAGTTAGAATTCATCGTGGGTGATCACGTGTTCCTGAAGGTGTTTCCCATAAAGGGGGTGTTGAGATTGGCAAGCGAGGAAAGCTAAGTCCTTATTATATTGGGCCATTTAAGATCCTGAAAGAGTGGTAACAGTAGCCTCCAGAGTCACATTGCGTCCTAGCTTGTCACCAACCACCGTTTTCATGTTAGCATGCTCAGAAAATATATGCAGACAGTCTCATGTGCTTACCCCACAGCAGTTCAAGTTGATGAGAGTTTATCTTATGAAGAGGCGCTAATAGCCATAAAAGAGATTAAGAAACTCCATTCAAAGGAGGTGCCCTCGGTAAAAGTAATTTGGAGAAATCATTCCGGCAAGGAAGCCACAAGGGAAGCCAAGGAAGCTATGAGAGTGAAATACCCACATCTCTTTCCTCCTTCAGGTATGCCTTTAGATTTGGGGACCAAATCTTTTAAGGGGGGAGTATGTAATACCCTATGTTAAATAAAAAGGGTTAGAATTTTTTTTTCAAATTAAAGAGGGATGCCAATTACCTTAATCGGTCAATAAAGGTCCTGAATTTCACGAAGTCTGGACCCTACACGCCCTTGGAGGGCTATATAATAGAACCATTTTCCTGGATCAAAAGTCCCAAGAATTGTTCTTTGGAGATAGACAAATTGAAGAGTGATTTTTAATGAATTTTATGGAACCTTAAGACACTTCATTTTTAGCCCAAAAGTTTACAAATTGTTGGAAATCCCTGAATTTGAACTAAAATCTAAAAATTGGGTTTTGATTGATGGGATTTTTATTTTTTAGATATTTTATTTGAATCCAAATGGAGGGTGTTTCCTTATTTACATTTATATTTTAAAGTTAATGTAAATTAAAATTAAGAAATGTAAATAAGTGAGCAATGTGATAACACAGTCCAATGCATAGCAGTGTTGGAGGTTTAGACGCCCAGGCGATCATAGACCGCCCTGGGCGGTCACCAGTAGGTCAGTGCATTAAGGCCGGTGACCGCAGGTGGTTAATAGAGAACATAAAAATCTCATTTCGGGTTCTAGAACTCAAAAACATAACCCCTCACCTCCAAAGCTTCGAGAACCTTCACCCCTCAACCCATTTTCACCCCCAAACCTCCATTTCCTCTCATTTCCTTCAATTTCAGCTTCAATCATTCATTCCTAAGGCTTTAAGGTATGTAGTTTTCTCAGTTTTGCTCTATTTTCTTTAGTTCCTTCTTGTCTTAGAGTGGTTTCTATGCCTAAGAGGGTAGAGGGAGCTCTTCCTCCATGTTAGAGATAAACTTAAGTCTTTTTTTTTTGTGATTCTAGAGACTAATCAAAGGTTCTATCACTCCTATGATAGATATGGTGCCATCTCCACTCCAAAGAACCCTTAATCTTAAGCCTTCAACTTCTGCCACTTAGGTGAGTGGGTTCACATCTGTAACTTCTATGTTAATTATTATGTCAAACTTCACCTAAAATATGAGGATATATATATGATTTTAGAGTTATCTTTTGAACCACTTAGATATTGGCAGAATACTATGCCATGAACGTTAGTCTTAATAAGAAAATATGTTTTCCTGACAACTATGGGACCTCCGCTTTGAGATTGAGTTTCTATATAGTGCATGATGAATTCAATTACTTAGAGCTGATGTTATGATCACATGACTATGGTACTGCATGTTATTATATAAAGATAGACTTTAAACCTTAGGGTAGAAGACTTTATGGATGATAAAGGAAAGAGTGAGATTTCTCCTGAGCTAGCAGGAACTATAGAAACAGGCTATTTGTTAATGGCAGTTAATCCGTTAACCTTGGTACCAGAAGCCCGGGCCAGACTACAGAGATTTATTGTCATAGGGACAGTACAAACCGCCCTGATATGACCAGAGACTTATACTCAGAATTTTGTTACGTCACCAGGATGGTGTGTAACCAGAGAGAGATTACTATTCTACTAGGGTACTTAGGTTGGTCCATAGAAAGTTAAGAATTGATAGATTGATTAATACCACGAACTCCCCTAGTATTTTATCATTTACATTATTACCTTGATGTTGTGTATCTTCCCTTGGTGTCCCATGAAGAGGGTTCCAGGTGAGGACCCACTCATGAGTTTTGAATACAAAACTTACCCCTATGTTTCTTCTTATATTTTTACAGTACTAGCGTGAGGGTGGTTCACAACCATCTTCCTCCAAGTAGACTCCATTGCCATGCCCATTAGGTGAGGAGTATGATATTTTGCTCTAAACGTGTCAGGAGTATGAGGTTTCTGGATCATAGAGCATGTTGTCCTTTTGTATAGTTTTTGTATCTTAGAATGTTATCTTGGACTGTATAACCTATTTTACTTTTCATAGACACTTTGTATAAAAAAGGACTTTATGCACATTTTGTGATAATCCAGTCTTGCATTTTGAAATGAACTATGAGATTTCACTTACTTTGTTATGAAGTCGAAGGAGATTGATATATAGAAAAGAATAGAACCATAATATGGATCTTTTTGTGCATATAGAAATGATACAGGTTATTAGGCTTATGTGAGAATAAGATTTCTCATGTACCTCATGTGCCTTGTACGCCCAATTTTTACCTGGAATCTTTACGTCATTAGGAATTACCAAATTACCGTAGGTAAATATTATATAAAATTTGAGACCAAACAATTCTCAATAAAGGAATATAACGTTAGAAGAGAAGTTAGGAGCAATTCGTACAAGCATTGCAAACCCAAATTTCTGGATGTGTAAAATGACCAAAATGCCCCTGAGGTTATTTTACTCAGAAAATGAGGATCGTGGGCCCCACCCGTCCTCAAGGGGATGTTTTGAGGATAATAAAGGATTGTTTGTGTTATGTGTGTTAATAGAGAGAAGAATCTCAATTTTGAGTTCGACGCGAAATGACCAAAACGCCCCTCCCGTTTTAACTCCGATTTGCGTCCGACTTAGTTCGAACCTCACTAAAATATTTTAAAAGGTGTTTTTAAGTTATGAATAACCCTTGGTTAAGTCCGATGGTCCGGGTTTTGGGTTAATTACCGTTTTTGCCCCGTCTTTGTGTAGTTTTGCAAATTTTGAGATTTTCGATTTGTCTAATGAAACCTAAACAATATTAGGCTCAAATTAAAGCTTATTAAATTCTAATTACTAATCTAGAGTCAAAATTATTTATTTAGATTGATTAGAACCTAAAATTGCTTAAAACACCCAAATTGCTTAGTAATTCACTTAAGCCCTTAACCGTAAATTCTCTAAATTGCATGAATACCTTGCCTACACCTAAATAATACATGGAACACACAAAATCCTCTTCCACAAGGCTATAATGGCCGAAATTATTCAGCAATAATTCAGAAAATTATTACACAAAAATCCAAAGAATGAAAACAAAGAATCATGAAAACATGGAAACATGATTCCATGTTTTAAGCCACCAAACAAAATGATTTTTCTTCCTTATTTTTTTCCTCTAATTTTTGGTCAGATTTTCTTCCTTCCTTTGTCCATTTATGAGCTGCAAAATCTCTATAAATAGGCATGCTTGAAGATAGTTTAGATGCTTAGTTCATAACTTACACAAATTCTAGTCTTAGGAGCACCAAAAGCTTTCTTTCTTTCTCTTGGCCGAATTCTCCCTTCATGCTTTTCAAGGATATTTTGCTTCATTTCACTCAAGGAAACCAAGTTCTCTTCCTTTCTTTCAAATCAAATTAGGTAGGGAGGTGTTTCTAAGTTCATTTTATGCTAAGACAAGTTATGTTTCTAGCTCAAAAATGATGTTTTCATGAGCTTTCTTTTAAGTTTTCATTTTCAGTTTCTTCTTCCTTTCTTTTTAAAGTATTTCGGTCATATGGCCTAGCTTATGATGAGACCATGGTTTGATGATGAGATTCTTGAGTGTTGGTTGCAAAGCTTTCACAAGTTAGATCTCTAAAACTTGAAGGTTTCACTAGTTCTCAAAGCTTCTAAAATTTCAGTTTTTCTTTCCTTATTTTCCTTTCATGGTTTCGGCCAAATGGCCTAGGAAGGAATGAAATGATGGCTTGATGATGAGGACCTTGAATATGGGTTATAAATCCATCACAAGTTAGGCCTCTAAAGCTTGAACATTCCATTTAATGCAAAACTTTAAAGAATAATATTTTTATCTTGAGGTTTGAATATGAAATATGTATTTTTTTACTTTGTCTTGCTAAGATACATATATTGGGTTGAAATCATAATTTTCTTAAAGTCTTGGAGGAGCTCTAGTAAAGAGATCAAGTGAACTTGCATCCATGTTTAAGTTTATGCCTTGCACAGCCATATTTATTTTGTCATAACTAAATTCTCAAGAATAAATAAATGAACTTGCATATCTCATGTTTAAATTTCAAGCTTGCATTTCATGTTTAAATTTCAAGTTGTCACTTAATCTCTAAAGATAATAAAGAAGTTGCATCTCATGTTTATTTTATGCTCTCACCTTATTTTATAATGGCTAAAAGAATCAATGCATGACATGTTTATTTTATGTCATCACCTAAAAATCCTAGAGCTCAAAGACTTGCCTATGAATCATAAGCGAAGAAATGAGATAATTGGAGTTAAAGAATTTATTCTTTAAGAAGTCTTGAGAATTGGAGCTTAAAAAAAAATGTAATTCTCTTCTCCTTCACCGGTCCTGTGCGGACTACCGCGCTTCGGTTGCTTAAGATTCTCTTCTTCCTCTACTGGTCCTATGCGGATTACCGCATTCAGTTTCTTGCATCATGTTTATATTACAAGTTCTTGCATCATGTTTAATTTTCAAGTCATCACCTTAAATCTTAAAGATAAAGAAATGGAATTGCATATCATCTTTATAATTCCAAGCTATCACCTTATAAAGATAAGATTAAAATAAGGTTGCATAGCATGGTAATAATTCTAAGATGTCACCTAAATCTCTAAAGCTCAAGACTTGCTCTTTTTATCTTAAGTGAAAGATTTAACTATGAACATTCTTTCAAGTGATAAATCGGTCCCATGGTTAAGTTAGGCCTAAAGTCCTATGACTTCTTTCAAGTTTAACAAAAGGAATTAGTTCTAAAAGAGTTTTAAAACTTCGTAAGAATTTATGGGAAGCTAGTAATTTTATGTGTACTTAAAATGTGATTTGATGCTTATTAAGAATTTGGTGTCATTGATTGATTCCCTGGTTTGTATGTTATAGTTGCTGTTGCAAACAATGAAAACTTATGCATGAAATAAAGACATATTCTGTTACCTGGAAGAAAGTGTATTATAAGAGTACAATTTGGAAAGATTCTGGCTAAGGAAAGATTTGGTATTTAAGCGTGTCCATTGTGACCCACCTCTCTTTCCTGGGAATCTCCAGATGCATGATTATAGTTGATATATATTATTCAGAATAAGACCTAAATATGAAAATGTTAGAATTATTATGAATTGCGAGTTGTAACATGCAAAGACTTATTGGTGACTTAAAATTTATAAGAAAATGATCCTCTGGACCCATCAAACTATAGGTGGTGAAAAGGTGATTCTAGCCCCTAACCTTCTCTCAAAAGGGTAGAGTTAGGACTTTAACTTATCAAAAAGGATAAGTATATGCTAGTGACGACTAGTAAGGTATGAGCTCATAACCTAGATTACTCCCAAAAGGGTGGAGTATAGGGTGGCCCAAGGAAAATAATGAGGATGATAAGATTTTAAAGTCACCTAAGGTACTAAAGAAATAAATTATGTGCACCATGTCCATGTGTAGCTATTATGATATTCTTCTGCATAACATACATGAGTTGATGATGAGAAATATGATGTTCTTCTATGCATGTTATATTAATGATGATGATGAGGAATATGATGTAATGATAAAAGAAAAGTTCATTATAAATATGACATGTTAAGATTATGATGCATTATAAGACGCATAATTAAAATTGGCCGAATCTCGGTAAAAGTATTTTCTGAACTTAAAATTTAATCTTCGTATGTTCACTATTTTATAATAACCCCGAGATTCCTGGAGACTTTGATGATGACACCGTAGAAGGAGATACCTACTAGAATTCTTTAGTAAGATTCTCACTCCTTTCCTTTATTTCCGTCATTGTCTTCAGATTCAGATGGCGACATTCGTCCCTTCGTTGACACCCTACTTGGGAATTCCACTATGATCCGTGCATCATTCGTATCACTTTGAAGGAAGGTGCTCGTTCGTGTCTTTATTTACGTAGGTCGTCCATTTGCACATCCTGCCCAGTTATCGTTTTTCTCCTACTTCTCCCTATGGCGATGAAATGGTTTTCGAACATGCACGTCCACTTGATGAAAGAATGTTACGTTCTTATCCCGCCTCATCCCTGTCCATGGTTTTCCAGTATAAGCCACGAACGAGATATTCTGAAACCGATCCTTCAGAGGACCCTCCTACTCATGCTTATTCTGAGAGCTCGCTCCTACTCTCCCACATGTAAGAGAGGGTAGTGAGGAAACAGTTGTTCAGCGAGGTTAGCAAGAAGATCGTCCATGCGACCCACCTGGTGCATTCGTGTGCCCCCTTCCGAGGAAGCTCGTCAGTGATCGGGTTTCTTCCCGTTTCCAAGACAGTGGCCCTAGAGAGTTTTTAAGTAGTCTTAAGAGTGTTATACATCCCAGTTTAGAGTAGCCTTCCAGCTTTTAAGGTCATCTGTTTAGGGGCATGAATTTCCTTATAAATAGTTTCCTGGTGTGAATATGTAAGATATGATGTATGAACTTAACTCACCTTTTGAGTGAGGTTATTGTATATATGTTGTGATGTGCATTATGGATGTTATGTGATGGAGCCAATATGATATATTTAGATTCTTAAATGTCTTATTTTACTACCGCTTAATCGTTTATGTTATGCGCGGCTCACAATTTCAATTATGTGAAAAAAAAATGGCTCGTAATTTCACTAAGTATTTTCAAAATACGATGAAAGAACCAAAGTAAAGAGTAAAGTCTAGTCATTAATCCAATTCAACCTAGGTGTATTTGGTTAATTACTAGGGTGTTACATGCCTAAGCCGAGTCATGACATTATTTTGTCATAATGATATGATATGTAATTTCTTCTAGGAATAAGATTTAAGATTATCCATTTTAGTTTATTATTAGTTCACAAACTAATAAATTTGTATTTGGGATATCACATACTACCCCTTTCAAATCTAAATAACATACCTTGAGATAGAAAAAGGTGGGGGTATTTGATTTTCATGGCTTTTTCAGCTTCCCAAGTCGCTTCCTTACCGAAATGGTTCCTCCAGATAACTTTCCTAGGCTACCTCATTTGAGTGAAGCTTCTTACGCTTATCCATGATGACAACTGATTCCTCTTCATAGGACAAACTCTCATTGACTTGGACCGTTGCAAAGTGAGCACATAAGACTAGTTGGGCATATACTTCCTGAGCATACTAACATGGAACACTAGATGTATGGCTGATAAACTAGGAGGCAGTGCCAATTTATAGGTCCGCTCCAACTTTCTCTAAGATCTCAAATGGGCTGATAAAACGAGGGCTTAACTTTCCTCGCTTACGAACTTCACTACCTCTTTCATAGGAGATACTCTAGAAACACATGGTCCCTAACTCAAACTCCAAGTTAAGCCGATGGTCTCTCATAAGACTTCTGCCCTGACTGCTTCTAAAGACGCTCCTTATCAATGAACCTTCTCTAAGGTTTCCTTAACTAGGTCCAGGCTAGAGACTTAGCTTCCCTAACCTCAAACCACCTGATGGGAGACCTGATGCCTCCCATATAAGGCCTTGAATGGTGCTATATGGATACTTGCCTCAGAACGTTGTTCTATGAGAACTTGATCAAGGGTAGGTGATCACACCAGTTCCCTCCAAAATCTAGCACACAAGCTCTGAGCATATCTTTTGAGGTCTTTATCATCTTTTTTGATTTACCATTTATCTGGATAAAAAGCTATGGTCAAATCCACATGCATCCCAAGGACTTCCTGGAATGCCCTCCAAACGCAAAGTGAACTTGGACCCTCCGCTAATATGATAGATACTGGGACACTGTGAAATCTGACTCTTCATCGATGTACAACCTGCATGTTGTGCTGCATTGAAGGTAGTCTTTACTGGCAAGAAATGTACTGACTTGGTCATCCTGTCTACTATCACTTATATGGAGTTGAACCCTTGGTGGTCCAAGGTAACCTGACTATGAAGTCCATGGTTATCCTTTACTACTTCCACTCTGGAATATCTATCTGCTGGAGTACCCCTGCCAGCCTCTAGTGCTCAGCCTTGACTTGCTGGCACACTAAGCACCTTGCTACAAAGTCACTGACATCCCTCTTCATACCATCCCACCAAAACAACTACTTAAGGTCCTGATACATCTTAGCTTCCTAGATGCATGGAGTATGCTACACTATGGGCTTCCTCCATCTCTTTCTCCTTAGCTCACCCACTATGGGCACATATAAACGGTTCCCAAGGTGCAACACACCCTTAGCATCAACTGAGAACTCTGTATTCTTACCCTTATGAACATCCTCAACTAACTTAGCTAGCTTCGAATCTTCCGCTGTGTCTTGATCCGTCCCACCAAGGTTGACTGAGCCCGATGTGAGCTAAAAAAACCCCTATATCACTAAGGCCAAACTGAACTCTCTTAGCTTCTAACTTGTGGATATTCTCTACTAATGGTTGCCTCACTAGTGCTATGTGGGCCAAACTGCCCCCAACTTCCCGTTCAAGGCATCTGCCAGGACGTTCGCCTTCCCTGTAGTACAAGATCATATAGTCATAATCCTTTTGCAACTCAAGCCATCTGCGTTGTCTTAGGTTCAAATTCTTTTGTTGAAAGATCTACTTCAAGCTCTTATGGTTTGTTAAGATCTTACAAGTCTCTTATAGGTAGTGCTTCCAAATCTTCAAGGTAAAAACCACTGACCATCTCTAAGTAATGCTAGGGTAATTCCGTCATGCTTCTTGAGCCGCCATGAGGCAAGCTACAACTCAGCCATGTTGCATCAGAACACAACAAAGTCCAGTTTTGAAGCATTACAGAACACTAAAAAACCTCCAATCCCTTTTTAAGCCTCTGAACTCTCTTTACACTCTTGTGTCCACTTGAACTTACATTCTTCTATGTTAGCTTAGTCATGGGTGTTGCAACCTTGGAGAAGTCCTGAACAAACCGCCTATAATATCCTACCAAGCCCAATAAACTACGAACTTTGGAAATTGTTGTAGGTGTAGGCCATTGTTGTAGGGCTTCCACCTTCTTTGGATCTACCAATAATACCATCCTTAGACACTACATGTCTAAGGAATGCCACCTGATCGAGACAGAACTCATACCTAGAGAACTTGGCATATAATTGATTCTCCCTCAAAGTATGTAAAACTATCCTTTGATGCTGCTCATGTTCCGCCTTACTCCTGGAATACACTAAGATGTCATGAATGAAGACAATCACAAAGTGATCTAGAAATGGCCTAAACACTATGAAGGCCTGCGGGCATTAGTCAACCCAAAGGACATCACTAAGAACTTATAATGCCCATAGCGAGTCCTGAAGGCCGTCTTGGGTATATCCTCATCCTTAAACTTTAGCTGATGGTAACCAGATCAAAGGTCGATATTGGAAAAACATGTTGCCCCTGAAGTTGGTCAAAAAGATCATCAATGTGAGGCAAAGGGTATTGGTTCTTGATCATCACCTTGTTTAACCTTGTAATCTATACACATTCTCATCAAACCATCTTTTTTCTTAACAAGCAACATGGAGCACCCCATGGAGATGTACTTAGTCGAATAAACCCCTTGTCCAATAACTCCTGAACCTTTCAATTCTTTTGACTTTATTGGAGCCATGTAGTATGGGGTATAGAGATGGGCCTAACTCCTAGCTCAAGCTCTATCCCAAACACTATTTCCCTTTTTAGTGGCATCCCGGCAAATCATATGGAAACTCATTAGCCACCGAAACTAGGCCCAAACTCAGTGCCTCTTACATCCCTATCTATAGCTAAAAACCCATAACTACCTCTATTCATCAACTGGAGTACACTCATAGCTAATATCAAGCTTGTCATGTTGAACAACCAGGACCAGAACTTTCTTGGCTCTTCACCTGGGACCTCAAATCTCACGACTTTTCTATAACAATCTACCATGGCATGGCATATAGGGCTAACCAATCCATACCCAGAATCATATCAAAGTTAGACATGTCCAAAACTATTAAATCTGCTAGTGCTTTCATATCTCCAACTTTGACTTCGCACAATCTATACACCGTTGAATAAGGAGGGGCTTTCCGAAGGTATCCTAACTAAAAATGGTTCCTCAAGATCCTCAGGGAATCTCCCAAACCGTAAGGAACAAGGACATATAAGAGTAGGTGGACCCCAAGTCAAACAATGTCATGGCATCAAAGGAACATACTATTGTCATACTTGTTATCACCTCATTTGAAGCCTAAGAGTCCTGATAGGTCATAGTGAACAAACAGGGCTATCCCCGGACTGTGGCCTACGTTTGCTCCTTTACCACCTGCACTTCTACCACTAGGGCCCTACCCCCGGCTCATGGCCTAGCGGAGCGAGAGCTAGCCTGACTATCGACTGAGAGACTAACTGACATTGAGGGGTTAACTGACCCCTGACTAGAAGCTTCGTGAAACATCGGGCACTCTCTTTGCTTGTGGCCTGGTTAGTAACACCCATAACATTTTAAGGAACCAAATAAACACTGACCTTGATGTTTCTACTCACAAGTTAGGCACACTAGATGTGATTGCCATGAACCCTATCCACGTGCCTGCCGCCCCATCTACCTTGAGTCTGTGATTGGGCATACGGGATAGGCTTTGAAAGGGTGGTCCTACCGATTGACCCTTCTATTGGCCCAGCTGATGGTGACCTTTGCTCCAACCTGCTAGTTCGAGAAAGATCCATGAACCCTGGCCTTCTTGTTAGCCTCTGACATCGCTCTGTGTCTGCTAAGCCATTCTCAAGACCAATCGGTGTGTTATCGCCTGAGCATAGTCCATGGTCTCGACATGTGGCTGCAAACTAAGAAACATATCTCTAGGTAGACCCTGAACAAAATATCTCACCCTTGCCCCTATCGGTATCATGTTGGAGGCGCCTGTAGCAAGTGAAACGCTCATCATACTCTATGTAACACCCAAAACTCTTAAGCTCATATGTTCAAGTCGCATTCGGTTAGTTATCAGTTGTTACGCCTTTGTTTCAGATCTGACTTACTTTTCTCTAAAATAAGAATAATAAAATACGATTAAATTTTTCTTTTCGAACTTAATACTTAAAATGCGAGCCACACATGCGCATACGTAGAGATTAATACACACATGATCTATCAAACATATACACATCATCATAGCATGTATAAGCAAGCCATAGTATAATCACAACATAAGTTATATTAACATGTCATAGTCACAACATGTCAACGATGTCCTCTAACGTGAGGACACCTAAACACAACAAACAAGATGAAAGTACACAAGCCCAATGCTAAACATTACTATAGCACTACTAGACTAGTCCTCGCGCTTCCACCTCGACCTCTTGAATCCTGGATGGTGTAGTCCCTATGCTTGTGCCTCAAAAGGGCTCACGAACATCCACATCATTCACGTCCGGAGACGACACGGAAGCAAGGGAAAAGGGATGAGAAACTTATGCAAGATTCTCAGGAGGCCTCCGACTCTAATACAAGTGTCATCGTCATCACCCCCAGCCACTTCCGTTTTATTATGAAAGGTGTGCATGCATGAGGTTCAATTTTAATTTCTCAAATCCTATTATCCGAAGTGGTGTCTTTTAGCATGGTCTTAATGTCATGAATGCAACAGATATCTTATGTATGCATGACAATACCTCATGCAAGGACAGAAGTAAATAACACATATCATTCAATCAAATGCACCAGTGAAAAGAAATGAAACATATGCATGTGCGTCTTTTACTTTATCATGATTGAACTCTTTGAGTTCCTTTCTTTTTACTTTTCCACCCTCATCATGGTCACCAAAATCCACACAACATGCCGGCCCCTGATTTCATGGTCACCAAAACTCCGAAATGCCTTCATTTAGGAATGAGCTCAATCCTAACTAGTCGTCACTAGATTTCATATGGGGCAAAAGAGGGGGAATCTCATCTTTTTCTTGGATTACCCTACAACCCTTAGCTCGAGAAGTCATAAATGAGATCATTTCCACATTAGCATATTATGTATGGATGCAACATGAGCACGAAATCATAGAATATTATCAAATATGTCATAACAAGATGCAACATCACAACTTTATCATATACTTTACTCTTGCTTTTTAACATATGAAGTCATCATGGCATGCTAGGTAATATAAATCATGTCACATGCATTCCCAATAAGTCATCATGCAAGATTATAACTTCACATAAGCATTCATATCATAGATTCAGTTCTTCATAAACAAAGCACTCATTTTTGCACATATAGGGCCTTGGTAATCGATCACACATGCGTGTAATCAATTACCAGAATCAAAACTTGGTTCTGGAAAGGAAGAACAAGAGTAATCGATTACATGAACTGGTAATCGATTACCGAAGTTAGATTAGTTCTGGTGTAACGCCCCATTTCCTGTGTATAAATGACCAAAATGCCCCTAAGGTCATTTTACTCTAAAATGAGAACGCCCGACCATCCTCAAGGAGATGTTATGATATTGATAGGGGATTATATGTGTTATGTGTGGTAATAGAGCAGAAGAATATCATTTTTGAGTTTTGACGTGCAAAATTACCAAAACGCCCTTGTGGCGTTTGTCATCGTTTTACGGTTTTGAGCCCAAACTTTACCAAAAGATTTTAAATGATGTTTATAAGTGGTTTTTGATGTTTAGTTTGGCCTAAGACCTTAGCAGTTTTAGTGCAAAATTACCATTTTGCCCCTAGAACAGTGTACAGTGAACCTAATGACGTAATTAAGCAAACCTAAGCAATATTAGGCTCTAATCAAAGATTAATTTATTTTCATAATTAATCTAGAGTCAAAATAATTTACTAAGATTAATTAGAACCTAAGATTGCTTGGTTAAATTTTACTTATATTCTTTGATTCAAGATTCCTAGTCATGGAATTTTGAATATTGTTTTCTCTCTCCAATTCCTTAAATTAAGGAATTGTGCCCATACCTCATTTGACTAAGAAAATGATTTTAAATTGTTAATCCAGGAAGATCACCCTCCTAATCAAGTCTTGACAACCTTAATTAGCTATTACCTCACCTAAACACTTTTTTACAAACTCCTAATCAAAACCTTAATCAAAGAAACACCTAAACACATCATTAAACCACAATTACATGGACAAATCATCCTTCCCCCTTGGCTGGAAATTCTGCCGAATACATACCCTTTGATTTTGTCACATGTTGATTTTGCTTCCTCAAAGTACCATGCCTAGGCCATGCCTTAAGCCATACCTTGACCATACTTAGCCATGCTTTCAACCATGCCTTTGAATGACAGGCTTTGAAGATATTTTCCTCCCTCCAAAGGCCAAGAAACCTTGCCATCCTCCTCCCAAATCAGCCTCAATGTTGAAAATTTTCTATAAATACCAAGCCTTAGAGAACATGGTTACACTTTAGATCATTTGCCAAGTTCAAGCTTTCTTGCATTTTCTTTCTTTTCTTCTAACTTTCTTTTCATCTTGTTCTTTTTCCTCCACCATCAAAGAAACCTTTCCACCACCACAAACCACCACAAACAACCTTGAACCACCACTCCCTCACCTCAAATACCTCTCAAACAACAAACCTTTCCATTTCCAAGCTTACTTTCTCAAGGAAAATCCATCTTCCTTGTGTCCTCCCCTTGGCCAAATCTTCATTGCCATCCAAGAGAAGATTTTGTCTTCTCATTTCATCAAGGATCCAAGCTTTCTTTCATTTCTTTCAAGACTTCCTTAGGTAGGGGTTTTATTTCAAGGATTTTACTTGTTTTCTTCAAGAAAGTTCTAGTTTTCTCTTGGTTCAAAACTCTTTTTCTCTTCTTTTTTTCAGCCATGAGGCCTTTTCATGAGAAATACTTTGGCTTGATGATGAGGTTTCAAGATAATGGCTTGTTGTTGTCATGTGAGAAATCTCTAAAGCTTGAAACAACTTAGTCTTGGACCATACATGCTTGTGTTTCTTTCCTTTCTCAAAGGTTTCAATTTTCTTTCCTTTTCCCTTGAATGGTTTTGGTTTCCTTTCCCTTTGTTTGGACAAAGTTTGTTAAAAATGTTAAGTAGATCACAAAAGTTTTGTTAGGAAAATTAATCACATGTTTTCAAAGAGCTCTAAGCTTACCCTTGCCAACCTTAAAGTTGGTCGGCCGTTCTAAGAGTTTTACTCTAGATTGAAGCCCATGAGCAATAAAATAAAGAATATGACTTAGATCGTTGTATGTTTGTTTAGACAAAGTGTTGAGCTTTGTGTCCATTTCTTAAGCTTGATGATGAAGTTCAAAACCAAAGGCTTCTTTGAAGACTTGGTGCTAAGAACTCTAAAGCTCACTTTATGTTGTTAAGATACATATTGGGTTAAGGTTATAATGTTCCTCTAAAGTCTTGTAAGAGCTCTAGTTAAGATAAAATGAGTTGCATACATGTTTATATTTATGCCTTGCATAGCATGTTTATTTTGATGCCATCACTAAACTCTCAAGAATCACTAAATGAATTTGCATTATCATGTTTAAATTTCCAAGCTTGCATACCATGTTTATATTCCAAGCCATCACTTAAACTTAAAGATAATAATGAGGTTGCATCTCATATTTATTTTATGCTCTCACTTTATTTTCTAATGAAGAGTAAAATAAGTGCATAGCATGTTTAAGTTTATGCCAACACTTAAATAATCCTAGAGCTCAAAGACTTGCCCAAGTATCTTACATGAAGGTTTAGAAAATGGAGGTATTTCAAGGATGCCATTTTGGCCTTGTGATGATGATGATGAACTTGGATGAGTTCATCTAATCATAAGTGCCCATAGTCTAAGTCTTGGAATTTTTCTAAGCTTAGGTGCACTCAAGGAACTTTATGAACAAAGTTTTATGTTTTAAATCTATTCATTGAGCTAAATAATTTAGCTACTTACCTAGCACATATTTATGTGATTTCAATGAGATTAATTGGTTTCTAAAAGAGTTTTGAGTTCCTAAAATGATTCCAAGAGAAACTAGCAACTTATATGCTTTTAAATCATGAGATTATGTGATCATTTGATGCTTATGTTTTTGGTTCTGCCTTGTGCAATTGGCCACTGTATGAATTCTATTTTATGGTGTTAAAATGTGTAAAATTATGTTTGAGTGAAGCAAGGAACGAGTTAGGGAAGTTAGGAAAGAACAAGTAACTAAAAAGGATTTAAAATGCGAATTCTAGAACACTTAGATGCACAAATTGTAAATTCTGTTCCAGCATAATTGGACTTAAGAAAAATGGTTTATAATTAGTGGATATGTGTAGGAATCCCTCATAATTATTTTAGGAGTTAATTATAGAACCTTCAGCGAAGACGGAACTTAGAAAGGGTCAAAGAATTCTAGGACCCGTAAATATATGATAATTCTGCCTAAGTGATGCAATGCCGATTGAATGTGTTAGTAGGCATGAATATTAGAGAGAATTATAGGTGGTGATCCCTTAGGTGTAATGATGGTCTATAATAGGTGTTAGGATAACTAGATCACAAGTTTAAGACCCGTAAGGGACAATGCATAAGATGTTATGAGATAGGAGATGTGATGTGACGAAAGGCCGAGTGAGTATATATTTGTGATGTATGTGAATGTATTAAATGCCATGAGTATGAGAATGTGTGGATGTGTGACATGTTGTTATGATGATGTGGTATGTTATGCGATGAGAATAGAGGATAAGTTATATGATGTCTATGGTTGTATGCTCATGTTGCATCCATACAAGATATGATAAAATGGAAATGATCCCATTATGACTTCCCGAGTGAAGGGTTATAGAGGGTGATCCAAGAAAGAGATATGATTCCCCCTCTATTTTTTCCCATGTAAATCTAGCGACGGCTAGTTAGGATGAGCTCATTCCTAGGCGATGGGTGTCTTTGGTGTAACACTCTAGTAATTAACCAAATACACCTAGGTTGAATTGGATTAATGACTAGACTTTGCTCTTTGCTTTGATTCTTTCATCATATTTTGAAAATACTTAGTGAAATTATGAGCCATTTTTTTTTAACATAATTGAAATCGTGAATCGCGCATAACATAAACGATTAAGCGATAGTAAAATAAGACATTTAAGAATCTAAATATATCATATTGGCTCCATCACATAACATCCATAATGCACATCACAACATATATACAATAACCTCACTCAAAAGGTGAGTTAAGTTCATACATCATATCTTACACCTTCACACCATAGGAAACTATTTATAAGAAAATTCATGCCCCTAAACTAGATAACCTTAAAAGCTGAGGAAGGCTACTCTAAAACTGGATGTATAACACTCTTAAGACTACTTAAGAACTCTCTAGGGCCACCGTCTTGGAACGGGAAGAAACCCGATCCACTGACGAGCTTCCTTGGAAGGGGCACACGAAATGCACCAGGCCGGGTCGCATGGACGATCTTCTTGCTAACCTCGGCTGAACAACCGTTTCCTCACTACCCTCTCTTACACGTGGGAGAGTAGGAGAGAGCTCTCAGAATAAGCATGAGTAGGAGGGTCCTTGAAGGATCAGGTTCAGAATATCGTTCGTGGATTATACTCTGAAAACCATGGACAGGAATGAGGCGGGATAAGAACGTAACATTCTTTCATCAAGTGGACGTGCATGTTTGAAAACCATTTCATCGCCATAGGGAGAAATAGGAGAAAAATGATAACTAGGGACAGGATGTGCAAATGGACGACCTACGTAAATAAAAACACGAACCGAACACCTTCCTTCAAAGTGATACGAATGATGCATTTGATCATAGTGGAATTCCCAAGTAGGGGTGTCAACGAACAGGACGAATGTTGCCATCTAAATCTGAAGACAATGACGGAAATAAAGGAAAGGGAGTGAGAATCTTACTAAAGAATTCTCAGGATCTCCTTCTACGGTGTCATCATCAAAGTCTCCAGGAATCTGGGTTATTATAAAATAGTGAACATACGAAGATTAAATTTTAAGTTCAAAATACTTTTACCGAGATTCGGCCAATTTTAATTATGCGTCTTATAATGCATCATAATCTTAACATGTCATATTTATAATGAACTTTTCTTTTATCATTACATCATATTCCTCATCATCATCATTAATATAACATGCATAGAAGAACATCATATTTCTCATCATCAACTCATGTATGTTATGCATAGAAGAATATCATAATAGCTACACATGGACATGGTGCACATAATTTATTTCTTTAGTACCTTAGGTGACTTTAAAATCTTATCATCCTCATTATTTTCCTTGGGCCACCCTATACTCCACCCTTTTGGGAGTAATCTAGGTTATGAGATCATACCTTACTAGTCGTCACTAGCATATACTTATCCTTTTTGATAAGTTAAAGTCCTGACTCTACCCTTTTGAGAGAACAGTGTTAGGGGGCTAGAATCACCTTTTCACCACCTATAGTTTGATGGGTCCAAGGATCATTTTCTTATCAATTTTAAGTCACCAATAAGTCTTTGCATGTTACAACTCGCAATTCATAATAATTCTAACATTTTCATATTTACAGTCTTATTCGGAATAATATATATCAACTATAATCATGCATCTGGAGATTCCCAGGAAAGAGAGGTGGGTCACAATGGACACGCTTAAATACCAAATCTTTCCTTAGCCAGAATCTTTCCAAATTGCACTCTTACAGGAATACACTTTCTTCCAGGAAAGAATATGTCTTTATTTCATGCATAAGTTTTCATTGTTTGCAACAGCAACTATAACATACAAACCAGGGAATCAATCAATGACACCAAATTCTTAATAAGCATCAAATCACATTTTAAGTACACATAAAATTACTAGCTTCCCATAAATTCTTACAAAGTTTTAAAACTCTTTTAGAACTAATTCTTTTTGTTAAACTTGAAAGAAGTCATAGGACTTTAGGCCTAACTTAACCATGGGACCGATTTATAACTTGAAAGAATGTTCATAGTTAAATCTTTCACTTAAGATAAAAGGAGCAAGTCTTGAGCTTTAGAGATTTAGGTGACATCTTAGAATTATTACCATGCTATGCAACCTTATTTTAATCTTATCTTTATAAGGTGATAGCTTGGAATTATAAACATGATATGCAATTCCATTTCTTTATCTTTAAGATTTAAGGTGAAGACTTGAAAATTAAACATGATGCAAGAACTTGTAATATAAACATGATGCAAGAAACTTGGGCGGTCCGCATAGGACCAGGAGGAGAGAAGAGAATCTTAAGCAAGAGCGCGGTAGTCCGCATAGGACCGGTGAGGGAGAAGAGAATTACATTTTTTTTTTAAGCTCCAATTCTCAAGACTTCTTAAAGAATAAATTCTTTAACTCCAATTATCTCATTTCTTCGCTTATGATTCATAGGCAAGTCTTTGAGCTCTAGGATTTTTAGGTGATGACATAAAATAAACATGCCATGCATTGATTCTTTTAGCCATTATAAAATAAAGTGAGAGCATAAAATAAACATGAGATGCAACTTCTTTATTATCTTTAGAGATTAAGTGACAACTTGAAATTTAAACATGAAATGCAAGCTTGAAATTTAAACATGAGATATGCAAGTTCATTTATTTATTCTTGAGAATTTAGTTATGACATAAAATAAATATGGCTTGCAAGACATAAACTTAAACATGGATGCAAGTTCACTTGATCTCTTTACTAGAGCTCCTTCAAGACTTTAAGAAAATTATGATTTCAACCCAATATATGTATCTTAGCAAGACAAAATAAAAAAAAATACATATTTCATATTCAAACCTCAAGATAAAAATATTATTCTTTAAAGTTTTGCATTAAATGGAATGTTCAAGCTTTAGAGGCCTAACTTGTGATGGATTTACAACCCATATTCAAGGTCCTCATCATCAAGCCATCATTTCATTCCTTCTTAGGCCATTTGGCTGAAACCATGAAAGGAAAATAAGGAAAGAAAAATTGAAATTTTAGAAGCTTTGGAACTAGTGAAACCTTCAAGTTTTAGAGATCTAACTTGTGAAAGCTTTGCAACCAACACTCAAGAATCTCATCATCAAACCATGGTCTCATCATAAGCTAGGCCATATGGCCGAAATACTTTAAAAAGAAAGGAAGAAGAAACTGAAAATGAAAACTTAAAAGAAAGCTCATGAAAACATCATTTTTGAGCTAGAAACATAACTTGTCTTAGCATAAAATGAACTTAGAAACACCTCCCTACCTAATTTGATTTGAAAGAAAGGAAGAGAACTTGGTTTCCTTGAGTGAAATGAAGCAAAATATCCTTGAAAAGCTGAAGGGAGAATTCAGCCAAGAGAAAGAAAGAAAGAAAGCTTTTGGTGCTCCTAAGACTAGAATTTGTGTAAGTTATGAACTAAGCATCTAAACTATCTTCAAGCATGCCTATTTATAGAGATTTTGCAGCTCATAAATGGACAAAGGAAGGAAGGAAATCTGACCAAAAATTAGAGAAAAAAATAAGGAAGAAAAATCATTTTGTTTGGTGGCTTAAAACATGGAATCATGTTTCCATGTTTTCATGATTCTTTGTTTTCATTCTTTGGATTTTTGTGTAATAATTTTCTGACTTATTACTAATAATTTTGGCCATTACAGCCTTGTGGAAGAGGATTTTGTGTGTTCCATGTATTATTTAGGTGTAGGCAAGGTATTCATGCAATTTAGAGAATTTACGGTTAAGGGCTTAAGTGAATTACTAAGCAATTTGGGTGTTTTAAGCAATTTTAGGTTCTAATCAATCTAAATAAATAATTTTGACTCTAGATTAGTAATTAGAATTTAATAAGCTTTAATTTGAGCCTAATATTGTTTAGGTTTCGTTAGACAAATCGAAAATCTCAAAATTTGCAAAACTGCAAACAGGGGCAAAAACGGTAATTTAACCAAAAATTGCCCGGACCATCGAACTTAACCAAGGGTCATTCATAACTTAAAAACACCTTTTAAAATATTTTAGTGAGGTTTTTAGTCGGCATGCAAATCGGAGTTAAAAAACGCATGGGCGTTTTAGTCATTTCGCGTCGTAACTCAAAATTGAGATTCTTCTCCTCATTAACACACATAGCACAAACAATCCTTTATTATCCTCAAAACATCCCCTTGAGGATGGGTGGGGCCCACGATCCTCATTTTCTAAGTAAAATACCTCAGGGCATTTTGGTCATTTTACACATACAGAAATTGGGGTTTGCAATGCTTGTACGAATTGCTCCTAACTTCTCTTCTAATGTTATATTCCTTTATTGAGAATTGTTTGGTCTCAAATTTTATATAATATTTACCTACGGTAATTTGGTAATTTCTAATGACAGGAAAGATTACAGGAAAAATTGGGCGTTACATTTGGAGTTTTGGTGGCTATGTAAAAATCGCTAGTGTAACATCCTAATATTTAACCCAACACGCCTAGGACATATTAAGATTAATTATTACTTATTACTTTCTTTTAAAACTCATTTGTAAAATTACTTAGCGGAAAATAGGTAAATTTTTTTTTGAAATGGAATATGTAAAACAAAGTGCGATCCATCGCGTACAACGTAAACGAAACGTAAAGCGGAAGAGCAAATAAATCATGAAATATAAAGCAAGTAAGAACACCTCAATCATGAAAACACCCATCATAATATTAATCACCATAGTTTAGTACATAATGAAATAATAACAAAAAGACATACCCACATAAGAATGGGAGAGCTTGCAGGACATGAAACATAAAGTACAAGAAAGAAAACAGGAAACTAGACTGCTAATACATGGAAAAGCCCTCAAAAAATACTACCAGCTAAAAGCAATCCTCCCCTCTAAAAGCCTGAAAATGCTATTCCTCCGACGGGGAGATGTAGCCCGCAACCGTCAAAACTTCTGATGTGGCCCAACGAAGAGGGCATGGGCATGTGGATCGCGAGCGACATGGCCTCCTGGGCGAGGGCGCCTATCGCTGACGTACACGCCTTATAGGCCTCCGCAAACTGTGTCCTCGCCCCCCACCCTGAAGGCACCAAGGGCGGAATCCTCTGAATAGGGATCGGCCGAGGAGTCCTCAGAGGCTCCTCCCGCAATGACGCATGAGGGCACATACTCCGATAGTCACGCACGCTGAAGATGATGGTCAGGCACAGTGGTTTTGCCATCATGAGGTCGCGTCCCTCGAGATCAAATCATCACGTAAGGTGAGGTCCTGGTGAAGCGAAAGCTAGAGACCGGAAAAACAAATTGGTGTCCCATGTATGCAAAAATGCGCACGGCACAACGACCCTCGAAATGGTAGGACTGATGATTGGATCGTAGTGCACCTCCCATATCAGGGTGTCAATGAAGACAAACGACGCCATTGCGGTCTAGAAACGTAACGAAGAGAAACAAAGAGAAGAGGGTGAGAATCTTGCTAAAGAATCTCAATAAGGAAATCTCCTATCCTAGTGTTATCGTTCACGTCCCAGGTGTAACATCCTAGTTTTCTTCAAATATTAATTGAGGAAAACTTAATAGGAATATTAGAATTCTGGAGACGTGGTTATGATGAGCACGGCTCCATGAGCGAGTACAAAAAAAAAATTGAATAGTACTTTGGACCGGAGGCCGCTGGGCCATCGAAACTGGAGAATTTGGGACCCAGAGGTGCCCCAAAGTTAGGAAACATGAAAATAAGGTTAGACATGTGTGGAAATGATAATGTTATACTTAGAATTGCTTTACGGGTAATATTTGAGATCGGGAATGTGTTACCCGTTCTGTGAGATTTCGTGTGCGGTTTTTAACACCAAAAGACACTTCCACCACTACAACTAGATAATATCCCCCAAATCAAGACAAGTG
>JAMLFY010000013.1:543911-558911 GCA_030441495.1 Dalbergia oliveri | reverse complement strand
CTCTAGCAAGTATCTTTTGAAAAGTTTCTTATATTATTGTTCTGATACTTATTCATATTATGGGCTTTGATATGTATGACATGCTTAATATATTGCTTCTATAAGACACATTCCATCATACACATATGAGATGATTTAAAATATGCTCTGATCAAAATATAGTTGTATATAGTCTAGACGTTCTTCAAAACCTATTCTTACAATGTTTTGATGCAAATAAGATCAATTTGTGAGCTTCAGAACTCTCTCAAAGTGTGTTGCGCTTATATGGCATATAATGTGTTATGTTTGTGTTATATGTATCAAGTGTATGTGTTCTCACAAAAAGCATGAGCATATATTTCAAGTTTTGCTTCTTAAAAATTAGTTTCTTTCATGCTCTGATACTTATGAGAAAAGTTTCACAGCTCATAATCAAAAGGCTCATTTATGCTTTGTTATGATAATATTTGGGATTAATCCTAATGAGTTTAGAAAACCTCGCATGTAATATGCTGGTATTTCTATATCAAGGTTTCTTTGAGCATCAAAAACTACATAAGACAGTATGTTTCTTCTTTTGATCATGCATGCTCTGTTAAAAATTGTCATATGATTTGAACATTGGTTTTAAAAAATATCATTTGTATATAGAAGTGCTGAATATGGATTAATCAAGATAAAATATCACAAGTATTTCTTGTTAGTTATTCAAGCACATGGGTCTCTAAAAGTTTCTTTTAATGACTCAAAATCAAGCTTGTATAATCAACCTAAAATGCTTTATTTTACATATTGCTTCATACTACTTTAGAAAGTAGCTAAGCCTATCCAAAACTTCAAGAAAAATAACAATAGCTATGATTCAAGTCACTTAAGGCTATTAAATGTTTTTATCTTGCCTTAAGAAAAAAACTTCCTGAAAATCATTCTACATGTTGAAAGATTAATTATCATGCTTATCCTTCAATGTTATTTCTTTCAATATCTCTTCAAAAGATTTTCTTCAAATTGGTTTTTCATCATAAAAAGGGGGAGATTGTTAGCTCAGAACCTTGAAGAAGCATTAACAAGTTTTGAATGACAACAAAGCCAATTTAAAGAAAATGGTTTCAAGAACGACTAATGGTTGTCTTGAGTTTCTTGTAAATTTAAATAGGTTCTATCATTTAGCAAGAGCAAGGCTTACACAAATGAGGATATATTTTACTTTGCATGTGCAAACATGTTTTATCTCATGATAAGAGATAGAAGCTAAAAAGGAAGTAAAATTATACCTTTATTCAAGCTTAAAATAGCTAATGATTGGAAGAAATAGCAAGAAACCAAGATTTGAGACTTTAAAAGTAGCACTAGACATCAGAAAGTATGTTTATAATGGAGATATCAAACAATCTTTGAGAACAGTGTTACACTATCTTCAATCAACATAATTGCAATTCCTTGATCATCATAAAGCTTGGATTGAAGACTGAAGATCAAAGAATCATCAAGGATCTGTTCCGCACGTAGAAAGCTCACTTCATTTTGAGACTGAACGTTGCTAGAAAAAGAGGGAAATTTAAAATTTGAAATTCAAATTTAAAGTCAAACCCATGTTAAAATCGGCATATCATCTCTTTTGCCAGTGGATCAACTTTCCCTAGCTTCTAAGAAAGAGTTCAGAAATCACATTCAGAAAGTAAGAGTAGTTTCTAAAGGGCATAGAAAACCTCAACGCCATAACAACTTCTACAAGCAGAAACTGACAACTCACCTACTCTTTCAGACTACTTTTCCAAGACACAAATGGATGATCAACACGTGTCACTTGGAGATCTGATCAAGGGCAACGACACAAGGAAGACCTTCTATAAATAGATGTGTGCTGAAACATTTAGCAAAAGACTCAGGCTCAAGAAGAGAACTCTTAAAATCTCTCCTTACATCCAGTAAGGTTCATATCATTATGTAATCAGATTCTTTACTTGTAAAAATCTTCTTTCTACATTCTTGAATAGATATATGTTCTTCTTAGGAAGAAATGATAGAAAGGATTCATTCATGTTTTTAGGATCTTCATGTATATGTTAAGGAAACTTGAGTGTAGGTTAGTTAAGTTGAAACCCAAACACAAAACCTTTGTATCCTTGATCTAGTAGTGATCAGTCTGAGATAGCTTGGAAAGGCTAATGTAAAACTACTTGCAACACGATAGTAAGGTGTTCTTGCTCTGAGTTCAACTTGAGAGGCGAGGACAAGTTCCGGGTTCAACTCAAAGGTGAAATAACTACTTCAACGGTGACAGGAGGAGGTTGTCTGACTAGTCACGGGTTGCAACTTGGAAAGGGTGGGGCAAGACTACTCGGTTTAGCTTGGAGAGGCTGGTGAATCATTACTCAACTTGTGACAAGTGGGAGTTGTCCATTGGTCATAAGTGGAGCTTGGAAGGCTAATGTAAAGACTATCAAGTTTTCTTTCTCTAGTTTGAGAAAGGTGTTTAGTGGAACCTCAATGTTTGTTCAGATGGGATATAGGCAAGTTTGGCCAAACTAGTATAAAATCCTTGTGTCACATCTTCTTCTCCTTGATCTCCTAATCTTTTTCTTTGTATGTTATACTATTAATACTATACTAATATAATGCATTATGACTTTATATTTCTTATCATTTACTCATGAATCTACTTTGAAACCACTAACTGAATTTTCACTCACTACAAGTTTCATACTTGATAGTATCTTTGTTAAAAGTTTTAGATATGCAAAAAAAGTAAAGCACGATTCAACCCTTTCTCGTGCACTTTCATACCTACAATAACTATGTCATAATTCTATTAAAATATATAACAAAGAAATAACACATTTATTGAATACAAAGTGAAGTAAAAAGAAGTCTTTAAGCTTTGCATATCTTCTATTACGTTTCCAACATATACAACAATAAGTACAACATAATAAAAGCATCAACTACTAAACTCCTTAAATCCGATTCCTTTGTGTATCGACCCTATAGTTTTCTAGATCAACCTGGAAATAATATTTAAACACAAACAAATAGGGGTGAGTTCACAATTCTCAACATTTCCCCAAATACACAATCATAATGTCATTGTCATCATCCAAGCCACTTCGGTTAAGTAAGAAAAGATGATCATGCATTACATAATAATAGTTCATTTCTAAAGTTCCAAATCATACTTCCGAAGTGGGTTGCTTTTAAAAAATCAATCACTTAGTACACATTTATCATAAGCTCATAACCATAGTAAATAATGTCAAACAAAATAATTCGATATGATATAAATATGTATATACCAAATATAGTGAAATTATCTTTAATTGCCCTTGATATATTGAAGAGGATCTCATCTCTCTTTATTTACCTTTTACAAGCCAAAATGATCTAATCTCTTTATTTGCCCTCAACAAGTTGAAAAGGATCTTATCTTTCTTTTTGTTTATTTGCCTCAAGAACAAAGAAGAGGATCTCATGTTTCTTTATTTGTCCTTGACTTTTGACAAGTCAAAGAGGATCTTATTTTCGCTTATGGCTATAGAACTTAATTTAGTGTATCATTTACTTTTATTTTCCAAATACATGCATAAAACACATATAGGTATTCATTCACAATATGATTTCAATCATGCCTCATAAACCAAATTTAAAGTCACTAGCATGCATTCATATACAATATACTTGAACCAAATATCATTATGTCACCAATATAATGCATTGGCACAAATACATCACATGGGCATATTTCTCACCTTTGTAGCATAATTTAATTCGCACATCAAACAACTTAATTCAAAGGCTACAAAAATTATCATTGACACTTCAATGTGTCCCCAAGGTATTGTAAAATTTCAAAGCATCAATTATTCTCTAACTATGTTAACAAAATTAGATAAACTTGAGGTTAGAATTTCTGCTTCTACCAATAGCTAAAAGTCTTAAATTTTCTACCTTATCAAATGATCATATAAAATCACACAAAAATTTAGGGTTGGACTTCAAGATGTCCTCAACGCCCTGTAAAATTTCAGCTAATAATTTGGTCATTTGCTATGGTAACAAAATTAGTCAAATTTAGTATTACAATCTAACTGGCTAGACACACCCCTAACTTGTTTTGTTTTCATTTTTAGATAATATTAAAGTTCATTTTTAAGACCCAAGAAAAATATTGAAAACACCTTAACATGTTAAATTCATCATTTAAAATTTTTAGCTCATGAATCCATCTACAAACACTTCAGAAAAATCAAACCATAACTTGTTTGATTCTAAAATTCCAGCAACATGATTCAATACTTGTTTTGCCAAAACAAGTTTCCTAACATCATCCAAACACTCTACCAAGTTAGACACATCAATATCTATATATTATCAACCAATACAACCAAAAATATCAAATTAAATCAGTGACCAAAACATAAAAATGATTTAAGCAAAAAGGTAAAGACCCTACTCTTTGGAGCTTTGAGATTTTGGCTCCAAAGGATTTTCCAAGAATGATTACCTTCACTTCAAGGCCTTCAAACAAACATCAAACCCTCCCTTAAGCAATAGGATATGAGGCATCAAGGAGGAAATGAAATTTCAATCGTTAGTTTGATAGATTATGAGGAGTATAACAAGTTTTGTGAAAAGATATTAGTGTTTTAATGACTTTGAGCTAGGGTTTTGGAAGCTTTGAGGCTTATCAATGGTGGCTTGAAAAAGAAGATGAAGGCTGTAACTTAGGGTGGTTTGGCTGAAATTGATGGGTTAGAGTGATAAGGTTTGGTGATTTATCTTTATCTTGGTGTAAATGTAGTCAAAATGGGTATTTCTTTCTTTTTCAAAAAGAAATAATGAAATGATGACTAAGATTTGGTTTGTTAGTCAACGAATGAAGCTTGGCCATCCACTTGGCTTAAGATAAGTGGCTCACTTTAATTTGGTGAGCAAGTAGCTTTTTCGATGTTAAAATTTTACAGGAAATTCCAGGAACAAATAAGATATTGGCATCGGGGTAAATAATAATGAATGAAAGGTCATGATTAAAACTTCTTTTAAGTTTAAATCCTTGCCATCCACTTGGCATAAAGTGGTTGGTAAAAGTTACTTGGCCACCAAGTAACTTTTATGGTGTTAAAAATTGCACATAAAACTCTACAAACAAGTAAAACATCATACCCGTAATCAGATATTCTAGAAATTAAATTCCAAGTATAAAATCTCCATTTTAACTATTGCTAACATTTAACCCTATGTTTTCTTAGTCTTTGAGGACATCTACACATTTAGGATCTAGGGTCAATGCCCTTAACGGGCTTGGGAACTTCAAGGTTACTATTCATGCCACCTTGAATTTTTTTTTTAATCGTCCATTGGGTCGTCTTCATCATTGCTAAAACTTTAGAACTTTTAAAATTACTAATAAAGCTCAAATTAATTTTTAAATAATTTTTCATGTGTTACATGAATTGTCTTTTCAACAATGCATAACATTATCTTATTGTACACTCTCTCTTCTTTAGGCGAACAGGTGACCTCATAAATGCCATCATTGATTTGGAATCAAACTTTGCAAGTTTGTCCTTGGTGTTAAGGATAAAGCATAATGACCCAAAGATATGGAGATATGAAATATTGGGTCTTCTACCCTTTCATAGCTCATATGGAATCTTCTTGGTGTAGGCCTTAGAAAGATTCTATTTGTATATAGCATGAGGTATTTATAGCACTATTTCTAAAAGTTTTGATAACCACTTCTAAATGCATTGTCCTAGCCATCTCCTGCAAGCTCTATTTTCCTTCAGCTACCATTTGTTTGGGAGTTCTAGGTGTAGAAAACTCGTGAAGGATGCCATGTTTTACGAGAACTCTTCAAAAATCTGATTTTCAATCTCCTCCATGATTATATCTGATGGAGATGATTTGAGAATCTTCTATGCAAACATGTTTTTGCAAAAACTTTTGAATATCTAGACCACCTCATCCTTAGAAGCTAGGAAATAACCATGTAATTTCAAGAAGTCATGCACTATGATAAGGCAAATATGTTTTCCAACAAGACTTGCATTCTTGGTTGGTCCAAAGATCCAAATGTAAAATCTCAAGTGGTCTAGTGGTTGAATCCACATGTTTATTATGGAAAAGGGCTTTTGGTTTGCTATCCATCTCACAAAAATCACAAATTAAATCCTTATCAAATCTGATCTTTGGTAAGCCTTCATGTGGCTGTTTTTTCTGAACTTTAGAAATACGCCTCATATGAGCATGCCCAAGATTCTTATCCACAACCACTTTTCATCCATGAAGAAGCGAGACATTTTACATCTTGATCTCATAAGTCCATCTAAGAATGATACATCATGCTCATATAGTGCTCTTTAGCATACAAAATAACTTGTCTAAAAGTGTCAGGAACTTACTATCTTTGCATGCATAAGCATTTAACAGCAACATTAAACCACTTCGTCACAAGAACTAGCTAATCTTAACAAGTTATAGCCTTTAGAACCATTAAACAAATGGTCACGGAAATAGAAGTCCTCCTCCAGTCATTTCTGATCATGTGACCTTAGCCTTACCTCTATCAGCAAACTTATTGATCTAGAAGTTTTGGGTTCGGATTCTTGAACCTTCTGGATCAGGACATGTTCCTAGAACAACCATTGTCCATGTACCACTTGTTGTCATTTTAGGGTGTTCTCAGCAAACCTTGCCAACAAAAGCACGGGTTTACTTTCTAGGTACCCAAACTTTTTTGGTCCTCTTGGATTAGTCTTTTGGGAGAAAGGTTTCCAACCTTTTTGAAAATTCTCTTAAGAAGCATTTGTTAGGTGAATGTCCCATCTTAAAATAGAAAGTACAAGAAGCCTTGTTCTCTGCTTCTCTAGGGCTCAAATTGCTTCCTACTAGCCTATTTTCTCATTTACAGGACCCGTCCTTTGAAAATATGGCCTTTGACCTCCAGCATTATATAAAGGTACTCTGATCTATTTACCATTTTGAAGGTGGGTACAACTTTTGAAGTTCTTCTATTAGCTTTGCAATAAATTTTCTTAAGTGTTTTCATTTTCCTAACGAAACAGGAAATTTCTAAGGCATTTGATTTAGTTTACAACTTCTTTTTCTCCTTTTAATTCTTCTTTTTAAGTCTTAGAAACTCAAGTTTAGTTTTGGCCATTTCCGTTCAAAAATAATTTTTTGATGTTTAACTTATTCAGAGGCAATAGTGAGAGGAAAAAGTTTGAGAGTTCTCAAGCAACTATTCATCCAGAGCTAGAAGTTCGTGATAGGAAAGATCAAAGTTAAGTCATTTACCTGAGGTTCACCTTCTAATGAATCGTGGCCCATTGAAGCATAGGTTTACAATGTCTAGCTCTTCTTGATCTTTTGATCCTTTTATTTCCTCCTTCTTGATTTACCCAGGTGGCCAAATGCCTTTCTTCTTGAGGCACAAAATTTCTTGCGGACCTTTGAGTTTAGGATATTATCGTTTGAAGTGCTCTTTTCTCTACATAGTTGTAGTAGGTGACACTTTCTAAGCTCCACCTTGCCTTTTTTGTCCTTTCTATGGTTGTATCCTTTCTTTATCTTTGTTTTGCCCCTGTCAACTTTGGACGTCTCCTTTCTAGCATGGAGAGCTCATCTCCAACTTCTTCTTCAATTCTAATAACAGATTCTTCCTTCTTCAGAAGAGAGGTCTAGAGCAACTTTCATTACCTAGCCCTATTTAGCTTCTAATGAGACAACTTAAAGGCCATGGACTTGCTATTCTTAATGGAGTAGCCATGCATTACAAGAGAGCACAACCTCATCAGTTCTTACAGACCCAATGAGTTCTTAGGATTGAGAGTTTGGAAGGTACTCACCCTTCTCCTAATGGCTATGACCTTCGGAGCCATTTGGATGCAGGGAGGCTTCTCAAGATTTTTCTAACCATTTAAAGTTCAAGTATTGATTTCGTCAGCCCTATGTAGTTTGCATTTTATGATGTGCTTAAACCTTGGCCATTTCATCAATATTTTTAAGAGTCTGACATTCCGATCATTTTAATCTGATGAACTATGTAACGCCTAGATTTTTCCAGAATGTACAATGACCAAATGCCCCTAAGGTCATTTCTTGGGAAATGAGGATCGCAGGCCCGGCCATCCTCCAGGGGATGTTTTGATGGTGAAAGGGGATTCATGTGTTATATATGCTAATAGCAGAAGAATCTCATTTTTGAGTTCCTATGTCAAAATGACCAAAATGTCCTTATGGCTAATTAACCGATTAAGTGCCGATTAGGCCCAACTTCACCCAAAGGTTTAAATGATGTTTTTAAGCAATGTTTAACATCGGGATTCAGTGGATCTGCCCAGGAGGTTTTTGAGAAAATTTACTATTTTGCCCCGGGCTAAGTGCATTTTGGGCCTAATGATACGTTAACGAAACCTAACAATATTAGGCTCTAATTAAAGATTAGTAAATTTTAAATTACTAATCTAAAGTAAAATAATTAATTGAGGTTAATTAGAACCTAAGATTGCTTAGAGAAACTCAAAATCCTTTTCTTGATTTAAGACTTTATGTCACATTTTCATGAATAGTAAAATTCCTATTCCAATTCCTTAAATTATGGAAATTGTCACATGATGAGATTCCTCCCTAATAAAGGTGGATTTGCAACTAATCAAGCAAGACCACTCTTTAATCTTGTCTTGAACCACCTTAATTACCCATTACCTTACCTAAACACTTAATTACAACCCTAATCCATAACCTAACCAAATCAACTTCTAAACACATACATAAACCAACATTAAAATGAGATTTCTTCCCTTCCAAATGCTCCTAATATGCCTGGCCACTCCTCCCCCAAATTCATCCATCACATGTTGAAATTCAATTAAAATATGCTAAAGAACCATGCTTGCCATACCTTGAACTGCTTTCCATCCTAGCCATACCCAAAACCATACCTTGCCAAGCTCTTCTTTCCCTCAAAGACCAACCGGCAGATTCCTTCCCATGATATCCCATTGTGTTTCATTTTCTATAAATAGGCATCAAGAGAAATTGCAAGAACCTTTGCTCAAATTTGCAATTCCAAGTTTTCTCTCTTAAGTTCAAAGAATTCTTTTCTACTTCTTTGTTCTTCCAAAGAACCACCATCCTCCATCATTCCCTAAAATCAAACCACCACACAACCCACTAAATATTCCTTTAAACACATAACCTCTCCACTTCCAAGATCAAAAACCCAAGACAAACATTTCTTCCTTTTCTTTCTTCTTGCTGAAACCATCTTGGCACCAAGGAGGATTTCTTCTCATCACATTTCCAAGACCAAGCTTTCTTCTTTTCAAAAGAAAAACACCTTTGGTAGGGAGTTGTTTTAAAGTTTGCTTTTCTTTTCTTTATTTTAAGATGTTACAATGTTGAAATCTTCCTTTTTCCTCTACATTTCGGTTTCTTCCTTTCTTTCTTTCTCTCGGATTTTGGCCTTAGTGGCCTATATGATGAAGGAACCATGGCTTGATGATGAGGATCTTGGGTGTTGGTTGCAAAACCATCATTTATTTGACCTCTAAAGCTTGAAGGTTCCACTTTTAAGAGTTTTTAGCAAGTGTTAGAGTTATGTTGTTAAAGTGGTAATCTTGAGCCTAGGACCTAAGAAATGATTCAATAATATATATATATATATATATATATATATATATAATATACAAGTTTTGCATCACATATTTATATTTAAGCCTTGCACTTTCATGTTTACATTATCATCTAATTAATTAACTCAAACCTCCTATTTCAACCTTAAAGTTGAAATGTGATTTGAGTGAAAACTCTAAGGGGCCTAGAGCACTAAAATAAAGAATTGAACTTGCATTCATATTTACATTTCCTTACCTAGCATATTTATTTCCAAGTTATCACCTAAACTTAAAGATTAAAACAAGAGCTTGCATTTTCATATCACCTAAATGATTAATCTCAAAGCCTACCTATTTCAACCTTAAAGTTGAAATGTGATTTAGAGTAAATACTCTAAGGGGCCTAGAGTACTAAAATAAAGAATTGAACTTGCATTCATGTTTACAATTCTTGTCTAGCATATTAACTTTTAAGTCATCACCTAAACTTAAAGATTTAAAACTAGAGCTTGCATTCTCATATTTAAATTCAAGCTTTGCATAGCATATTTATGTTTTCTTGCCATCAATGTATAATGCCAAGACTAAAAATGAAGCTTGCATTACATGTTTAAAATTATGCCATCACTTGAATTAACTTAGTGCTCAAGACTCACCATTTCAACTTACATAAGAAACTTTGACTCATGGAATATATATACTTTATTAAATATGACATCCTTTTATTAAGCTCTCTAATTTTTCTACTAATAAAAGGTTATTTATTGTGTTGCTAAAAGTGTTGAAAATTATTATAAGGGCAATTTTGAATTAAAAGTGTAGAAAGGCTAGTTAATAAATGTTGTGATTTTCCATATGCTTGAGGAATTATGTGAAATTGAGGTCTTATATGTAAGTTATTTGATTTTGAATGGATATGGCATGATATAATTTCACTTGGAATATTGTTAAGTTGCATATGTTCAAATGAGCATGAGAAAAGTATATGATATGGTTATGGCTTTGCATCTTAACATAATATGCTAATATAAAGGTGACATAAAACAAATGGAAGTGATCCTCTAGACTCCCCAAATTAAAGGTTATGAGAGGTGATCCAAGAAAGTTGCATACTCATGATAATGTTACCCCTTCTATTACCCCATATTAAATCTAGTGGATGGCTAGTTATGATTGAGCTCATCCCTAGGCGATTGTTGAGGTGGAGTTTTGGTGATGACTAAAATAGGGGAAGGTGAGATGGTTGGTTTATGGTGATGATGTTATAAGGAGTTGGTCATTAAGAAAGGAACTTGAAAGTTTGATCATGATAAAGTAAAGATGCATATGCATACGTTACATTATTGTTTTATTGGTTAATTTAATCATGTGATATGTGCTATTTACATGTGTTAATTATGCTCATTGAAGTATTGCCATGCATACATGAGATACTTGTTGCATTCATGTAGTAAAGACATACTAAAAGACACCCACTCGGTAAAGGGATTTTGAGAAGTTTAAAATTGAACCTTATGCATGGCACATTTCCTTATAATGAAAACTTGAAAAATGGTTAGATTAATAAACACTTGTGTTAGAGTCAAGCCTTCTGAGAATCTTGATTAAGTTTCTCATCCCTTTCTTTCCCATGTCGTCTCCAAACATGAATGGTGCGGTTGTCATGATCTTCCTTGAGGCGCGGGCATAAGAGTCATGTTACCTACCGGATGAGAGGTTGCAGCAGGAACATGGAGACTCGTCTAGTTTTGTTATAGTTATGTTTAGCATTGGACTTGGTGTATGTTCAACCTTATTTCTTGAGTTTATAATCTTAGGGAATGTACATCGTGTATCCAACATCGCTATTATGTCATGTTAATATGATTTGTATATGTTATCCATGGTTTACATATATGTTATGATGAAAGTTTATATGATTTCTATGTCATAATGTATTAATATGTATGCGCATACATAGCTTGCATTTGAGTTTTAAAGTTTTAAAAAAAAATTTAGCCATATTTTTATTACTCGTATTTTAAAGAAGAATAAGTTAAGTTCAGGACAAAGCAGGCGTAACAACTAATAAATTAGCCCAAATGCGACTGAATATTTTAACTTAAAGATTAGGTGTTACATTTTAATATAAGAGCGTTAGAATTCTCACGAGGCCTGAGGATAGGACTACAGTATGTACTTAAGCATGATGCGATAGTTACGTCATGTTTATTGCCTTATCAATAGGATAGTTATAGGATAGAGATGCATGACCCCTATATGTATGGTGTACCACGGTAACTAGCTCACATTGCATAAAGTATTAAGCCTGATCTATCACCTTAATTTTTGTTACTTTGTATGCTTAGGAACCAATGGTGTCCCACGATGGGATAGGGCTTCGAGCTTGAGGGATTACAGGGTCAGGAGACGGCAAAAGTTCCTCCAAGACATGGCAAGGGCCATGCAAATGATGTTCAGAGCGATAAATCATAGAAGCGATGCTCGTCCAATCCTAACCAAAGGACTCGACACGTCCTGGTTGGAGAATTTCATAAGTGAACCCACCATTGTTTAGAGGACTTGGACCCCAACCAAGTCGATGAGTAAATTAAAAGCATGGAGAAGATCTTGAGATGATCACTTACACGAGGAACGAAGGTGACTTTTGCTACTTTTATGCTAGAGGCAAGGACAAGCTAAGTTCTGGTGGGTTGTACCAAAGGCTATTGGAGCGGCTACATAATAACTGGGAGGTGTTGGAGCATTGCTTCTACGGAGAAGTCTTTTCTAGCATAGTAGAATGCCAGAGGATGGAATTCATGGGTTGACCAAAGAAGGATGACATCGCACCGTCTTGGAAGTTTGAAGACTTCGTCTAAGTTTTCAAGAATCTTTAAAGGCAATACCTGATGAGTTACTAGAATGCGTAGAATATAGCAAGGCTAAAGGCAGAAATTAATGTCGCCATTGCACACTTGGAGGTTAGGACATCCACCCTCATCAACAAGTGTCACATAGTGAAGGATAGGCAAAGGAAGTTGAGCGCACCAAGGCTCAGAGTCACCAAGAAGCTGGCACCACAAGTTTAAGGAGCTACAAGCCTCAAGTGTCAGCCGACAGTTCAGATAGTAGTTTAGGCCGCAAGACCCTAAGAGGGATTTTCATCGTGGAGAGGGATGGAATAGTCCAAAGAAGGAGGCAGCTTCAAGGGACCCTGCTGTCACTTGTGAATACAGAAAGAACCATGGTGACCATCCCTGTCTAGCTGGCCAAGGAGTGTGCTTCAGGTGTGGCAGGCCGGGCCATATGATTTGAGATTGCAATGTGAAAACCCCACAGTTGAATGCCATTTCTAGACCCTAACAACAAGGACGAGTGTTCATGGTCAATGGCAAAGATCTCCTATTTGCACTTCCAGGAGTAAGTACACTGATAAATGGTAGGATTTTGATTGTGCTTCCTGATTTTGGTTCCATGCATTGGTTTGTAGCTTATAATGGTGTGGAAAACCATCCAGTCCTTCATGAATGTCCTTTAACCTTTGATGGCCTTCTGGAATTGTTCCTCCCTGGAATTTCTTGGTTGTGTTTCTTCTAGTAAACTTGCCATATGTGTCATGCTTTCTTGAGTTTCTATCCTAGCAAGTGTTGAAAGATTCCTTCCTCCCTGTCTTAAATTGTCCAAATGTGGATATAGTTTTAGTGTTTGGTTTTGATTCCTCATAAGAGCTAACATACCTTTCTTCTCAGAACTTTTGAATCAGTTACACTTGTACCCCTTACAAAATGTACATATAATCATAGATGAGTTGTCCTACCGCCTTTTCAAGCTCCAACCTTGTGTAAGTCATGAGTATCAATTTATACCTCGCCTTGTCACCTTTACCTAACTGATACACACGTTGATGAGTGCTCTGATTGATAGCAAACCTTAATATTACCAAATTTTCCCATCAAGTTTGTTTTCCTTTTCCTTCATTTTGACCCGTCATGCCTATCCAACCAGTACAATTGTGAACATGTAATAAATTTTGAGGGCGAAATCTTTTTAAGGAGTAATGTAACCTTCAATTTTTCCGTGTGCAAATGACCAAAATGCCCCTAAGTCATTTTACCAGGAAAATGACGATCGCAAGCCCCAGCCATCCTTAGGGGGAATGTTTTAATGTTGAAAGAGGATTTCATGTGTTATGTATGCTAATAGAGCAGAAGAATCTCATTTTTGAGTTTCAATGCCAATGACCAAAATGCCCATGTGGCTAATTAACACCGAATTAAGTGACGATTAAGTTCAAACTCACCCAAAGGTTTGAAATGATGATTTTAAGCAATGTTTAACATCAGGTTGAGCTCGGGTAGCCCCAGGAGGTTTGTGAAAAATTACCGTTTTGCCGCCGGCTAAGTGCATTGGGCCTAATGATACGATTAACGAAACCTAAGCAATATTAGGCTCTAATTAAATATTAGTAAATTCTAATTACTAATCTTAGAGTCAAAATAATTAATTGAGGTTAATTAGAACCTAAGATTGCTTAGAAAAACTCAATCCTTTTCTTGATTTAACTTTATGTCACATTTTCATGAATAGTGGATTCATCTCCAATTTCCTTAAATCATGGAAATGGTCACATGATGAGATTCCTCCCTAACAAAGGTGGATTTGCATTAATCAAGCAAGACCACTTTTTAATCTTGTCTTGAACCACCTTAATTACCCATTACATTACCTAAACACTTAATTCAACCCTAATCCATAACCTAACCAAATCAACTTCTAAACACATACATAAAACAACATTAAAATGAGATTTTCTTCCTCCAAATGCTCCTAAATGGTTGGCCATCCTCCCCAAATTCATCCATCACATGTAAAAATTCAATTAAAATATGCTTAAAGAACCATGCTTGCCATACCTTGGACCATGCTTTGAACCATACCTGCTATACCAAAACCATCCTTGAAGAGATATTTCTCTTCCTTTCCTGAAAAGACAACCAACCACTCTTCCATTTAGCACCCATTGTGTTTCATTTTTCTATAAATAGGCATTGAAGAAAGCTTGCAAGACCTTCTCAAGTTTACAAATTCCAAGTTTCCTTCTTAAGTTCAAAGAATTCTTTTCTACTTCTTTGTTCTTTCAAGAGCCACCACCCTCCACCATTTCCTAAGTCTTCAAACCACCACACAACTACCATAAATATTCCTTTAAACATTTACCTCTACCACTCAAGATAAAAGGTCAAGCAAACATTATTCCTTTCTTTTTTCTTCTTGGCAGAAACTGTCTGAGGCACCAAGGAGGATTCTGTTTCTCATCACATCCAAGACCAAGCTTTTCTTCTTTTCAAAAACAAAAACACCTTTGGTAGGGAGTTGTTTTAAAGTTTGCTTTTCTTTTGTTTGTTTTAAGATGTTACAA
>JAMLFY010000013.1:523616-543411 GCA_030441495.1 Dalbergia oliveri | reverse complement strand
AAAATTTTGGTTGTATTTGGTTGATGATATATTGTTATTGATGTGTGAATTTTGGTGGTGGGTTTGGATGGTGTAAAAAGGGGTTTTCACTAAAGGAAATCTGGACTAGGCTGTTGGATTTCTAGTTGTTCTGTAAGTAGTAATTATGCTCAAATTTTCTGGTATATTTCTGGGTAATTAGATGATATAAAAAAATTATATGTTGTATTGGACATCTTAAACTAACTACATGAATTTTCTTAGGTGTTAATTTTAAATTTTACAGCCTCAAAAAAATCAAGAACCGAAATGTGTATGCTATCCTAGATGTTGTAACAGAAGCAATAAACTTCCGAATTTTATTTCATAGCAATTGATTGAGATAGCTCATGAAATTTTTACACAAATCTAATAACATATTGAAGTGTCACTGTAAATTTTCTTGTGCATTGGTTCAATCAATTTCTAGGGTTAAAAATCAGGAACCTGGATCTGGCATTGAATTGGTGGCCCTGACCACCAGATTTGTATATTTCCTGAAGTAATTATAGAACTCTGATTGTCCTGAAATTCTTACAGGTTATTCTAGACACATTGAAGTGTCATATGTAATTTTTGTGACTCTTGGGATGGCTATTTGAATACACCAATTAAATGTTGAACCTAGAATAGAAATTTTGCCAAGGTGCTAGAATGTGAAAATGGCTGAAATTTCATAATAGTATGATATCTATTCCAAGCCTATGGCATATGAGTGCCCACTAATTGTTTCAATTTCTTATTCATGAACCTCTAATATAATTGAATATTTAATTATAAGGTAAACATGTTGTTGAGAAAAGAAAAAGGAGTATATTATGCTGTTGCATATTTGAACATATGGGGAAAATAGAAACAAGGCTTAGAGGAATAGAGAGGAAGGAAAAAGTAAGGACTTCCCTAGAGAATTATAAGTCGGTAGATGTATCGGCTAGGAATAGAACTGTGTGTGATTCGGAAATGAAGAAAATGAAGTCTGATGATCACGATTAGGAATGAGCTCATGTCCTAGTAATCTATTGTCCTCTATGAAATTATTAAATGTGGATGCGGCTCTATGTGAAACTAAGCCTTCCCTATGTTGAGAAATTGAGAAAATACGTGGAATTGAGTTTATGGTTGTACATAATAGTACCTGATTGAGTACCTATGGTGCCATTCTAAGTTCTCGCGATCTATAGATTTTGGATTGCTATGTATGACCTTTATATGAATATTATATATGCATGAGCTTCTTATTTGTACTATGTGTAGCCTCTGGGAAACTACCTGAGAATTTTACAATATCCTCACCCACTGTCTAACACCTAAAATTTAATTAAAAATTAATTTGAGCTTTATTAATCATAATTTAAAAAATATAATAGTTTAGCAATGATGAGGCGGCCCGAATCAAAAAAAAAAATTTTGGGTCTGAATAGTAACCTTGTGGGCCACAGGCTGCGAGGCAGCTGAAACCTGAATTCAGCCCAAAGGTGCCTGAAATTAGGAAAACATGGGAATGAGGTTAGGAATAATTGGGAATGATAGTTTTATACTTAAAATTAATTTTCGGGTAATATGGTTTAATGATAAATGTCCCGTTCGATTTCATTGTGCAGGTCTTACAGAATGAAACTTAGAGCAAGTTGCCACCTAGGAGGACAAGTGTGTGGCTTGAGATGTGCCACACAATTACACCTTTATGAATAACCAATATGAATTGCACAAAATTACAATAATTATCTTCAAAGAAAACATTTTGGACTTGAAAATTCTATGTATTTTGCCCTAAACTCAAAATATCAACATCTTATCATTTCCCTTCATCACAATTTCGGCCAGACCTCTCTAAGAACCCTTCCTCCATTGTTCTTCCTCTCAAACTCCATTAACAAGCTTCAAGCTAGCAAAACCCTAGCTCCAAGTCACTAAAACCACAAACTCTCTTCACTAAACTTATTCTATTCATCATAACCTACAAATCTAACCGATTATAATTTGAATCCATCACTTTTTCCAACTTTGAGGGCACACAATCAGAGGTTAAAGGAAGGGTTTTATGTTAGTGGGAAAGCTTTGAAGTGAAGCAAAAGCATTCTAGAGCATCCTTTGGAGCATAGAGCTCAAGAGCTCTCAAAGTAGGGTTTTCTATGGTCTTTTCTCTTGAAATTTTTACTGATCTGTTCTGCTTGATTTTATTCCGAAATTTTCATTTTATTTGGTTGATGTTATATTGTTATTGATGTGTGAATTTTGGTGATGGGCTTGGATGGTGTTAAAAATGAGTTTCCACCAAAAGAAATTTGAACTAGGCTGCGGATTTCAAGTGTCCTCAAGTAAATTGATACCCAAATTTTCTGACATATTGTGCGTGGTTTCGTGACCTACAAAAATTATATGTTGTATTTTACATTTTAAAATAACTATATGAATTTCCTTGGGTGCTAGTTTTAATGTTTGGTGCCTCAGAAATCAGAAACCGAAATGAGGTAAATGTGACCTGATTATTGAAACTGAAGCAATAAAGTTGTCTGATTTTATTAACATAGCAAAGGATTGAACTAGCCTTTGAAATTTTTATACGAAATTACTAACATATTGAAATATCACTGTGAATTTTATTGTGCATTGGTTCAATCATTTGCTAGGGTGAAAAATTATGAGAACTCTAGTCTAAGTTGTGAATTGGTGGTCCCTGACCACTGAATTTGTAAAATTTATGGAAGGAGTTAGAAGAGCTCTTTGTATTGAAATTTTTATGGGACCTTGTGGACACATTGAAGTATCATGGGTAATTTTTATAGCCTCTGAATTGATTGTTTGAGGGGCAACATAATTCGTGTTACAATGGTGTAAAATCTGCCATTATGCTGGAAATGCAACAATGCTTTGAATTGATGAAGTAATGGAATTTTTGGTTCTAGAATGACATGAGTACTTGATGTTACCTTTTGGCTGTATGTCTTGTGACATATGAATGCATACTATATATTTAAAAGGTTGATTTATAAGATACAAATGAGAATTTCGTTGTGAATGGATGCCTGTATGTGTTTTATGCATGCAATGAATGATGTCCTGAATTAATTCTATGATCCCAAGAAACTTGAGATCCTCTTGACTTGTTAAGGGCAAATAATGAAACATGAGATCCTCTTTGACTTGTCAAAGGCAAATAATGACACACGAGATCCTTTTGACTTTTCAAAGGCAAATGGAGTGGATTGAGATCCTTTGACTTGTCGAAGGCAAATAGAGAGGGATGTGATACTTTTGATTCATCAAGGAAAATCAAAGATGAATTTCATTACATTGGGCATATACATATTTGTGTATATTGGTTCTTCTTGGTTGCCATAACTTACTATGAGTATGATCTAACGGTAGAGGTGTATTAAGTGATTGGTTTTTCTTAAAAGCAACCCACTTCAAAAGATAGATTTTGAACTTTAAAAATGAATAGTCATTATGTAATGCATGATCACCTTTTGTTAAATAAATCGAAGTGGCTGGGCGTCATGATGACATGAACTTCAGTATATGTTCTTGGGAAACCCTCCTGAGAATTTAGAATTCTCACCCCTATGTATTTGTTTTTTTTGATCCCAGGTTAATCTAGAAGACGATGAGGCTCTGAGGAGAAGATCAAGTGGATTTTGCAGTAGTTAGTAGCAGAACTTGTGTTTTTTGTACTTAAGTGTATGTATATGTCTGTAAAACATAAGAGATAACGGATGTACTAAAGCCCTTAGAAGAGCTTCCTTTTGTACTTGACTTGTATTAAATAAATAAGTTGTTTCTAGCTATATATCTTGATAGAACCACGAGTTAGTTAACACACAATTCGATTGACCCTTATTATAGATAATTAAGAAAGGTCTCCATAATATAAGTAACAACTCTTGAGTATGATACCATGACTTAAGGATGGGGTTGTACTTGGGAGGATGTTACAACGCTGTTTGTATTGTATTGTTCAGATCCCAAATGCCATCCCTGGTGTTTTTCTTTGACTCGCACAATGGGTATGGCAATACGACCAGGCATTGGACTCCTGTACGCTATTGGTTACTCCCAGTTCTGTGTATATGTTTTTCGGTCATTCTTTTAGTACTTTAGTCTTTGCCTTTCGACCCCACCTTCCCTTATGAGGTGTGCCTCTCCATATGGTACATCCTAATGTGTTTGAGGTTCCCTTGCTCCACCCACACCCGCCGCAGACGCACCTGTTTCTTCGTCCTCTCGTCCAACTCAGACCCCTCTAAAGGCCCAACGCCAGGTGGAGGTGAGGTCATCGCACGATGGCCAACGGCTTCCTGTAGGAGGAGGCGAGATTTTAGAGACTAATGGCATGTACATAGCAATAGTGTAGGGTTAGGGCTTTACTAGCCTAGAGCGATGTATTATAGTTTTCTTTTACTCGTTGTATCTATATGATATTTTGTCGGGCTGAATATTGCAAGGTTAGGTATTCGATAGAGGGTCCGCCGTTTGCTCCAGAGTTTTGACTAGTTAGGGGTTGTTTCGTATTTGTCTTTTATTTATGATGTATATACTGTAACTGGGACATGATGTTAATGTATGTGAATATGTTTGTGGCAACATATGTATTAAAACTCTTTTCGCACTGTAAATTTCGGCAAGTATCGATTAGGAACGTAGGAATACTCTAATTACTATGTCAATACTCGAGTAGAATGTGGTAATTGGGAGGGTGTTAAGGTCAGCCGCCTAAGAGTTTTACTCTAGCTTGAATCCCATGAGCAATAAAATAAAGAATATGACTTAGTTCTTTGTATGTTTGCTTAGACAAAGTGTTGAGCTTTGTGTTCATTTTCTTAAGCTTGATGATGAAGTTCAAAACCAAAGGCTTCTTTAAAGACTTGGTGCCATGAACTCTAAAGCTCACTTCATGTTTGTTAAGGTACATGTTTGGGTTAAGGTTGTGATGTTCCTTTAAAGTCTTGTAAGAGCTCTAGCTAAGATAAAATGAGTTGCACACATGTTTATATTTATGCCTTGCATAGCATGTCTATTTTGATGTCATCACTAAACTCTCAAGAATAACTAAATGGACTTGCATTATCATGTTTAAATTTCAAGCTTGCATTTCATGTTTATATTTCAAGTCATCACTTAATCTTTAAAGATAATAATGAGGTTTCATTTCATGTTTATTTTATGCTCTCACTTTATTTTCTAATGAAGAGTAAAATAAGTGCATAGCATGTTTAAGTTTATGCCATCACTTAAATATCCTAGAGCTCAAAGACTTGCCCAAGTATCTTACATAAAGTTTTAGAAAATGGAGGCATTTCAAGGATGCCATTTCGGCCTTGTGATGATGATGATGGACTTGGATGAGTTCATCTAATCATAAGTGCCTATAGTCTAAGTCTTGGAATTTTTCTAAGCTTAGGTGTACTCAAGGAACTTTATGAACAAGGTTTTATGTTTTAAATCTATTCCTTGAGCTAAATAATTTAGCTACTGACCTAGCACATATTTATGTGATTTCAATGAGATTAATTGGTTTCTAAAAGAGTTTTGAGTTCCTAAAATGATTCCAAGAGAAACTAGCAACTTATATGCTTTTAAATCATGAGATTATGTGATTATTTGATGCTTGTGTTTTAGTTCTGCCTTGTGCAATTGGCCACTGTATGGATTCTGTTTTATGGTGTTAAAATGTGTAAAATTATGTTTGAGTGAAGCAAGGAACGATTTAGGGAAGTTAGGAAAGAACAAGTAACTAAAAAGGACTTAAAATGTGAATTCTAGAACACTTAGATGCACAAATTTGTAATTCTGTTCCAGCATAATTGGACTTTAGAAAAATGGTTTATAATTAGTGGATATGTGTAGGAATCCCTCATAATTGGTTTAGGAGTTGATTATAGAGCTTAGGCGAAGACGGAACTTAGAAAGGGTCAAGAAGGAAATTCTAGGACCCTATAATCATAAGGCAAAATTCAACCCAAAATAACTGAGCTGTTTGGTTATATTATAAATCATAAACATTAGAGGAAATTATAGGTAATGATCCGTTAGGTGATATAAAAATCCATAATGAAAGTTAGGATTATTGGAACATAAGTTTAAGACCCTTGGCCAAAGCATAAGACACCATGAGATAGAGGTGTGATGTGAGCATGAGACGAGTGGGTATACTCATAATGATGTGAATATGTTAATATCATGAGCATGAGACTATATGTGTATTTGAGACAAGTTGTTGTGATAATGTGATACATTATGTTTGAGATGCATGAGAATACGGAATGTGAATGAGTTAGGAGAGTATGCTCCTGTAAATTAAAGATTTATTTGATTAAGGAAGTTTCATGAGAATAATATGTGTGGTTGAGTTATGTGGCATGACTCAAATTTGAGGAAATTCAAAGTATAGTTGTTATGCCGAATTTCCGTCAAATTTGAGGGACTTGAGAAAGTTTTGAAAAAAAAGATTTTATATGTGACATGTCAGACACATTTCTCCTACTACGTGAAGAGAAAGGAAACCAGTGGAGGGTATGGTTATGGGGGCCATACCAAAGCGGACAATGTCACTGGTCTTAAGCAGATATGCGTTTCACGAGCTGAGACGTACTTCTCCTGCTATAGTGGGGGAAGGTAAAACGTGAGGGCATCGACATTAGCACCTGCCAAAGCGGACAAAGTCACTAGTCGTAACCAGCTGATGTGTTTCAGAGAAGGAAGAAAGTCCCATGATGGGTGATTCCTTAGGTCCCTGCCGTCTCTGGGAGTCAAGATTGTTATTTTTATGATTATGATTCGCTTATTAAGAGGATAAGTAAGAACTAGTGACGACTAGTTAAGGTATGAGCTCATTGCCTAGTATCAGGGGTTGGTTATTGTTGTTTTAAAGATTATGATGTCACAAGGTTGAGAAATGAGAAAAGATGAGAAGTATCTTGGTTATGAAAGCGAAAGGTTCATTATGAAAAGCTACATGCCACATATATGTGATTTAATTGTTGTTGATATGTTTTATTGTTGTTATGTATTGCCATGCATTCATGTTCTGTAAGCTACATACATGCATTAAGATTCATCATAAAAGACATGGACCTTGGATAATTACTTTTATAAAACCTCATAATGAACCTTTGCATGCTTAACCCTTTTTTATGATAAACCCAAGGTTCTTGGTGTAACACCCTCCAACTTCTACATTCTCCTTGAGTACTAACATTGTAGTTAGCGGGTATTACTAATGTTTTGAATATGCACTAGTCGTAACATAGGAATAAAGAAGTGTACTACATATATAGTCGTAGCAATAGATATATATGGATCTAAATTTATTAGGATGTACATTATCATAAGAGGTAACCAGAACAACCCTAACTAGTCAAAATCTCTAGTGAACAAGACAGTTCCTCCTACCGAAAACCCAACCTGCTCAAGATAACATATAGATACAACGTAGCAAAAGAAGACTAATAATACATCACTCCAGGCTAGTAAGGTCCTAAGACTATCCTATTACTATGTACAATGCATCCGTCTCTCGGTCTCTACTCCTCATATAGGAAGCCGTTGGCCATCGGGGCAATGACCTCACCTCCGCCGGCATGGGTCCGAGAAGGATCTAGATGAGGAGGATGACGAAACGGGTGCGTCTCCTGGGTGATATCGGGTGGATCGAGGGAATCTCAAACGCTATAGGATGGGCCATGTGAAGGGGCACACGGTCATAAGGAAAAGCGGGGTTGAAGTCGCGGCAAAGACCGAAGTCCTGAAGGAGCGATCAAAGAACATGTAATCTGGAACTGGAATAACCAACAGCATACATCAGTCCAATGCGGATCGTATTGCCACACCAATTGTGGCGAATCAGAAAAACACAGGGACGGCATCTCGAATGAACAATATAATACATACAACTGGGGTGAGAATATTATAAAATTTCAGTAGGGTAGTTTCCCCCATATACTACACACAGTAGGGATAAGCAATTCATGCATATACAATATTCATACAAAATCATCACAGAAATCTTGAAACCCGTAGCCGGGAACTAAGGATAATATCACAATAATCGATCGAGTAATAATATGTACAATCAGAAACTCCATTCCTCATATCTTTCTCAATTTTCTCAACATAGGGAAGGCTTATTCTCATAGAGAGATACATTCACACTTCACAATTTCACAGAGGACCATAGACTGCTAGGACATGAGCTCATTCATATTGAGAATCACGAACTTCATTTTTTCCCATTTCCGGATCACTCAGGTCTATACCTAGCCAATACGTTATCGACTCATAACTTTTCTAGGGAAGTCCTTCTTTTTGCCTTCCCTCTCAATTCTTTCTAAGCCTTGTTTCTATTTTCCCATATGTACATACTATCATAGAATTTCAGCCATTTCCACATCTCATTATCCTGGTAGAATTGATGTTCCAGGCACAACAATTTGTTACCATACCAAACAACCATTCCAACCTTAAGGAAAATTTCACATGACACTTCAATGTGTCTAAAACAACCTGTAAAAATTTCAGGGCAATCAGAGTTATATAACCACTTCAATAAAATAGGAAAATCTGGTGGTCAGAAGCCACAAATTCATAGTCCAGACTTGTGTTCTCAAAATATTTGTCCCTAGAATTCGATGGAATCATGGTACAAGAAAATTCACAGAGGTATTTCAACATGTTATTAGTCTTGTGTAAAAATTTCAGGAGCTATCTCAATCAATTGCTATGATGAAAAATTCGGGCAAGTTTGTTACTTAGATCTAAACAATTCAACGGCAGCGTTACAAGTTCGGTTCTTAATTTTTTTGAGGTATCAAACCTTAGAATTAACCCTAAAAAAATTCGTGTGAGTTTAAGAGGTTAAATACAACATATAATTTTCATGGCTCATGAAACCACCCACAAAATTTCCAGAAAATTCGTGAAAAGTTCTGATTAAAGAACAGAAATCAGTCCAGCAACCTAGTTCCAATTTCACTTGAGAGAAACCCATTTTAAAACCATCCAAACACAACACAAAAATTCATACATCAATATCAATATGTTAATCATCAATATCATCAAAATTTTCAAATTAGGGCAAGCTAAAATAGAATTGAAAAATTTCACAAGAAAGGCGGAAAAACCCTACTCTTGAAGGTTCGCAAGTTTGTATCTCTAGCTTGCTTCAAGGTGGGATTTCTTCACAACCAAAACTCCCACACAACTTCAAACCCTCCTCTGATCAATGATGGATGTGCAAGAAGGATGAGGTTTTTGAAATTTCAATCGGTTATAATTGTAGAGGTGGAAGTGTAGATCAATTTTTGTGAAGGAAGATTTGGGTTTTGATGATTCTAAGCTAGGGTTTTTGTGAGATGAAAGCAAGATGGAGCTCTTGGCTATGGAGGCACTTCACCTTCTGATTTTTCCCTTGCAAGGCCGAGTTTGAGGATGGCTTGGTTAAGAAGATTAAGTGACTAGGCTTGTAATAAATGCAAGGCAAGATATTTGTTAAAAAAATCATGATGAATTTGGTGACTAGGCTATGATGGATGGCTAGGATTTGATCTTGGATTCCAAGATTAAATCTTGGCCTTCCACTTGTCTTGATTTGGGGGATATTATCTAGTTGTAGTGATGGAAGTGTCTTTCGGTGTTAAAAACGACACGAAATCTCACGAACGGGTAAACACCATACCCGATCTACGAATATACCCGTAAAGCAATTCTAAGCATAACATTATCATTTCCACACATGTCTAACCTTATTTTCATGTTTCCTAACTTTGGGGCACCTTTGGGTCCCAAATTCTCCAGTTTCGATGGCCCAGGCGGCTGCGGCCGTGAAGTACTATTCAAATTTTTTTTTTTTGTACTCGCTCATGGAGCCGTGCTCATCATAACCACGTCTGCAGAATTCTAATATTCCTATTAAGTTTTCCTCAATTAATATCTGAAGAAAACTAGGATGTTACATTACCACCCACCTAAGTAAAAATTTTGCCCTCAAAATTTCGTACCTGGAAACAATTCTGGATAGTCTCTCTTCATAGTTGACTCTAACTCCCATGTGAATTCTTCATTTCCTGGCCCACCCTAAGCTACTTTGACTAGTTGCACTGCTTTATTCCTCAGTTGCTGATCTCTCTCTGCACGATCATAGCGGGAGGCATTTGAAACGTCAAGTATTCCGTAACTGTATAGATTCGGGTTCAATGATATGGGTGGAGTCTGGGTGGTACATTCTAAGTTGAGATACATGGAAGACATCATGGAGATTGGATAAAGACGGGGGTAGGGCTATTTGATAAAGCTGACCCAATTCGTCGAAGAATTTGAAAAGGACCTATAAACCTAGGTGACAACTTTTTGACCTTCAAGACTCTACCTATGCCCGTAGTGGGTGTGACCTTCAGGAATACGTGCTCTCCCTCTTTAAACTCTAAAGGCTTTCTTCGGTTCTATGCATAACTCTTTTGATGACTCTACATGAGGATTTTATCCTTAATCTTCTGGATTTGTTCCATCGTCTGATTAACTGAGAATCCCAACAATCTTGCTTCTCCTTAATCGTACCAACACAATGGGGACTGACATTTCCTTCCATACAAGGCTTCATATGGGGCCATGCCAATACTAGCATGATGGCTATTATTATAAGCAAACTCCACCAATGGAAGGCTATCCCAATTCCCTTCCTGCTCAATCACACACGCCCTCAACATATCTTCCAAGGTCTGTATGGTGCGTTCGGTCTGTCCATCAGTTTGAGGATGATAAGCCATACTCAAACAGCTTGGTTCCAAAGGCTCTTTGGAAAGCTCCCAAAATCTTGAAGTAAAGCGGGATCCCTCGGAAACTATTGAAGAAGGGACACCATGTAGTCTCACTATCTCTTGGATGTACAAAGAAACTAGCTTATCCAAAGGATAATTAGTTTTGATGGGTAAGAAATGAGCGAATTTGGTCAACCTATCCACTATAACCCATATGGCATCGTGACCTACTGATGTCCTTGGTAAACCCATTACAAAATCCATAGAGATACCTTCCCACTTCCATTCTAAGATCTCTAAGAGGTGTAAGGTTCAGCCTTCTGGTGTTCTATTTTGACTCTTTGACAAGTTAAACACTTGCGAACAAACTCCGCTATATCCCTCTTCATCCCAGGCCACCAAAACATTCCTTTAAGATCCGCATACATTTTACTAGTTCCAGGGTGTATGGTGAATTCGCCTCTGTGCGCCTCCTTTAAAATATCATTCCTGAGGTTACCACTTGCCGGACGTAGACCCTGTCTTTATACCTCCATATACCTCGCTGGTCTTGAGTAAATCCTGGCAACTCCTTAGAACGAGCTGATTTTAAAATCTCTTGAAGCTCTTAATCTTCGGGTTGTGATCAAAATTCATCCTTGGAATTTGCTCGTTATTTTTTTGACCTAGCATTACACCTTCAGGGCTCACAGACGTGCCCAAGCTGAGCTTCTTAAAGCCTTCTACTAGCTCCGTTTCCTTGATCATCATGCATGCTACACTTCAGGGACTTCCTCTCAATGCATTAGCTACCACGTTTGCTTTGCCTGGATGATAGTTCAACTGAACTCATAATCCTTGAGAAATTCCATCCACCGTCTCTGCCTCATATTCACTCTTTCTGAATCAAAAAGATGTTTTAAACTTTTATGATCAGAGAAGACATTGAACTGTACACCATAAAGATGGTGACGCCAAATCTTTAGAGCAAAAACCACTGCCGCTAGCTCACGATCATGAGTTGGATAGTTCACCTCATGGGTCTCAACTAGAGGCATAAGCAACCACATTTCTATGCTGCATCAATACGCACCCTAGTCCTTTATGGGAAGCATCGCAATAAACCTCAAAGGGTTCATGTGGGTCAGGTACCAACACAGGAGCCGTAGTCAACTTCTTTAATTCCTGAAAACTACTCTCACATTCTGGTGTCCAGAAATTGAGCATTCTTTCAAGGTTAACTTCGTCAGTGGTAGGGCTAGCTAGGAAAAACCCATAATAAATCGCCGATAGTATCCCTAGTCCTAAGAAACTTTGAATCTCGTCACCGTAGTTGGTCGTCCCAATTAAGTCAGACTCTTTACCTGGGATCTCCAGAGACTCCCTCTCGTGAAATCACATGACCGAAACTTAACCTCTCCAATCCAGAACTCACACTTTGACAACTTAGCATACAATTTCCTCTCCCTTAGGATCTGTAATACCGCCCTAAGATGCTCCGCATGTTCTTCTTCGGTTCTTGAATAAATAAGTATGTCATCTATAAAGACAACTACGAATTTATCCAAGTACGGGCGGAAGATTTGTTCATATAATCCATAAATACTGGAGCATTGGTTAGCCCAAAAGACATCACCTTATACTCATAATGTCCATATCGAGTTCTAAAGGCAGTCTTAGTGATATCCTCGTCCGAACTCGAATCTGATGGTAACCTGATCTAAGGTCAATCTTTGAGAAAACGGTTGCCCCACGTAATTGATCCAAAAGGTCATCAATTCTTGGCAAGGGGTACTTGTTCTTGATCGTCACTTTATTCAACTGCCTATAGTCCACACAAAGCCTCATACCTTCATCCTTTTCTTCACCAAAAGGGGCTCCCCATGGTGAGGCACTTGGCCTTATGAAATGTTTCTCTAGTAACTCCTCAATTTGTGACTTTAGTTCCTTTAATTCTAAGGGGACATCCTATAAGGAGCAATTGAAATTGGACCGATTCCTAGGACCAATTCAATAGAAAACTCAACTTCCCTCTTGGGTGGAAACCTGGAATATCCTTTGGGAACACATCTGGATACTCTCTCATACTGGAATCGTATTCACTTCTTGGTTAATTTCGGCTTCACTAGGAGAGGAGAACATATTCCTGATGGTCTACCTTACTAGGGTTATGTGTCACCAGGTCTAAGTAAAAAGAAAAGGGAACCACGGAATAGAGGAATACATGAGAAGAAATATAGCAGTTCTAGTTGGACAATGCAAAAGCACATAATTTGGTACCAGCCAATCCATACCTAAAATGACTTCTAAGCCAACAAAGGTAGACAAAACAAATTTGCATTAAATTCTGGCATTTATAAAAAGAGAAGTGGTCATGCATGCTTGACAAGTTCTAATAGGATTCGCAGGGGTGGATACGAGGAGGTCATATGATAACTCAGACAAGGTAATCCTAACTTTTGTACACAGTCATAGGATATGAAAGAATGGGAGGCACCAAAATCATAGTACGTCTAAGATAATTCCATTTATTTCATACTTACCTCAAATAAGACGGAGATTGAGAAGTCTCCTTGGCATCCAGCAAAACACGTCCTAGTTGTTGTGGCCTGGGGGTGCTGAGCTTTCTTATTAGGAGACTCGAAGATCTTGTGTCCTGGTTTCCCACAACTGAAGCATGTGATTTGTGTGGTGTAACGCCCCAATTTTTTATTGTAATTTTTACTGTCATTAGGAATTACCGAATTACGTAGGTAAATATTATATAAAATTTGAGACCAAACAATCCTTAATAAAGGAATATAACGTTAGAAGAGAAGTTAGGAGCAATTCGTGCAAGTATTGCAAACCTCAATTTCTGTACGTGTAAAATGACCAAAATGCCCTGAGGTTATTTTACTCAGAAAATGAGGATCGTGGGCCCCACCCATCCTCAAGGGGATGTTTTGATGTTAATAAGGGATTGTTTGTGTTATGTGTGTTAATAGAGGAGAAGAATCCAATTTTGAGTTTCGCGCGAAATGACCAAAACGCCCATGCGGTTGTTTTAAAGATTGACTAAGCCCGAACCTCACTAAAATGTGTTAAAAGGTGTTTTTAAGCCATGATTAACCATTGGTTAAGCTCGAGTGGTCTCGGGCAATTTTTAAGTAAAATGACCGTTTTGCCCTCTTTGTAGGTTTACAAATTTTGAGATTTTTGATTCGTTAACGAAACCTAAGCAATATTAGGCTCAAATTAAAGCTTATTAAATTCTAATTATTAATCTAGAGTCAAAATTATTTATTTAGATTGATTAGAACCTAAAATTGCTTAAAACACCCAAATTGCTTAGTAATTCACTTAAACCCTTAACCGTAAATTCTCTAAATTGCATGAATACCTTGCCTACACCTAAAAAATACATGGAACACACAAAATCCTCTTCCACAAGGCTGTAATGCACGAAATTATTGAGTAATAAGTCAGAAAATTATTACACAAAAATCCAAAGAATGAAAACAAAGAATCATGAAAACATGGAAACATGATTCCATGTTTTAAGCCACCAAACAAAATGATTTTTCTTCCTTATTTTTTCTCTAATTTTTGGTCAGATTTCTTCCTTCCTTTGTCCATTTATGAGCTGCAAAATCTCTATAAATAGGCATGCTTGAAGATAGTTTAGATGCTTAGTTCATAACTTACACAAATTCTAGTTTTAGGAGCACCAAAAGCTCTCATTTCCTCCTCCTCTTGGCTGAATTCTTTCTTCAAGTTTTCAAGAATATTTTCTTCATTTCACTCAAGGAAACCAAGTTCTCTTCCTTTCCTTCAAATCAGATTAGGTAGGGAGTTGTTTTTAAGTTTATTTCTATGCTTTGCTAAGTGTTGTTCTTGGTTCAAAATGATGATTTCATGGATTTTCTCTAGTTTTTCCATTTGGTTTTCTTCTTCCTTTTCTTTGAACAATTCAGCCATATGGCCTAGGTGGGACTAAGATGATGGCTTGATGATGAGGACCTTGAGGGTGGGTTGTGAATCCATCACAAGTTAGGCCTCTAAAGCTTGAAAGTTCCACTTGATGCAAAACTTTAAAGAATAATATTTTTATGATGTTTTTATGATCTTGAGTTTAGAACTTGAAAGATGTATTTTTCACTTTGTCTTGCTAAGATATATTGGGTTGAATTTATATTTCTCTAAAGTCTTGGAGGAGCTCTAGTAAAGAAATAAATGAACTTGCATCCATGTTTAAGTTTATGCCTTGCATAACCATGTTTACTTTCTATGTCATCACTAAATTCTCAAGAATGAATAAATGAACTTGCATATTCATGTTTAAATTTCCAAGCTTGCATTTCATGTTTAAATTTCAAGTTGTCACTTAATCTCTAAAGATAATAAAGAAGTTGCATCTCATGTTTATTTTATGCTCTCACTTTATTTTATAATGGCTAAAAGAGTCAATGCATGGCATGTTTATTTTATGTCATCACCTAAAAATCCTAGAGCTCAAAGACTTGCTTATGAATCATAAGCGAAGAAATGAGATAATTGGAGTTAAAGAATTTATTCTTTAAGAAGTCTTGAGAATTGGAGCTTAAAAAAAATGTAATTCTCATCTCCCTCACCGGTCCTATGCGACTACTACCGGTTGCTTAAGATTCTCTTCCCTCTACTTCCCTATGCATTCCGCGCTAGTTTCTTGCATCATGTTTATATTACAAGTTCTTGCATCATGTTTAATTTTCAAGTTATCACCTTAAATCTTAAAGATAAAGAAATGGAATTGCATATCATGTTTATAATTCCAAGCTATCACCTTATAAAGATAAGATTAAAATAAGGTTGCATAGCATGGTAATAATTCAAAGATGTCACCTAAATCTCTAAAGCTCAAGACTTGCTCCTTTTATCTTAAGTGAAAGATTTAATTATGAACATTCTTTCAAGTTATAAATCGGTCCCATGGTTAATTTAGGCCTAAAGTCCTATGACTTCTTTCAAGTTTAACAAAAGGAATTAGTTTTAAAAGAGTTTTAAAACTTTGTAAGAATTTTATGGGAAGCTAGTAATTTATGTGTACTTAAAATGTGATTTGATGCTTATTAAGAATTTGGTGTCATTGATTGCTTCCCTGGTTTGTATGTTATAGTTGTTGTTGCAAACAATGAAAACTTATGCATGAAATAAAGACATATTCTGTTACTGGAAGAAAGTGTATTACTTAAGAGTGCAATTTGGAAAGATTCTGGCTAAGGAAAGATTTGGTATTTAAGCGTGTCCATTGTGACCCACCTCTCTTTCCTGGAATCTCCAGATGCATGATTACAGTTGGTATATATTTTGGCATAAGACTATAAATGAGAAAATGTTATGATGATTATGAATGAAGAATTGTATTATGATATAACATGCAAAGACTTAAAGGTGACTCAAAATATATGAGAAAATGATCCTTTGGACCCATCAAACTATAGGCGGTGAAAAGGTGATTCTTGCCCTAGTCTGTTCTCTCAAAAGGGTAGAGACGGAAATTTTACTTATCAAAAGGGATAAGTATGTGCTTGGTGACGACTAGCAAGGTATGAGCTCATAACCTAGATTACTCCCAAAAGGGTGGAGTATAGGGTGGCCCAGGAAAATGATGATGAAAGTAACTTTAAGTCACCTAAGAAACTAAGTAAATGCATTATGTGAATATGATGTTCTGCTATGCATAGTATTTATGAGATGATGATGAGAAATATGATATTCTGCTATGCATAGTATTATGAAATGATGATGAGGAATATGATGTGATTTTATGCATAACTATGTTATTATATATGAAAGGAAAAGTTCATTATAAACATGACATGCTAAGTTTATGATGCATTATAAGACGCATGATTAAAACCGACGAACCTCGGTAAAGTATATTTTCGAACTTAATAAATCAATCTTAGCATGCTCACTATTTCATAATAACCCGAGGTTCCTGGGGACGATGATGATGACACAATGCATCATGAGGTGAGTACCTACTGAGATTCTTTTTATAAGTTTCTCACTCCCTCTATTTTTCTTTCCATCTCGTCTTCAGAAATAGAAGGAAGCGTTCGTGAATCACATTGAGGCTTCACAAGGACTGAACTTGAATCCTGCTAGTTTCACTCGTATATTTCAGATATCTATCCCTATCCCTGGAGTGTTATTACTAGGTGCCATTAATGGATGTCCTTCCATCCATATATTATTTATGTTTTATTAGATTGCCTACACTTAGTCTTATTCTTTGGTAGGCAAAATATCTATATGATATGTAATTATGGATGCTGTATGATGGAGCCAATATATTATGATGTGATGTTTGTAAATTCCTATGTGTCTTTTAAATTTTGCTAAATCATTCACGTTAAGCGGCTCACGTTTTCAATTATGTTTAAAAAAAAAAATGGCTCGTAATTTCACTAAGTATTTTCAAAGCATGATTAAGGAACTGAAGCAAAGAGTAAAGTCTAGTAATTAATCAAATCCTCCTAGGTGTATTGGGTTAATTATTAGGGTGTTACATGTGGTCTAGCAAGGCCGGTTCCCGTGATATTTCCCGCATTTAAGACACTCTCTTATTGCCTGGTCTTGGAGATTGAATCTGTTTCCTCTGTTGTTGTTGTTGTTTTGTGGAAATCTTCCCTTAGATTGGTGCATAGGCTTGAATCGAGGGCCTTGGGCGCTAGTCCTCTCCTGACATTGTTTTGTGCATACCTGAGGTTTGCCAACTTCTTGTTAGACTCCTCAGCACGTCGACACTTGTTCACCAAAGTAGGATAATCTCGAATTTCCAAAAGGCTCACGCGGCTTCAATCTTCACGTAGACCCCCTTCATATTTCATGCATTTCCAAACTTCGTAGGTCCGTTGGTAAATCGTAGAAAATTTGCAAGGTTCCTCAAACTTGGCGGTATACTCTCCCATACTCATAGGACCTTGTCTAAGGGCCATAAATTCTAATTCCTTCGCATTTCTCACGAAGCGGGGAAGTACTTGTGATAAAAAGCCTCCTTGAAGATGTCCCAGGTGACTTAAGGAGGCTTGGAAAGTCCTCTAGTCCTACCCACAGAATTCACATCTTCCGAGCATATAGGTGGCAAAAGCCACCTTTTGAATCTCTATGGGTAGAACTAAGAAAATCTTTTCCATTGCCTTGATCATCCTCTTTGCGATGGAAAGCTCCTCCAAAGGCGAGGGTCGCCTTTCTAAACTCAGCAATTTCTGATATTCTACATCTACTTCATTCCCTCCTGGGTTCCGAAATCCTGCTCCTCATTGCGTGTGTAATCGTTCTATCATTCGGTTAGCAAGCAGCTTGCTCCTCATCCTGCGGCCATTTCATGGAAAGTGTTCATCATATCAACATTGTTCCCGCTCCTCTGGTCTCCTTTGAAGTCATTGATTCCTGTCACACCAAACAAAATATTCAGTTGATAAGGCTCAATACCAATCCAAGTGTGGCGGTAACCCACAACATTTCCAACTAGGTCGTGTACACACACACACACACATATATATGCATCATCATGCATAACAACTACTACGGAAACATAGTCGGTTAATCCTAGGCTAATGATAGCAACTCTAATACCATAATGTAACACCCAACTTCTACATTCTCCTCGAGTACTAACATGGTAGTTAGCGGGTATCACTAATGCTTTGAATATGCACTAGTCGTAACATGTAGTAATAAAGAAGTGTACTACATATATAGTCGTAGCCAAAATCAAATAGATATATATGGATCTAAGGTCTAGTTCCAAGTGTGTACATTATCATAAGAGGTAACCAGAACAACCCCTAACTAGTCAAAATCTCTGTAGTGAACAAGACCAATTCCTCCTCCAAAAACCCAACCTGCTCAATAACATCCAGATACACGTAGCAAAAGAAGACTAATAATACGTCGAGTCTCAGGCCGTAAGGTCCTAAGACCATCCTCCAGGAGGTCTCTACTCCTTATACCAGAAGCCGTTGGCCATCGGGCGATGCCCTCACCTCCGTCGAGGACAGGGGTCTCAGAGGGATCTGAGTAGATGAGGAGGATGACGAAACGGGTGCGTCTGCTGGGTGATATGCGGGTGGAGCGAGGGGATCTCAAACACTCCAGGATGGGCCATGTGAAGGGGCACACCATCATAAGGAAAAGCGGGGTCGAAGTCCGCAAAGACCGAAGTCCTGAAGGAGCGATCAAAGAACATGTAGATTAGAAACTGGGAATAACCAACGCGTACATGCAGGTCCAATAGGATCGTATTGCCACACCCATTGTGACGATCAGAAAAACACCAAGGACGACATCTGAAAATCTGAACAATATAATACATACAACTACAGGGGTGAGAATATTATAAAATTCTCAGTAGTTTCCCCATATACTACACACGTAGGATAAGCAAATCATGCATATACAATATTCATACAAATCATACACAGAAATCTTGAAAACCCATAGGGGAACTAAGGATAATATCGCAATAATCAATCGAGTAATAATATGTACAATCAGAAACTCCATTCATCATATCTTTCTCAATTTTCTCAACATAGGGAAGGCTTATTCTCACAGAGAGATACATTCACACTCCACAATTTCAGAGGACCATAACTGCTAGGACATGAGCTCATTCCTATTGAGATCATCGAACTTCATTTTTTCCCATTTCGGATCACTCAGGTCTATGCCTAGCCGATACGTCTATCAACTCATAACTTTTCTAGGGAAGTCCTTCTTTTTGCCTTCCCTCTCAATTCTTTCAAGCCTTATTTCTATTTTCCCCATATGTTTCAAACATACACAGTAAGATATGTACATACTATCATAGAATTTCAGCCATTTCCACATCTCATTATCCTGGCAGAATTGATGTTCCAGGCACAACAATTTGTTACCATACCAAATAACCATTCCCAACCTTAAGGAAAATTTCACATGACACTTCAATGTGTCTAAAACAACCTGTAAAAATTTCAGGGCAATCAGAGTTATATAACCACTTCAATAAAATAAGAAAATCTGGTGGTAAGAAG
>JAMLFY010000013.1:337795-523116 GCA_030441495.1 Dalbergia oliveri | reverse complement strand
GTATACATGCCTTACAGAATGTAAAAGAAATCTAAACAAGGGTAAGAAACCAAGATTTGGGACTTCAAAAAGTAGGACAGGGCTTTAGAAAGTACACCATAAATGGAGATATTCATCACACTCTAAAGCCAAAGTGTTCTACTATCTTCAATTATCACTCTTCGCAATGTTTTGTTCATCAACAAGCCATGATAAAGACGTGAAGACCTAAGAATCATCAAGGAAACTATACCGCATATCAGGAAAGCTCAAATATGATAGTATGTGCTCTACAAGAAACGAAGGGAATTTTGAAATTCAAATTTGAATTTGAAAAGTCAAAACCTAGTGAACTAATGCGTGTCATGTCTTTTGCCACAATGGTCAACTACCTCAGCTTCTAGAAGAAATAGTTCAGAAACCAAATTCAAAAAGTAAAAGTAGTTTCTGAAGTAGCATCAAAAACCTCAATCTTGAAATGGCTTCTGAGGAGATTGCTTTTTCAAGACACAAATGGATGATCATCACGTGTCACTTGGAGATTTGATTAAAAGGCAACAATCACAAGGAAGAGACAGAGATGTTGTGCTTTCAAAGTAGCAAGATTGACACTGAACAAAGAGCAAAAACTTTGAAAAATTTTCTCCTCATCTGCTTGTAGAGTTTATTACATCTAGTAATCATTTCCTTGGCTATAAAAATCTTCTTTCTATATTCCTTCAGTATTCATACATTCTTCCTAGGAAGAATACTTAGAAAGAAGTCATTCAAGTATTTCCCAGAACTTTATTTGTAAATCTTACGAAAACTTGAGTGTAGGTTAGTTTGAGTTGCAAATGCAAACACAAACCTTTGCATCCTTGATCCAGTAATGATCGGTGTGAGCTTAGCTTGGAGAGGCTAGTGAAAGGATACTTGGAACATGACAGTAAAGGTGTTTTATTGGTCTCCATTTAGCTTGGAGAAGCTAGTCAAAGACTAATTGGTTCAGCTTGAAAGCGCTGGTGATTAACTACTTGCTTCAAGTTGAAAAGGCTGGTGAATAACTACTTAGTTAGTGATAGTAGAGGTTGTCTCCTGGTCATGGTAAGAGCTTTTGAAGGCTATTGTAAAGACTATCCTTGTTCTTTCTAGGATGAGAGAAAGGTATAATGAAACTCAACAGTTTTAAGAACTAATGTAAGGTTGGCCAAACAAGTATAAAACTCTCATAGTATATCTTTACTCCATCATCTCTATTTTATTTATGTATTTGTTCTGTTTCTGTTTAGTTTTGAAAAACTTTCTTTCATGCTTTATTTCATATCTAGTTTAGAAAGTTCACTTTCTGATCTCTAACGCTCTTTCCATTGCTCTTCAACCTTATAGCTTGATAGTATATTGAATAAATTTTTCAAAAGTCAAATGGGGAAAGAAAAGGCAAAGCACAATTCATTCCCCCTTCTCGTGCACTTTCTAACCTACAAGTGGCATCAGGCTTCGCCTCTAAGGGTTGAGCATCTGTCAATCGCAAGGATAAAGATTCAAAGGACAAATGGCACAAAATATTCATAGAGCGAAGGACACTCAATAATAGACCATTCTTTGATGGTAGGGATTATCCTATTGGAGATGAATAAAGCGTTCATAAAATATACAAGTCTTGATTTGTGGGAAGATAATACAAGAAGGAGATTTATTCCAAGGGAGGAAGTTCCAAGAACGACGTTGCACCTTAACTCAAAGAAATCCTTGAAGTAGGTGATAGAGTAACACAAAGCTAAGTTCAACTGAACTCAAAAGTTAAGTAACTACTCACATGTGCACTGAGCAAAGCTAAATATGACAAAAGCATTGCCTATGACAGCAAAGGAAATATAGGATAGACTACACATGCTATATGAAGGCATCTGATCAAGTAAAAGAAACTAAGATGACATGCTGGTTCATCAATATGAGATGTTCAAAATGACATCAAGAGAATATTAAAATGTCCATTAGGTTTATGCACATCATAAACCAACTAAAGGGATTAGGCAAAAGATACTCTAACTTTGAAATGGTTAGCAAAATCTTAAGAAGCCTCCCTGCCAAATAGCTGCTTAAGGTCAGGCCATTCCTGAGGCAAAAGATCTTCAAACTCTTGGCCTAGATGCACTTATTGGGTACTTCACTTAAAACCCATGAGGTAGTGCTGTATGAAATGCATGGTAAATCCACAAAGAAGAGCAAGTTCATGGCCTTAAAGTCATCTCATCAAAAGGCAAACAAAGCTAAAGCAATGAAAGTTGAAATCTTTGATGAAGAAGGAGACCATGATGAGATAGAAGAAGATGAAAATGAGCTCTCCATGGTGAGGAAAATGTCTAATGCTTGGAAAGGCAAAATGAAGAGAAGAAGGGACATCATCCTCAGAATGACAGAAAGGGCAAGATGAAAGTGAAAGTGTCATCATGATCATTATGGGAGAAAGGACATTTCAAACCAAATTGTCCTAAATTTAAAGGCCCATAGAAAAAGTTCGTGCCTAGGAAGAAAGGGATGGAGCCACCTGGAGTGAATCAAAGGAAGAAAAAGAAGGATTAGAAGATCAGGAGGAGTTGAATGTTGGAATCTATATTTCATGGTAGGTTATTCATAGGATAGTGACATAAAGGTAAACAACTCTAATCTTTCTTATGATGAACTATTATTGTTATATGAAGAGTTGCTAAAAGATTCTGAAACTCTTTCTTCTCACTATCTTAACCTAAAAAGAACATAAAAATATTATTTTAGAACTTAAAATGGTTAAGGCAAGAAGCTAAGAATCTAAGGCTTGAGAAAGAAGAATTGAAGGGAGAAAGCAAGATTCTAAATATAAAATTCAATGTCTTAGAATATGAAGTTGCAAGTAAAAGTGAAACACTCTAAAATTTTTTATGAGCTTGAAAGAACTTGAAAGCTTCTTAAATTTGACCTAGAAAAATGGTAAATGGATCAAAAAATCTTGATCTGATGCCTAGAGGTTAGTAGCCATATTTTGAAAACTAGTTTAGGGTATGAAGAAGAATTTGATGAAAAAGGAAAATGAACTTCTTAAGAAAGTGAAGAATAAGGCTTCTTGTACTTTCTACTTTAGAAGGGGACATCCACCAGTAAATGCTTCATGAAAAGGAAGTCGTTAAAAAGGTTGGAAAACCTCCTTCTCGACTAACTAAAGAGGACGCAAGAAAATTGGGTACCTCAAACAAAACTGTGTTTATTGTAAGTTGCTTAGAATCTATGTGAACCAACAACAAGTGGTACATGGAAAGTGGATGCCCAAGGTACATGTTCTGAATCTAGGAGGTGGTTCAAGAAATCTTGAAGTCAAAAGCTCTGATCAGTAAAGTTTGCTAATGGAGGTAAGGCTAAGGTCAGGGAATAGGAAATATTAGTAAGAATGACTTTCACCAAATTTCTGATGTCTTGCTTGTTAATGGTTCAGCTCATAACCTTTTAAGTATTAGCCAATTCTGACCAAGGCTTTAATGTTGTTTTTAATGCCCATACATGCAAAGTAGTAAGTCCCACTTTTGGACAAGTCATTCCTTTAGGTAAAAGGAATGATAACACGTATGTGTTATTCTTGGATGATCTGAGATCAAGATAAAATGTCTCGCATCCTTCACGGATAATAAGTGGTTTTGGCACAAGAAGCTTGGCCGCTCATAGGAAACTATTTCTGAACTCTCCAGAAAAGTTGTAAAGGCCTACCAAGGATTAGATTTGACAAGAACTCAACTTGTGATTTCCGTTGAAAAAGGTAAGCAAACCAAAGCTTCTTTCTAATAAGCATGTGGTTTCAACCACCAAATCACTTGAGCTTTTACACATGGATCTTTTGGACTAACCAAAATTGCTAGTAAAGATATATCTTGTCATTGTGGATAACTACTCCAAATTCACATGGGTTATCTCCCTAGCTTCTAAAGATGAGGTATTTGAAAGATTCAAAGTTTTTGCAAAACGTATTTACATAGCAAAATATTCTCAAATAAGCTCTATCAAATTTGATCATGGACGAGAGTTTGAAAATCATATTTTCAAAAAGTTTTGTGAAAAACATGGCATCTTCCATGAGTTCCGGTAACACCCTAATAATTAACCCAATACACCTAGGTAGTATCTGATTAATTACTAGACTTTACTCTTTGCTTCAGTTCCTTAATCATGCTTTGAAAATACTTAGTGAAATTACGAGCCATTTTTTTTTAAAACATAATTGAAAACGTGAGCCGCGCATAACGTGAACGATAATCGAAATAAAGCAGAAAACGAATAGACATATCATGAAGAAACACATCATATTGGCTCCATCATATGACATCCATAATTACATATCACATAGATATTTTGCCTACCAACAAAATAAGACTAGGTGTAGGCAATCTAACAAAACATAAATAATATATGGATGGAAGGACATCCATTAATGGCACCTAGTAATAACACTCCAGGGATAGGGATAGATATCTGAAATATACGAGTGAAACTAGCAGGATCAAGTTCAGCTACCAGGTGAAAGCCTCAATGTGAATCACGAACACTTCCTTCGTTTTTGAAGACGAGATGGAAAGAAAAATAGAGGGAGTGAGAAACTTATAAAAAGAATCTCAGTAGGGTACTCACCTCATGATGCATTGTGTCATCATCATCGTCCCCAGGAACCTCGGGTTTATTATGAAATAGTGAGCATGCTAAGATTGATTTATTAAGTTCGAAAATATACTTTACCGAGGTTCGTCGGTTTAATCATGCGTCTTATAATGCATCATAAACTTAGCATGTCATGTTTATAATGAACTTTTCCTTTTATCAACACATCATATTCTTCATCATCATATCATAAATACTATGCATAAAAGAACATCATATTTCTCATCATCATATCATAAATACTATGCATAGAAGAACATCATATTCACATAATGCATTACTTAGTTCCTTAGGTGACTTAAAGTTACTTTCATCATCATTTTCCTGGGCCACCCTATACTCCACCCTTTTGGGAGTAATCTAGGTTATGAGCTCATACCTTACTAGTCGTCACTAGCATATACTTATCCCTTTTGATAAGTTAAAATTCCAACTCTACCCTTTTGAGAGAACGGGTTAGGGGGCAAGAATCACCTTTTCACCACCTATAGTCTGATGGGTCCAAAGGATCATTTCCTCTTACATTTAAGTCACCATTAAATCTTTGCATGTTATATCATAATTCAATTCATAATCATCATGACATTTTCTCATTTATAGTCTTATGATGGAATAATATATACTAACTGAAATCATGCATCTGGAGATTCCCAGGAAAGAGAGGTGGGTCACAATGGACACGCTTAAATACCAAGTCTTTCCTAGCCAGAACCTTTCCAAATTACACTTTTACAGTAGTACACTTTCTTCCAGCAACAAAGGTAATTTTTTAAATAACAGAGATTATTTCTTTATTTCATGCATAAGCATTTTCATTGTTTGCAACAGCAACTATAACATGCAAGCTAGGGAATCATTCAATGGCATCAAATACTTAATAAGCATCAAATCACTTTATAGACTTATCACTTAAAACATCAAAGAGGCATCATCATAAATCCTTATCGAAAACCGTCTTAAACAACCGAAACTCTAGAATCGGGTAACCTCAATTGCCAAACTAATTAATTATGCATCTAAGGGATTCATTACCATTATTACAATTAATTATAAGGCTTAGGAACATTATTAAACTCTATGGGGCAGCATAGGCAGTAAGTTATTCTTAAGGTTTTACGATGTGTTAGAAGTTGCGTTTTTAACCCTTTCTACCAGCTTTCCCTACGATGCTAACATTAATTACTAAACCAATTATGAATCATTCTCCCTTATCTAAACATAATAAAATCTGGTTCTTATAGTTGCTGATAATTTGGACAGAATGCATAAATTTCATTCTTTAGAGTTCTAAAAAAAATCTTGCTTTTACGGTTTTCTAGTTACTAGTTTCATTTTTAGTGTTCGGATTAATCCTACACTAATTGATACCAAGTTTTTCGTGGCTAACTAATCTTAGACAAAATTATAACATACTAAAACAGATTTGGCATTGGATAAACTTAAAGGGGTCAAAGACTAGGTAAATTCTAGATTTACGTTGTTCTAGGAAGCTAGTTTTGTCACTAACATGCATAGAATCATTCTCTTAACAATAAACCATAATTATCACAACTCCAAACATATTAAATCATCATCATTTATTGGTACTAATCTCATATCAGAAGCCGAATCATGAACCTCATATAATTGTATAAAATCACATTTTAAGTGAACATAAAATATTAGTTTCCCGTAGAATCCTTGCAAAGCTTTAAAACTCTTTTAGAAACTAATTCTTTTTGCTAAACTTGAAAGAATCTTCATAATTAAAATTCTCACTTAAGATAAAAGGAGCAAGTCTTGAGCTTAAGAGATTTATGTGATATCTTAGAATCATAAACATGCTATGCAACCTCATTTTAATCTTGTCATTATAAGGTGATAACTTGGAATTATAAACATGATATGCAAATCCATTTCTTTATCTTTAAGATTTAAGGTGATGACTTGAAAATTAAACATGATGCAAGAACTTGAAATATAAACATGATGCAAGAAACTTGAGCGCGGAGTCGCATTGACCAGTGGAAAGAAGAATCTTAAGAAATGAGCGCGGAATCGCATTGGACCTGAAGGGAGAAGAGAATTATTATTACATCTTTTTAAGCTCCAATCTCAAGACTTCTTAAAGAATCAATTCTTTAACTCCAATAATCTTATTTCTTTGCTTGTGATACTTGGGCAAGTCTTTGAGCTCTAGGATCTTTAGGTGATGACATAAAAATAAACATGTCATGCGTTGATTCTTTTAGCCATTATAAAATAAAGTGAGAGCATAAAATAAATATGAGATGCAACTTCTTTATTATCTTTAGAGATTAAGTGACAACATGAAATATAAACATGAAATGCAAACTTGGAAATTTAAACATGAGTATGCAAGTTCATTTATTCATTCTTGAAATTTAGTGATGACATAGAAAGTAAACATGATTATGCAAGGCATAAACTTAAACATGGATGCAAGTTCATTTGATTTCTTTACTAGAGCTCCTTCAAGACTTTATAGAAATATAAATTCAATATATATATCTTAGCAAGACAAAGTGAGAAATACATCTTTCAAGTTCTAAACTCAAGATCATAAAATCATCATAAAAACATCATTCTTTAAAGTTTTGCATCAAGTGGAACTTTCAAGCTTTAGAGGCCTAACTTGTGATGGATTCACAACCCACCTTCAAGGTCCTCATCATCAAGCCATCATCTTAGTCCCACCTAGGCCATATGGCCGAATTGGTTAAAGAAAAAGGAAGAAGAAAACCAAATGGAAAAACTAGAGAAAATCCATGAAATCATCATTTTGAACCAAGAACAACACTTAGCAAAACATAGAAATAAACTTAAAAACAACTCCCTACCTAATCTGATTTGAAGGAAAGGAAGAGAACTTGGTTTCTTGGAGTGAAATGAAAGAAAATATTCTTGAAAACTTGAAGAAAGAATTCAGCCAAGAGGAGGAGGAAATGAGAGCTTTTGGTGCTTTGGAAAAACTAGAAATGTGTAAATTTTGAGCAAGCATCTAAGACTCCTTAAGCATGCCTATTTATAGAGATTTAAGCTCATGTATGGACAAGAGGAGGAGGCATAATTTTGGATTTTTCATGGGGAACAAGGGAGGAAAATCATTTCTTGTTTAAGGCATGTTTTATGCCATGTTTTAGGGAATTTTTTGGCATTTTGTTTTAGTGCATTATCTTGCAATAATTCTAATGATTATGGCTGAATTATTTCGTGCATTACAGCCTCATGGAAGAGGGTTTTGTGTGTTCCATGTATTATTTAGGTGTAGGCAAGGTATTCATGCAATTTAGAGAATTTACGGTTAAGGGCTTAGGTGAATTAGTAAGCAATTTGAGTGTTTTAAAGCAATTTTAGGTTCTAATCAATTTAAATAAATAATTTTGACTCTAGATTAATAATTAGAATTTAATAAGCTTTAATTTGAGCCTAATATTGCTTAGGTTTCGTTAGACGAATCAAAAATCTCAAAATTTGTAAAACTGCACAAAGAGAGGGCAAAACGGTCATTTTACTTAAAAATTGCCCGAGACCACCCGAGCTTAACCAATGGTTAATCATGGCTTAAAAACACCTTTTAACACATTTTAGTGAGGTTCGGGCTAGCGGCACGCAAATCGGGTTAAAAAGCCTAGGGGCGTTTTGGTCATTTCGCACGTCGAAGCTCAAAATTAGGATTCTTCTCCTCTATTAACACACATAACACAAACAATCCCTTATTAACATCAAAACATCCCCTTGAGGATGGGTGGGGCCCACGATCCTCATTTTCTGAGTAAAATAACCTCAGGGCATTTTGGTCATTTTACACGTACAGAAATTGGGGTTTGCAATACTTGCACGAATTGCTCCTAACTTCTCTTCTAACGTTATATTCCTTTATTAAGGATTGTTTGGTCTCAAATTTTATATAATATTTACCTACGGTAATTCGGTAATTCCTAATGACAGTAAAAATTAATAAAAATTGGGGCGTTACATTGCACCCATAACTCCTAACAAAATGGGGTTGCTAAAAGGAAAAACAAAAGATTACAGGAAATGGCTAGAACAATGCTTTTAGAAAGTGGTTTATTAAAAGGTTTTTGGGTAGAGGCTCAAACACCTCATGCTATATACAAAACAGAATCTTTCTAAGGCCAATCCTCAAGAAAACTGCCTACGAGCTATGGAAGGGTAGGAAACCCAACATATCATATTTTCACATCTTTGGCTCATCATGTTTTATCCTTAGCACCAGGGACAAAGTTGGAAAGTTTGATCCTAAGTCTAATGGTATTTTCCTAGGATACTCTTATGTCTCTAAAGCTTATAGAGTGTTCAATAAGCGAATGTTATTCATTGAAGAGACTATTCACATCAAGTTTAAGGAGCTCAAGAAGGACTTTACGATGATCTTGAAGAACTGGATGATAGAATAAGTCTAAAGGAAACTTTTGATAGCGAGAAGATGAAAGACAAACCTTCAGAAAGTAAGCTCCAGGACACAAACACTTCAGAAAGCTTGCTCAAAACTCCAAAGCAATCAGAAATTATCACTTTTGAACATGAAGAAAAGCAATATGAAGATGAAGGAGAAGCTGAAGACCTTTAAAGCCATAGAAACTAAAGGAGTTTTTGATTTAAAGGTAGTTCTAAACATAGTTCTCGAAGATATTTTCAAGGGTGTGAGAACCAGATCATTCCTTAGAAATATGTCAAATTGTGCTTTCATCTCCACCATCGAACCTGAATGAATTGATAAAGCCTTGAGTGATCAAAGTTGGGTGGATGCTATGCAAGAAGAACTAGACTAGTTTGAGAAAAGCAAATTTTGGACACTTGTTGAAAGACCAAAGGGCAAGACCATCATCATACAAAGCGGGTGTTCAGGAATAAGCTCGATGAAGCAGGCAAAGTCATTAGGAATAAAGCAAGATTGGTTGCACAAGGTTGTAATCAATGAGAGGGAATTGATTATGATGAAACCTTTGCACCAGTAGCTAGGCTTGAAGCCATCAGAATGCTACTTGTTTTTGCTGCCTTCAAGGGATTCATTCTCTACCAAATGGATGTTAAGTCTACATTTCTAAATAGATTCTCTTGAGGAAGTTTATGTGAATCAACCTCCTAGTTTTGAGAATGAAACCTTCCCAACCATGTCTTCAAGCTAACGAAGGCTCTCTATGGTTTAAACAAGCTCCTCGAGCTTGATATGATATATTGAGTACCTTCTTGCTTAAGAATGGGTTCAAGAGAAGTAAAGTTGATAAAACTCTTTTTACTTTTGACCAAGATAATAACTTTTTGATTGTCCAAATATATGTTTGATGGCATCATATTTGGTGTTTCTAATCATTCTCTCGTGAAAAGTTGTCAATATTAATGCAGAGTGAATTTGAGATGAGTTTGATGGGTGAACAAAAATTCTTCCTCAGTTTGCAAATAAAACAATGAAAGGAAAGAACCTTGATCCATCAAGGAAAATATACAAAGGAGCTTTAGAAGAAATTTAATATGGATCAAGCTAAATCAATGAGCACCCCCATGCATCCATCTCAAATCATTGATGCTGATGAAATAGTGAAAAAGTTTCAAAAAGTAATTTTCATGGAATGATTGGTTCACTACTATATCTTACTCTAGTAGCTAGACATTCAATTAAGTGTGGGAATTTGTGCTAGATTTTAATCTCACCCAAAATAATCACCTTAAATATTGTTAAGAGAATTCTTCGATATTTATCAAATACTACTAATGAAAAGGGTACTTCTTATGAGATTGTAAGTTATTGTGATGCTGACTTCGCTGAAAGAGTTTAGAGAAAAAACACCAGTGGTTACTGCTACTTCTTTGGAAAAAGTCTGATTACATGGTCATGCAAAAACCAAAATAAAATTACTTTCTCTACCCTTTAGGCTGAATATGTAGCCGCGGAAATTATTGCAGCCACTTAAGGTATTCCAAAATCCCTATCCTGCTATGATAATACTAGTGCTATTAATCTTGCCAAAAGTCCTATCCAGCATTCTAGATCTAAGCACATTGATGTTAAACATCATTTTATTTGTGATCATGTTCAAAAAGGAGATGTTAAGTTAATATTTGTGAATCCTAAAAACCAAGTGTCATATATATTCACAAAGCCATTAGCTGAAGATCATTTTTGTGTTTTGAAAAGGCTTTTAAACTTAACAGTTTTCAAATTTGCATAAGCATTCACACACAAATCATCTCTGGATACTCTTTCTCTCTCTCTCTCTCTCTCTCCATAACTCCAAGCTGAAGCCCAAAAAAAGATGACAGTTGCAAGTCCAAGTGTACGTCTCCAATTTTTCCCGTGCAAATGATTGAAATGCCCCAAGGTCATCTTGCCTGAAAATGAGCATCGCTGGTTCCTATCCTCAAGGGGATGTTTTGAAGTTGATAGGGGATTATATGTGTTATGTGTGGTATAGAGCAGAAGAATCTCATTTTTTAGTTCCGACGCGTAAAATTGCCAAAACGCCCCTCTGGCTGTTTGTCACCAATTTACGTGCCGATTAAACCCGACTTTACCAAAAGGTTTTAAATAATGTTTTTAAGTGAAGTTTAACAACAGGTTAAGCCTAGTAGTCCCGAGGTTTTAGTGCAAAATTGCCATTTTGCCCCTAGAGCAGTGTATAGTGAGCCTAATGACATAATTAACCAAACCTAAGCAATATTAGGCTCTAATCAAAGATTAATTTATTTCGATAATTAATCTAGAGTCAAAATAATTTATTAAGGTTAATTAGAACCTAAGATTACTTATTTATAATCTAATTTCATTCTTTGATTCAAGATTCCTAGTCATGGAATCTTGAATAGTATTTCTCTCTCCAATTTCTTAATTTAAGGAATTGTGTCTATGAGTTTAAGGAGACTTGAAAAGAGTTTTAATTTGTTAATCTAACTAGACCACCTCCTAAATCAAGTCTTGACAACCTTAATTAACTATTACCTCACCTAAACACTTTCTTACAAACTCCTAATCAAACCTTAATCAAAGAAATACCTAAACACATCATTAAACCACAATTACATGGACAATTTCTTTCTCCCCCTTGGCTGAAAATCTGGCCAATACTCTTCCCCCTTAATTCATCACATGTTGATTTTTTTTCACTCCACAAACCATGCCTTGAGCCATACTTTGGACCATACTTGAAGCCATACCTCACCTTACCTTGCCCATACTCACAACCATACCAATCAAGAGATATTTTTCCTCCCCCATGGCCTTGAAACTGTTGGCCTTTTCCTCCCCAAATCAGCCACAAAGTTTCATTTTTATAAATACCAAGCCTTGAAGAACTTGATTACATTTTAGATCATTTGCCAAGTTTAGCTTTCTTGCATTTTCTCTCAATTTCTTTTCATCTTGTTCTTTTCCTCCACCATCAAAGAAACCTTTCCACCACCACAAACAACCTTGAACCACTACTCCCCCATCTCAAACCACCTCTCAAACACCAAATCTTTCCATTTCCAAGCTTACTCTTTCAAGGAAAAATCATCTTCCTTGAGATCCCCTCTTGAACGAATTCACATCATCATCCAAGAGAAGATTTTGTCTTCTCACTTCATCAAGAACACAAGCTTTCTTTCATCTTTTTCAAGACTTCCTTTGGTAGGGGTTTATTTTCAAAGTTTTACTTGCTTTCTTTAAGAAAAGTTCTAGTTTTCTCTTAGTTTTCAAAGCTTTCCTGTTCCTTCTTCATTTCGACCTTAGGGCCCTTTGTTGAGAAAAACTTTGGCTTGATGATGAGGTTTCAAGATAATGATCTTGTGATGCCATGTGAGAAACCTCTAAAGCTTGAAAACTTGGTCTTGGACCATATATGTTTTCATTTCCTTTCCTCTTCCTTCTCAAAGATTTCGGTTTTATTCCTTTCTTTGTACCAAGTTTGATAAAAATGTTAAGTAGATCACTAAAAGTTTTGTTAAGAAAATTAATCCTATGTTTTCAAAGAGCTCTAAGCTTACCCTTGCCAACCTTAAAGTTGGTCAGCGTTAAGAGTTTACTCTAGATTGAAGCCCATGAGCAATAAAATGAAGAATATGAGTAGTTCTTTTATGTTTGCTTTGATAAAGTGTTGATGTTTATTTCTTAGTCCATTTTCTTGAGCTTGATGATGAAGTTCAAACCAAAGACTTCTTTGAAGACTTGGTGCTAAGAACTCTAAAGCTCACTTTATATTGTTAAGATACATATTGGGTTAAGGTTATGATGTTCCTCTAAAAGTCTTGCAAGAGCTCTAGTTAAGATAAAACAAACTTGCACTCATGTTTAAGTTTATGCCTTGCATATCATGTTTATTTTGATGCCATCACTAAGCTCTCAAGAATAAATAAATGAACTTGCATTATCATGTTTAAATTTCCAAGCTTGCATTTCATGTTTATATTTCAAGTCATCACTTAATATTTAAAGATAATAATGAGGTTGCATCTCATATTTATTTTATGCTCTCACTTTACTTTATAATGAAGAGTAAAATAAAGTGCATAGCATGTTTATGTTTATGTCATCACCTAAATATTCTAGAGCTCAAAGACTTGCCCAAGTATCACAAGTAAAGTTTTAGAAAATGGAGGCATTTCAAGAATGCCATTTCGGCCTTGTGATGATGATGATGGACTTGATATGAGTTCATCTAATCATAAGTGTCCATAGCCTATATCTTGGAATTTTACTAAGCTTAGGTGAACTTAAAGAATATTATTGTGAACAAGATTTTGTGTTTTAAATCTATTCCATGACCAAAATAATTTAGTTACTGACCTCACCTAAATTTATATGATTTTAATGAGATAAATTGGTTTCTAAAAGAGTTTTAAGTTCCTAAAATTGTTCCAAGAGAAAACTAGCAACTTATATGCATTTAAATCATGAAATTATGTGATTATGTGAGCTATATCTATTCAGTTCTCCCTTGGTTGTTTGGCCACTGTATTAATTATGTTTTATGTTGTTAAAGTGTGTAAAATTGTGTTTGAGTGAAGCAAGGAACGATTTAGGGAAGTTAGGAAAGAATAAGTAACTAGAAAAGACTTAAAATGAAAATTCTAGAACACTTAGATACAAGAAATGCAAATTCTGTTCCAGCATAATTGGGCTTAAGGAAAATGGTTCATAATTAGTGGGTATGTGTAGGAATCCCTCATAATTGGTTTAGAAATTGAATTTAGAGCCTTAGGCGAAGACAGAACTTAGAAAGGGTCAAAGACGTAGATTGTAGAACACCGTAATCGAATAATAATCATCGTAACTAATTTATGCAATGCTGTTTGGAGGTGTTAGTAAGCATAAAAATTAGAGAGAATCACAAGTAATAATCCTTTAGGTGTATCTAGGTTTATAATGAGCATTAGGATAATCGAAACACAAGATTAAGACCCGTAAAGGTCAAGGCATAAGACATTGCAAGGAATGAGACATAATGTGAGTAAGTGGCCTAGTGAACGAGTATGTTTATGTTATACTAAAAGTATTAATGTTATGTGTATGAGCTTGTGTGAACTTATGACGTAATTGATGTGATAATACGGCATGTTATGATTGAGATGCATGAGACTATGTGATATAGATGAATGGGTGAACATGCTTATATGATTTTAAAGATTTGCTTGAATAAGGAATTGCATGAGAAAGTATGTGTTTGATGGGTGATGTGGCATGACTCAAATTTGAGGAAATTCATTATACAGCCATTATGCTGTTGAATTTCCATCAAATTTGAGAGACTTAAAGAAGTTTTCAAAAGAAAGATTTTAAATGTGACATGTCGAGACGCATTTCTCTTACTACAGTGAGAAGAAAGTAAACCTGGGGGTAAGGATGTCCAGCCATACCGAAGCGGACAAGTCACTTGTCCTAACCAGTTTATGTGTTTCGAAGAAGGAAAAAGTCCCATGATGGGTGATCCTAGAAAAGATATGATTCCCCTCATTTCCCCATGTAAATCTAGTGACGACTAATTAGGTTTGAGCTCATTCCTAGGTGATAGGTGATTCAGAGTTTTGGTGACCCTGCGAAAATCACCTGGGACGGCATGTTGGTTGGATTTTTGTGATGAGTATGACGGTGGAAAAGTTAAGAAGGAACTCGAAGAGTTCGATTATGATAAAGTAAAAAGATGCATATGCATATGTCACATCATTGTCCTGTTGACGCATTTTATCTAATTTATGTGAGATGTGTTATTTATACTATTAGTTATTGCCATGCATACATGAGATATCCGCTGCATTCATGCCATTAAGACCCATGCTAAAAGGCACCCACTTCGGATAATAGGATTTGAGAAACTTAAAAATTGAACCTTATGCATACACACCTCTTTCATAATAAAAACCGAAGTGGCTGGGACGACGACGATGACACCTGTGTTAAAGTCGGGAGCCTACTGAGAATCTTAAATAAGTTTCTCACCCCTTGTTTCTTTTTCGTGTCGTCTCCAGACGGAATGATATGGATCGTTCGTGATCTTTCTTGAGGCATGGGTGTAGGAATCACCTTATCTAGTCGATTAGAGGTCGCAGTGGAAGCGTGAAGACTAGTCTAGCCATGTTAAGGTCATGTTTTGCGCTAGTTAAACTTGCTTGATATATCTAGTATCTTAAGGTGCCCTTATATTTATAAGGGCATCGTTGTTATGTTATGATTATGATATGATACTATAAGTTGTGTTGTGACTACTCTATGGTTTATTTATGATTGCTATGATGACGTGTATTTGGTTGCTATCTCTTATGTGTATTAATCGGTATCTATGTGCAAGCGCGGCTCGCATTTAAGTTTTAAGTTCAAAAAAAAAAAATTAGTCATATTTTCCTTACTCGTATTTTAAAAGATAAGTCAAAATCTAAAACAAAGACGTAATGACTAATAATTAACCGAAATGCGACTTTAGCGTATGAGGTTAAAAGTTAGGGTGTTACACCAAGTATCATATTGAAGAGTTTTCAGTTTGTGAGATCAAAAAGAAGATGGGTTGTTGAAAGAAAGATGAGGATTAGATAAGGGAAGTATATGTATAGGATCATCCTTTCAGAATATGAAGATGAGTTATGATGAGTAAGTCGTGAGTCTCAAATGGGTCAGAAAGTGAAAAGTGAAGCTTAGAAAGTAAGCCCTTCAGAAAGTGATCTTAAGAGTTAGAAACCTCTCTTCCGAAGAAGGATGAAAGGTGGGACATTTCCCACATCTTTGAGCTTTCTCTCTCTCCCATGTCATTTCACCTTCAGTCTAGCCAGTGACGTTAATTAAATAACCCCCCACTTCTCACACATCACTTCTTTACTTTATGCTCTACCTTTCACTCTTCAAACCTTTCCTCTACCTCTCATCTCAAACCCTCTCATTTGCAAATTCGAAGCATCTTGCTCCCTCACAAATCTTCATCTCTAAACCTTCTTCAAGTCTCAACCTTCTTGCACTTCCTTATATACATACCTGAAAAAATGGTTTGAGGAAAACCTTGCTCACATGTTACCAAATAGGGACATCTCTCATGCTTGATGAAGCTCTCCACCAGGAACACTATGCTAACAATTTCTCTCATGGCCAGGAACCCCTGGGAAAATGCTTTGACAGGAGATCATGGGGCAAGTTCTTATCCTTCTGGAGGTTGTTTCCTTCCATGGATGGAAAGGGTTCCTAAACTCTCTAATCGGGTATTTACGGGAATGGTAACCACTTTCTATTCCTAGTTACTACTGGTATCCAAGTTGGTTCTGACCTTTTTTGTCAAAGGCATTGATATAGAGCTAAGCATAACGGACCTCTCTAACATCATTCATGCTCCTAATAATGGTGTCATCTGGATGTCAAAAGATGACTTGTGGATAAGTCTTGGAGTTTCAGTTAAGGAGGTCTCCAAACTTATCACTGACTCTCCCAAACATCAACTTGGCAACATAATTATCACCATGTTGAATACCAAGGCACAACAAGTCTTTACCTTCATCCAATTCTCTCTACTCCCAAAGCTTGGAAGCACACATCTATTGGTTGGGATAAACTACATGTTACTATTTTGTCTGTTGGCAAAAAGAAAGGTAAACTTGCCTAGACTAATCTTTGACTACATGCTAAGTGCCATTTCTCCAGGGAAAAAGTGAACCAATATTGTTCCTTATGGATTCTATGGACCAAGATCTTCAAGTACTTGCAATACCCATTGGAAAATGAATAATACGAGTATATGGAGGGAACTAAGTACTCTCTAAGTTCTTTCAAGGCCATTTGAAGACCAACTAGTGCTATTGTAACACCTTAATATTTAACCCAACATGCCTAGGATGCATTCAAGTTAATTATTAGTTATTACTTTTTTTTTTAGTTCTTAACCTTAAGATTGATAAAATACTTAGCAAAAATATGGGTAAAAAACTTTTTTGAACTTAAAACGAAATGCGAGCCGCGCGATAGCTAACAATATGTCACCCGTCTCACATACAAGGGGAAAGGAGCAAAACATATTATGAGTGCATATGCAATATCAATACCACAAAATCATGAGCATAACCATATTATCATGGATTCATATATCACTAACATCAATTGTTCTCCTTTGCACACCACAACATACATATATATATAATAGCATCTTACCCACCAATAAAGGTTAGGTTAAGTACAGTCATCCATAGAAATCATGAAAAGAAAAGCTAAATACCAGCTAGCTACGAGCTCTCTCCTCCCTCTTATTGGCATGCGCTTAGGTAGATAACCTCTAAATCAAAAAGGCAAAAGAAGGCTATCCTAGTCCATAAACTATGTGCAAGCGCTTCGAGGTCCGCTACTGACTCTTACTATTGTCGCTTCTGAGGGAGGAAGGTATCCAATCTAGTGGGCAGCTCATTGGGTGTGGCAAGACGTGGACAGGTCGAACATGGGCACCTTAGCGGGCAGGACCTCCTCTCATGGGCTGCGTGACAGTAGCCTATTCATCGCTAGCACCTCCCCACATCATAGGAGCGATGGGGGAGAACCATAAGAAGAAAGCTAAGTAGGTGAATCCTCAGAGGTCCGACCATGGCTTGGGGGGGGAGTTGGTGATTGTGGCACATAGATAGGGATGTCGCTAAAGCTGAAGTAGTAGGGAGGACGGGAATCCGCTCTCCACATGGATGGGCACGCTAAAAAATGAGGTCATCAATGGGGTAACAATCGAGAACCTATAGCTGGTACGGTGCAAAGGGACGCTCCATGAAGACAAAGGGGCAGATAGCACATCAACCCACGAAGTGATAAGTCTGGTGAAAGGGTCGAAGTGCATCTCTTAAGTGGGAGCATCAACGTATATCATGAAGGTTGCCATCTACCTTTGAAGACGAGATGGAAAGAAAGAAGGAGGGATGGGAAACTTATATAAGAATCTCAATAGGGTTTTCGCCTCCTAATATGTGTCATCATCTACGTCCTCAGGAACCTAGGTTTCATTATGAAATAGTGAGCATATACATAGGGTTTGTTTATTAGTTTCAAATACCATTAGCCGAGGCCTATACATTTTAGCATAAATCTTAATGCATGAGTGCAACATACTAAGTTATGAATGCATGTCGATGCCATAAGTAAGATATCATAGAATCATATTAAGTAGGCATAACATAGAGAATGTAAATCCTTTTAACATGATCTTTTCTCATTATTCTTTTAGGTGACTTATGTAACGCCCGGACGAGGCAGGAGTGATCGGTGTGAGAGGCACGGACAAGGAGCGGCTGCCTGTAGGGGTACATGAATGAACCGATTACACACCCGAATGAGAGGATCCTGAGTCTGTATAGGTATGGGACTATACAGTTAAGGAAGGCTTATATGAATTGATTGGTACTACCTATGCCACAAAGATGCATCTTTCTTTTGTAGCCTATCACGAAGAACTCCAGTGAGCGTGCTTGACTTGGGGTAATTTGGGATGGGTGACCTCCTGGGAAGTTTTCCAGGAAGCGTGTGAGTGAGGACAAAGCACGTGAAAAAGACAGTGTTGGTTTGTGGGGACAACAATCCATAAAAGCGGGATGTTACAAATGGTATCAGAGCCTGCACCTCTCCCAGGATGGTGTGGTTCGAGGACGAACCAAGCGGAAGCTGGTGGGCATGTAAGCAAGGATGAGGAGGGAGTGATCGTCTGAGAGGCACGGACAAGGAGCGGCTCCTGCCTCCAAGCGGAGGGGTACATGAATGAACCGATTACACACCCGAATGAGAGGGATCTAATCTATAGGTATGGGACTATACAGTTAAGGAAGGCTTATATGAATTGATTGGTACTACCTATGCCACAAAGATGCATCTTTCTTTTCGGTAGCCTATCAGAAGAACTCCAAGTTAGCGTGCTTGACTTGGGTAATTTGGGATGGGTGACCTCCTGGGAAGTTTTCCAGGAAGCGTGTGAGTGAGGACAAAGCACGCTGAAAAAGACCCGTGTTGGTTTGTGGGCACCTAGGATCCATAAAGCGGGGATGCTACAACTTAAACTTCCTATTCTTTTTCCATGGGGGCCAGCCTAATACTCTCCCCTTTTGAGAGTTCTAGGTTATGAGCTCATACCTAACTAGTCGTCACTAATTTATACTTATCCTGGATAAGCTAAATTCCCGACTCCAGAGTATGGGTTAAGGGGCATAGGTTCACCTTTCATAACCATTGATTCATAGAGTCTAAAGGTACAACTTTACTAGATCACCTTTCCTAACCATTAATTCCTGGAGTTTAGAGGATTATTTCTGGATGTCTTATGTCACTTATCATCTTAGTATATTATGTACAATAATGCAAATGTGAGCATGTAATCATACTTATCATCTAACATATCATGCTCATAATTCTCATAGATCATGCATCTTAATCATTCGTTCATAATCTCATCACACCACAAAAATATCATGTCATTGATTACTTGCATCACATCTCTTTGCATATATTCATAAGCATAATATCAATTGTTATCTTATAGCAGTAAACATGCTCCTACACAATATGCCAAAAATCAAGGACCTGACTTAGCTAATGCATATGGTATGCTTAATAGTGTATGTGTGTGTGTGTATGTGTGTATATATATATATATATAACATACTAGGGATCATCATTCACATAATTCAAAACTTAAGCATGTATGGTCATCAATCCATATTATCTCACTTAGAACACACTTATTTATATATTTGGTTCCTGGTAATTGATCACATAAGTTGGTAATCTATCACAGAACCAAAAACTTGTTCATTTGCAAAGAATCATCTTGGTAATCGATTACATAGGCTGGTACTGGATGACCAGAATCCTCAAAATTTGAAAAACCAAGGTTTTATCACAATCTAAGTTTTTTTCATTCCAAGACCATTTTAAAACATCATTCAAACATTCCTTTTGAAATCATACTCACATTTTCACAAAACAAAACAAGCTCTTTAATAAAACTAAAGATTTTATTATTAGGATTCTAATCCTTGAGGAATACATTTCTACTTCTCTTGAGCTCTCAAATCCTATAAAATTTCTTCATACATCATAGAAGCAAGATTCAAGCCTCAAAAAGAAAATAAACTAACTTCAATCCAATTACCCTCTTGGGGTTGAAAACATATATAGATCAAGGTGTGTCCATGATCAATGTTTCCATTTAAGTTGAAAGAGGTAAGTCTTGAGCCTTAGAGTTTTAGGTGATAGCTAGAAACATAAACATGTTATGCAAGTCTCCTTCTTAATCTTTATCATTATAAGGTGATGACTTGGAAATTTAAATATGATGTGTAAAACTTGAAATATAAACATGATAATGCAAGTCCATTTTCTTATCTTTAAGATTAAGGTGATGACTTGAAATTTAAATATGATATGCAAGACTTGGAATTTAAACATGATAATGCAAGTCCATCTTCTTATCTTTAAGTTAAGGCGATGACTTGAAATCTAAATATGATATGCGAGGCTTGGAAACATAAACATGAAATACAAGAGCTTGAAACATAAACATGAATACAAATCCACTTTTATATCATATTAGGCTCCAAACTCAAGATTTTTTAAAGAATTAACTCTTTAATCCCAATCAATCTTACAAAATGGAAGTGAGCTTTAGAGTCCATTAACACGTGGTTCCAAGAACCTCATCTCTTGGACTTACTATCAAGCTCAAAATATAATAACCAAAGAAAACCAATAACAATAATCCATTTTCACACTCTTTTGAAAACAAAAATCTAGCCCTTGAGCTTTAGAGGTCAAATACATGATGGTTTCACAACCAACATCAAAACCCTCATCATCAATCTATGGCCTTGACCAACAACGAACAATGAAACTGAAAATGAAAGAGAAGAAAAGAGGAGGAACTTGACGAACAACCAATTGTAACACCCTAATATTTAACCCAATACGCCTATGATGTATTAAGATTAATTATTAGTTATTACTTCCCTTTAAAACTCGTTTGCAAAATTACTTAGCGGAAAATACGGGTAAATTTTTTTTGAAATATGTAAAACAAAATGCGAGCTATCGCATACAACATAAGCGAAACGTAAAAGGTAGAGGAAATAAATCATGCAATAAAGTACACCTTAATCATAAGAACAACCATCGTAATATTAAATATCATAGTTTAATACAACGACTAAAATATAAAGAGTCATAAAGTCATACCCATATAAGTGGGAGAGCTTGCAGTACAAGAAACATAAAATAACCAGAAACATAAACAACAAATACATGAGTGCCCCAAAATATACCACTGGTTAAAAGCAAACGCTCCCTCTAAAGCTTGCTAATCCTCGGCCTGGATAGCCTCAACTCCACTCCTTGGATGTGGCCCAACGAAGAGGGGCGTGGGCATGCCGATCGGCGAAGCGATGTGGCCTCCTCGCGAGGACGCCTCTGAGACGTACATGCCTCACAAGCCTCGATTGAGAGCCGGGTCCTCGCTACCCTACCGACCCATAGGCACCGAGGGGCGGAGCCCTCCGATAGGGTTGGAGATCCTCAGGTCTTCCCACAATGAAGGATGAGGGAACGTACTCCAGGTAGTCACGCACTGCCAAAGATGAAGGTCGGGCTAGCGGTCCTGCTCGTCACGGGGCTACGTCCTCTCAAAGATCAAATCGTTGTCGTAGGGAAAGGTCGAGGTAAAACGAAAGCTAGAGAAGGGAATGCAACGGACGACCCATGTATGCAAAAATATGCACGGCACAACGACCCTCAAAGTGATATGACTGATGATCTGGATTGTAGTGCACCTCCCACATGGGCGTATCAATGAAGATCACGAATGACGTCATTGGAATCTAAAGACGTAACGGAAAAGAAGAAAGAGGGTGAGAATCTTGCTAAAGAATCTCAGAGGGAATCCTCTATCCTAGTGTCATCATTTTCATCCCTAGGAACCTTGGGTTTATTATGAAAAGGTTAAACATGCAAAGGTTCATTATGAGATTTTCATAAAAGTAATTATCCAAGGTCCGTGTCTTTTATGATGAATCTTAATGCATGTATGCAGCATAGCAGAACATGAATGCATGACAATACTTTATGCAACAAGCTAACAAAGCATGTCATCAATAAGTAATTCTCATATAAGTGGCATGTACTTTCTCATAATCAACTTCTCTCTTTCATAAGCAAAATGCTTCACATCTTTCTCATTTCTCAAACTTGTGACATCATGGTGTTTAAAAATAGTAACCGACCCTGATACTAGGCTATGAGCTTATACCATAACTAGTCGTCACTAGTTCTTATTTATCCTCTTGATAAGCGTATCATAATCATAAAAATAATAATCCCGACTCCAGAGTAAGAGGGACCTAAGGAATCACCCATCATGGGACTTTTTTCCTTCTAAAAACGCATCAATTATAACACCCAAAAATTACTTAAAAATTAATTTGAGTTTTGTTAGTCGTAATTTTAAAAATATAACAGTTTAACAACGATGAGGGTGGCCCAACGAACATTTAAAAAAAAAATTCTAGGCCGAGGTGAATAGTAACCTTGCGAGCCCACTGCCCACCAGGACGTGAAACCCTAGATTCAGGACCTGGAGGTGCACGAAATTAGGAAAACATGAGGATAAGGTTAAAAATAGGTGGGAATGATAATTTTACACTTAAAATTAATTTTCGGGCAATATCGGTTCAATCGGGTATGGTGTTTACCCGTTCGATAAAATTTCTGTGCGATTTTAACATTGAAAGATATTTTTAGTCACCACAAATGGTCAAAGCTTATCCTTTTAGGACATGTGGAAGGCCAAGATTTAATCTTGGAATCCAAGATTTAATCCTAGCCATCCATTTTGCTTGATCACAAAATATCTTTATACATCCATTATAAGATGAACACATGTTCTAATCTTCTTCAAGAAGTCAAATCCTCCTTCATTAAGCTTCAAAATTTCGTGCAGCCTTCAAGGAGAAAAGAACCAGCCACCATTTTCATCTTCAAGAGCTTGATCTTGAGTTCTAAGCCCAAAAACCCTAGCCTAGAGTTGTGGAAACCTCAAAGTTCCTTCAGAAAACTTGTTCTACACCTAATCTCTACCAATCTAACCGAACAAAATTTCCATTCCTTATCAAAACCTTGTCTACCAATCTGATTTGTTTTGGCATGACCTAGGTCCGAAATTTCTAGTTGTATTGCTGGATAATATGTTGATGTTGATGTGTGAATTTTGGTGGTGTGTTTGGATGGGCTTAGAAAAAGGTTTTTCTCAAAGGAAATTGGACTAGGCTCTGGATTCCTAGTTGTCCTGAGCAGTAATTATGCACGAATTTTCTGGTATAGTTGTGGGTAATTTCATGAGCTATAAAAATTATGTGTTATATTTAACATCTTAAACTAACTACATGAATTTTATTGGGTGTTGATTTTAAAGTGTACTGCCTCAAAAAATCAAGGACCAAAATGTGATTGATGTGTCTTGGTTGTTGAAACTGAAGCAATAAATTTGTCCGAATTTATTATCATAGAAATTTATTGAATTAGCTGATGAAATTTTTACATGAAGTTACTAACATATTGAAGTATCACTCTAAATTTTCTTGTGCCTTGATTCCATCAATTACTTGGGTTAAAAATTTTGGGAACTCGGGTCTGGATTGTGAATTGGTGGCCCCTGACCCCTAAATTTGTACATTTTACTGAGGTAGTTATAGATCTCTTTTTGTCTTGAAATTTTTACAGAGTCTTCTAGACATGTTAAAGTGTCATATAGAATTTTTTTGGTACTTGAAATGGCTGATTGATGTGGTAATTAAATATTGTGCCTAGGACAGTAAATTTGCCATTGTGCTGGAAATGGATTGATGTTGTGAGTTGATGAACTAATGGCATTTTTTGTTCTAATATGACATGAATACTTGATGTTACCTATTGGGCCATGTGAATTGTGACATATAAAAGTATGCTAGATGCATGATTGAGATTATATTGTGAATGAATGCCTGTATATGCATTATGCTTGCATTTGAGAAAGAGAATATATATAAATTTCAGTCATGCATGTTCTGACATATGGAAAAAATAGAAATAAGACTTAGGTTGAATGAGGGAAGGAAATTGAAAAGAGAAACCCCTAATTTATAGTCAATAGACGTATCAGCTAGGAATAGATCTGTGTGTGATTTGGAAATGGAAAAAAATGAAGTTCGATGATCACGTATAGGATAGCTCGTCCTCGATAAGCAGACTATTTCCCTTGTGTGGTGTAAACCACTACAGATACCATTTGGTATAAATTATTTATTGTGGAATTGTCCACGACAAATACCCGTTAGGTATAACTAAGTCTTTCCTATGTCAATGAAAAGAAAAATGCACTGACTTGATTTCTATGGCCATAAGTGGAATCATGTCGCATTGAGATAAGTTCATTGCATGTGTTATATGCCTACTCATCTTACTCTAGATTGGCTGCCTTGGAATGATTTATTAATTGTTGAAACATTATGATATATGTGCTCTAAGTGGTTGATTATTAAAAGCTACCCACTTCGAAGGGATGATTTTAGAATCTTAAAATAAATCTTTAGTGTATATTGCATGATCACATTTTCTTGATAAACCAAGTGGTTGGGGCGATGATGATGACATAGATTTTTCGTATATATTGGGGAATGCCCTACTAGAATTATGTAATTTTCACCCCTGTGTGTTTGTGTTTCCGTGTCGCCTCTAGGTTAAGCCAGGACTATGACGCTACTATGTAAGAGGACTCGGAATGGCAATAGTGTAGTGAATGTTTATATTATGTTGTATTTAATGGAATGGATATGTATGTAACTACATTAGAGAAGTGATATGTACTAAAGCTTGTAGAGGAGCTTCCTCTTGTACTTAGTTGTGTATTCAATAAAGGTTGTACTTTCTTTGTTATATACATGTTTCAGTAGAATTTCGCTTAGTTATTACACACGTAAATCGCCCTTGCTATAGATACTTAATAAAGGTCCGAATTAATGAGTAACAACTCTCGAGTGCAATGTTATGACTTAAGGATGGGGTTGTACTTGGGAGGATGTTACATCAACTTGTTAAGCCAGTGACTTTGTCCGCTTTGGCAGGCTGAATGTCGATGCCTCACGGTTTACCTTCTCCTCACCGTAGTAGGAGAAGTACGTCTAAGTCTGTGAAACGCATCATTTGGTTAAGACCAGTGACATTATTGCTTCAATATGGCTCGACAACCATACCCCACGGGTTTCCTTTCTCCTGGGAGCGGGAGAAATGCATCTCGGCATGTCACATATAAAATCTTTCTTTTCAAACTTTCTTTAAGTCCCTCAAATTTGATAGAAATTCAGCAGCATAACGACTACACCCCGAATTTCCTCAAATTTGAGTCATGCCACATAACTCAAATAACACATGTTGTTCTCATGAAATTTCTTAATCAAGTAAATCTCTTGATCATAGGAGCGTTACCCTCCTAATTCATTCATATTTCTCATTCTCATGCATCTTAAGCATAGCATACCACATCATTACAACAACATGCCACAAATACACATATAGTCTCATATTCATAGTATTAACACATTCACATTTATCACGAGTATACCCACGATCTCATTCTCACATCACACCTCCAATCTCATGGTGTCTTATGCTTTGGCCCTTATGGGTCTTAAACTTATGTTCTAATTATCCTAACTTTCATTGTGGATCTTTATTTAGCCTAAGGGATCATTACCCATAATTTCCTCTAATGTTTATGCTTATTAACAACCAACGCACTACATCACTTTGGGCAGAAAACTATCATATGATTACGGGTCCTAGAATCTCCGTCTTTGACCCTTTCTAAGTTCCGTCTAACACTCTAGTAATTAACCAAATACACCTAGGTTGAATTGGATTAATGACTAGACTTTACTCTTTGCTTTGGTTCTTTCATCATATTTTGAAAATACTTAGTGAAATTAGGAGCCATTTTTTTTTTATTAACATAATTGAAATCGTGAGCCGCGCATAACATAAACGATTAAGCGGTAGTAAAATAAGACATTTAAGAATCTAAATATATCATATTGGCTCCATCACATAACATCCATAATGCACATCACAACATATATACAATAACCTCACTCAAAAGGTGAGTTAAGTTCATACATCATATCTTACACCTTCACACCATAGGAAACTATTTATAAGGAAATTCATGCCCCTAAACTAGATAACCTTAAAAGGAGGAAGGCTACTCTAAACTGGGATGTATAACACTCTTAAGACTACTAAGAACTCTCTAGGGCCACTGTCTAGGAAACGGGGGAAACCCGATCACTGACAAGCTTCCTCGAAGGGGGCACATGAGATGCACCAAGCTGGGTCGCATGGACGATCTTCTTGCTAACCTCAGCTGAACAACTGTTTCCTCACTCCCTCTCTTACACGTGGGAGAGTAGGAGGAGCTCAGAATAAGCATGAGTAGGAGGGTCCTCAAGGATGAGTTTCAGAATATCTCGTTCGTGGATTATACTCTGGAAAACCATGGAGGCATGAGGCGGGATAAGAACGTAACATTCTTTCATCAAGTGGACGTGCATGTTCGAAAACCATTTCATCGCCATAGGGAGAAGTAGGAGAAAAACGATAACTAGGGACAGGATGTGCAAATGGACGACCTACGTAAATAAAACACGAACCGAGCACCTTCCTTCAAAGTGATACGAATGATGCACCGGATCATAGTGGAATTCCCAAGTAGGGGTGTCAACGACAGGATGAATGTCGCCATCTGAATCTAAAGACAATGACGGAAATAAAGGAAAGGGAGTGAGAAATCTTACTAAAGAATTCTCAGTAGGGTATCTCCTTCTACGGTGTCATCATCAAAGTCTCCAGGAATCTCAGGGTTATTATAAAATAGTGAACATACGAAGATTAAATTTTAAGTTCAAAAATACTTTTACCGAGATTCAACCAATTTTAATTATGCGTCTTATAATGCATCATAATCTTAACATGTCATATTTATAATGAACTTTTCTTTTATCATTACATCATATTCCTCATCATCATCATTAATATAACATGCATAGAAGAACATCATATTTCTCATCATCAACTCATGTATGTTATGCACAGAAGAATATCATAATAGCTACACATGGACATGGTGCACATAATTTATTTCTTTAGTACCTTAGGTGACTTTAAAGTCTTATCATCCTCATTATTTTCCTTGGGCCACCCTATACTCCACCCTTTTGGGAGTAATCTAGGTTATGAGCTCATACCTTACTAGTCGTCACTAGCATATACTTATCCTTTTTGATAAGTTAAAGTCCTGACTCTACCCTTTTGAGAGAACAGGTTAGGGGGCTAGAATCACCTTTTCACCACCTATAGTTTGATGGGTCCAAGGATCATTTTCTTATAAATTTTAAGTCACCAATAAGTCTTTGCATGTTACAACTCGCAATTCATAATAATTCTAACATTTTCTTATTTACGGTCTTATTCTGGAATAATATATATCAACTATAATCATGCATCTGGAGATTCCAGGAAAGAGAGGTGGGTCACAATGGACACGCTTAAATACCAAATCTTTCCTTAGCCAGAATCTTTCCAAATTGCACTCTTAGTAATACACTTTCTTCCAGGAACAAAATATGTCCTTATTTCATGCATAAGTTTTCATTGTTTGCAACAGCAACTATAACATACAAACCAGGGAATCAATCAATGACACCAAATTCTTGATAAGCATCAAATCACATTTTAAGTACACATAAAATTACTAGCTTCCCATAAAATTCTTACAAAGTTTTAAAACTCTTTTAGAACTAATTCTTTTTGTTAAACTTGAAAGAAGTCATAGGACTTTAGGCCTAACTTAACCATGGGACCGATTTATAACTTGAAAGAATGTTCATAGTTAAATCTTTCACTTAAGATAAAAGGAGCAAGTCTTGAGCTTTAGAGATTTAGGTGACATCTTAGAATTATTACCATGCTATGCAACCTTATTTTAATCTTATCTTTATAAGGTGATAGCTTGGAATTATAAACATGATATGCAATTCCATTTCTTTATCTTTAAGATTTAAGGTGATGACTTGAAAATTAAACATGATGCAAGAACTTGTAATATAAACATGATGCAAGAAACTGGAGCGGTAATCGCATAGGACCAGGAAGAGGGAGAATCTTAAGCAACCGAGCGCGGTAGTCCGCATAGGACCGTGAGGGAGAAGAGAATTACATTTTTTTTTAAGCTCCAATTCTCAAGACTTCTTAAAGAATAAATTCTTTAACTCCAATTATCTCATTTCTTCGCTTATGATTCATAGGCAAGTCTTTGAGCTCTAGGATTTTTAGGTGATGACATAAAATAAACATGCCATGCATTGATTCTTTTAGCCATTATAAAATAAAGTGAGAGCATAAAATAAACATGAGATGCAACTTCTTTATTATCTTTAGAGATTAAGTGACAACTTGAAATTTAAACATGAAATGCAAGCTTGAAATTTAAACATGAGATATGCAAGTTCATTTATTTATTCTTGAGAATTTAGTTATGACATAAAATAAATATGGTTGTGCAAGACATAAACTTAAACATGGATGCAAGTTCACTTGATCTCTTTACTAGAGCTCCTTCAAGACTTTAAGAAAATTATGATTTCAACCCAATATATGTATCTTAGCAAGACAAAGTAAAAAAATACATATTTCATATTCAAACCTCAAGATAAAAACATTATTCTTTAAAGTTTTGCATTAAATGGAATGTTCAAGCTTTAGAGGCCTAACTTGTGATGGATTTACAACCCATATTCAAGGTCCTCATCATCAAGCCATCATTTCATTCCTTCCTAGGCCATTTGGCCGAAACCATGAAAGGAAAATAAGGAAAGAAAAACTGAAATTTTAGAAGCTTTGGAAACTAGTGAAACCTTCAAGTTTTAGAGATCTAACTTGTGAAAGCTTTGCAACCAACACTCAAGAATCTCATCATCAAACCATGGTCTCATCATAAGCTAGGCCATATGGCCGAAATACTTTAAAAAGAAAGGAAGAAGAAACTGAAAATGAAAACTTAAAAGAAAGCTCATGAAAACATCATTTTTGAGCTAGAAACATAACTTGTCTTAGCATAAAATGAACTTAGAAACACCTCCCTACCTAATTTGATTTGAAAGAAAGGAAGAGAACTTGGTTTCCTTGAGTGAAATGAAGCAAAATATCCTTGAAAAGCTGAAGGGAGAATTCGGCCAAGAGAAAGAAAGAAAGAAAGCTTTTGGTGCTCCTAAGACTAGAATTTGTGTAAGTTATGAACTAAGCATCTAAACTATCTTCAAGCATGCCTATTTATAGAGATTTTGCAGCTCATAAATGGACAAAGGAAGGAAGGAAATCTGACCAAAAATTAGAGAAAAAAATAAGGAAGAAAAATCATTTTGTTTGGTGGCTTAAAACATGGAATCATGTTTCCATGTTTTCATGATTCTTTGTTTTCATTCTTTGGATTTTTGTGTAATAATTTTCTGACTTATTACTCAATAATTTCGGCCATTACAGCCTTGTGGAAGAGGATTTTGTGTGTTCCATGTATTATTTAGGTGTAGGCAAGGTATTCATGCAATTTAGAGAATTTACGGTTAAGGGCTTAAGTGAATTACTAAGCAATTTGGGTGTTTTAAGCAATTTTAGGTTCTAATCAATCTAAATAAATAATTTTGACTCTAGATTAGTAATTAGAATTTAATAAGCTTTAATTTGAGCCTAATATTGTTTAGGTTTCGTTAGACAAATCAAAAATCTCAAAATTTGCAAAACTGCACAATGACAGGGGCAAAAACGGTAATTTAACCCAAAACCCCACCATCCGGACTTAACCAAGGGTCATTCATAACTTAAAAACACCTTTTAAAATATTTTAGTGAGGTTCGGACTAGTCGGCACGCAAATCGAAGTTAAAACCGCATGGGCGTTTTGGTCATTTCGCGTCGAAACTCAAAATTGAGATTCTTCTCCTATTAACACACATAGCACAAACAATCCTTTATTATCCTCAAAACATCCCCTTGAGGATGGGTGGGGCCCACGATCCTCATTTTCTGAGTAAAATAACCTCAGGGGCATTTTGGTCATTTTACACATACAGAAAATCGGGTTAAATTGCTCCTAACTTCTCTTCTAACGTTATATTCCTTTATTGAGAATTGTTTGGTCTCAAATTTTATATAATATTTACCTACGGTAATTTGGTAATTTCTAATGACAGTAAAGATTACAGTAAAAATTGGGGCGTTACATTACTCCCCTCCTTAAAAAGAATTTCGCCCTCGAAATTCGTTACCTGAGAATAGCTCGGGTATTGTGCTTGCATATCTGATTCCAGCTCCCATGTAACTTCTTCGGTTTCACCTCGTCCCCATGCTACTTTGATCAAAGGTACGGCCTTATTTCTTAACCGCTTAACTCCTTGGTCAACGATTCTCGTGGGTGATAAGTTAAACGTTAGGTCATCTCTTAATTGTACATGTTCTGGCTCTAGTACATGACTTGGGTAGAATGATATTTCCTTAACTGGAGACATGGAAAACATCATGAAGGTTGGAGACTCGGGGTAAGGCTATACGGTAGGCTACGGATCCTACTTTGTTAAGGATTTCAAACGGGCCAAGAAATCTGGGCTCAATTTCTTTACTTTCATTGTTCGTCCTATGCCTGGTGGGTGATTCTTAGGAACACATGGTCCCTTCTTGAAAATCTAGCGGTTTTCGCCGCTTGTCCGCATAGTTTTCTGCGACTTTGAGCGGAAGAATTTTATCCCTGATTTTCTTAATTTGTTCCGTTGTTTCCCTCACAATATCAGGTCCGAGTAGACTTTGCTCTCTGGGCTCATACCAACATAGAGGTGATTGACACTTCCGTCCATAGAGGGCCTCGTATGGTGCCATACCGATACTTGCATGATAACTGTTGTTATATGCAAACTCAATAATGGGTACTTTATCCCAACTCCTCTTTGATCTAAAACACATGCCCTCAACATGTCCTCCAAAGTTTGGATAGTTCTTTCAGATTGACCGTCCGTTTGGGGGTGATAAGCCGTGCTCAGACACAGCTTTGAACCAAACGCCTTCTGAAAGGCTCCCCAAAACCGTGACGTGAATCGCGGATCTCGATCAGAGATTATTGTGACGGTACTCCATGTAATCTTACTATCTCCTGTATATATACTGTGCTAACCTATCCAAGGAATAAGTCACTTTAATAGGTAAAAAGTGGGCTGACTTAGTCAACGATCCACGATTACCCATATGGCATCATGATTCGCTTGGGTCCTCGGTAGTCCAGTTACAAAATCCATGGAGATACTATCCCACTTCCATTCAGGGATTGAGAGGTTGCAACATTCCAAGGTTTTTGGTGTTCAATCTTCACTTTTTGACACACCAAGCACTTACTCACCCATGTGCACACATCCTTCTTCAATCCTGGCCACCAGAACATCTTCTTCAAATCTTGATACATCTTGGTGGCACCCGGATGAAAGGTAAAATGGCTCTTATGGGCTTCCTCCAAAATATCCTTTCGAAGGTCACCACTAGCAGGTACACATATACGACCTTCAAACCTCCATAAACTATCATTCCCTTGGGTAAAACCTTTCAACTTATCAGCTCTTCTCCTCTAAGGTCTCTTGAAATTCTGTATCTTTCCTTTGGGCTTGAGCAATTCTTTCCTTGAATTCACTCGTCACACTAAGGTGACAAGCTCTTATGCCCTTAGTGGTCAAGGTCATCCCTAAATTTAGGTCTCTAAACTGCTCAATTAACTCAACCTCCTTCACCATCAAATGGGACACTTGTAAGGATTTCCTACTTAGGGCATCAGCTACAACATTAGCTTTACCTGGATGATAGTTTAACCCGAAATCATAATCTTTTAAAAACTCCATCCACCTTCTTTGCCTCATGTTTAGCTCTTTTTGATCAAAGAGATATTTCAAACTCTTGTGATCGAAAAACACCTCAAACCTCACTCCGTATAAATGATGTCTCCAAATCTTTAGAGCAAACACGACGCGGCTAACTCAAGGTCATGGGTGGGGTAATTTGCCTCATGCGGCTTGAGTTGTCTTGATGCGTAGGCCACCACTTGCCTATTTTGCATCAGTACACAACCCAAACCTTTTCTCGAAGCATCACAGTACACTTCAAAAGGCACATTGGGGTGGGTGATACTAAAACGGGGTTGAGGTTAGCTTGTGTTTCAGCTCTTGAAAGCTCTTCTCACACTCGGGTCCATGAAAAAGGGGTGTTTTTCCTAGTTAGCTTGGTCAAGGGTAGGGAAATCTGGGAAAATCCCTTGATAAATCGACGGTAATAACCAGCTAAACCCAAAAAGCTCCTTACTTCATTACCGTGGTTGGTCTTTCCGTTCACAACCGTTTCCACTTTACTAGGATCTACAGCAATTCCTTTCTTAGATACTACATGCCCTAAAAATTGTACCTCATCTAACCAGAATTCACACTTAGAAAGCTTGGCATATAGTTTCTTTTCCTTCAAGATCTCTAGTACTATGGTTAGGTGGCATCCATGCTCCTCGTGGGTCTTAGAGTAGATGAGAATATCATCTATGAAGACAACCACAAACTGATCTAAATAGGGTCTAAAGATCCTATTCATGTAATCCATAAAAATGGCTGGAGCATTGGTTAATCCAAAGACATTATTGCAAACTTGAAATGGCCGTATCGAGTGCGAAAGGCCGTTTTGGTATATCTTCATCTCTTACCCTAATCTGGTGGTAACCTGACCTCAAATCAATCTTAGAAAACACTCCTGCACCTTAAGCTGGTCCATCAAGTCATCTATCCTAGGCAAAGGGTATTTGTTCTTCACCGTCACTTTATTCAATTGCCTATAGTCAACACACATCCTCATACTTCCATCCTTTTTCTTCACAAACAACACAGGGCTCCCCAAGGTGACACACTAGGTCTAACAAACTTTTTCTCCAATAAATCCTCCAATTGAGCTTTCAACTCGGTCAACTCTAATGGGGACATCCTGTATGGGGCTATGGATATGGGACCTGCACAGGAAGCAATTCTATGGAGAACTCTATCTCTCTCTTGGGGGAAACTCTGGTATCTCATCTGGAAATACTTCGGGATAATTTCTTACTATCGGTATCTCATCGATACTTTGCTCAAAGTCTACATCACTAGCGGCTAGGAAAATATAACCTTTACTCTCACCCTTACCACAGTCCATTTCTACAAGTTATGTAAAGACTTATGGGTTTCTTAGGTCTAATGGGAACAGGAAGAAAAGTAATGGTTTTCTCATAGGTTAACAGTACACGGTTGGCTTCAAGCCAATCCATGCCAAGAATCACATCTAAACCTTGCATGGGTAAGCAAATGAGATCTAAAACAAATGATCTATTCTCAATAACAAAATGGCAATCTAAACAACATTTACAAGTCCTAACGGGTTTTCCAGGAGGGTAGAAACAATAAGGTCAAAAGGAAGCTCAGTTATATGCAAGTTAAGGGTTTTAACACACGAGTGGGAGATAAAAGAATGGGAAGCGCAGAATCATAGGTACAATTAAGTTTCTACCATACATATTACACTTACCTTCCACGAGATTTCGTGACTTTGTCGTTTCTTCATTAACGGTGAATACCCTTCCTTGGTATTCCTGGCTTGGGATTGGGGGTTGGCGGGTTCCTTTCTGCATTCTCGGGAGTAATGACCTGGTTTTCACACCGGTAGCACACGTTTGTTCCGCTCGACATGGCATGCTCCCATGATTCTTGCCGCACTTGGGACATTCCATGGATGGCACGGGTCGTGGAGGTGCTGTTGGACTTTTGTGGTGCTTTCCCTTTATTGTTATTATTGTTGTTGTTGCGATTGTTGCTGGGATTATTATAGCGGTTGTTGTTGTTGTTCGGTCTTCCTTGATGAAAGTTCCTTTGTGGCACTTGTGATCTTGATTGATGTGGAAATGGAGGTCGATTTTGCCTCTTGAACTGTTGACCTTGAGGTGTCAGCTTTTTTATGATATTCTCAGACTTTGAAGTACCCAGCTTCTCTGCCCTTCTTCAATGATGCGGCATTTGTTGACTAAGGTAGAGAAATCCCTTTCCAAGTGCGCAACCTGCCACATTAAGTTCTGCCTTTAACCCTGACTCGTATTTAATGCATTTCCAATACTCATGAGGGTTACCTTGGTACATCCTTGAGAACTTAATGAGTTCCTCAAATCTGGATACTGAGCCACATTCATATTCCCCTGGACAAGTTGCATGAATTCAATGTCCTTAGCATTTCTAACCGACTAGGAAAGTACTTCTCGTAAAAATGGACCTTGAATAATTCCCAATCAATGTCCACTTCGTTGCCTCCAGGAGTCTTCGAACACCAGTCCACCAGAAGGGCATCACCCTCAAGCATGTGGGTGGCAAGAGTGACCTTTTACTCCTCGGAACATGGAACTACAGCAAAGACCTTCTCAATATTCTGAATCCATTCATCTGCTACATTAGGATTCAGGGTCCCTTGAAAACAAGTGGATTCGCCTTACGAAATTCCTCGAAATGAGCATGTTCGGGAATTTCATGTCCTTGATTTATATTAGCTTGACGATCCTGATCCATCCGTTCCATCATCATTCTCATGGTCCTTGCTACATCGCGAAGTGCTTCAGCGGTCTCATTATCTTGGTTATTCTGTGCCGCGCTCCTAGTCTGTTGTCGTCATGCCATTGGTCCCTATACACACAAAACGGCAACACTGAGGTGATCAGGCCCAATATTCCATGCAAAGTGAGCAAGTTACCATGGCACTTTCAACATACAGTAGTCACGTATTTCTAATCCTCAAGCTCATCCTAATGATAAACATCTACACATGACATTACTAACGTATTATGCTTTAGAAGCATAGCCAGTCCAATCCTCAGGCTAGTGAGGGAACCTCTGATACCAAAATGTAACACTCTAGTAATTAACCAAATACACCTAGGTTGAATTGGATTAATGACTAGACTTTACTCTTTGCTTTGGTTCTTTCATCATATTTTGAAAATACTTAGTGAAATTACGAGCCATTTTTTTTTTTAACATAATTGAAATCGTGAGCCGCATAACATAAACGATTAAGCGGTAGTAAAATAAGACATTTAAGAATCTAAATATATCATATTGGCTCCATCACATAACATCCATAATGCACATCACAACATATATACAATAACCTCACTCAAAAGGTGAGTTAAGTTCATACATCATATCTTACACCTTCACACCATAGGAAACTATTTATAAGGAAATTCATGCCCCTAAACTAGATAACCTTAAAAGCTGAGGAAGGCTACTCTAAACTTGGATGTATAACACTCTTAAGACTACTTAAGAACTCTCTAGGGCCACTGTGGGAAACGGGAAGAAACCCGATCCACTGACAAGCTTCCTCGGAAGGGGGCACACGAGATGCACCAGGCTGGGGTCGCATGGACGATCTTCTTGCTAACCTCGGCTGAACAACTATTTCCTCACTACCCTCTCTTACACGTGGGAGAGTAGGAGCAGAGCTCTCAAAATAAGCATGAGTAGGAGGGTCCTCAGAAGGATCAGTTTCAGAATATCTCGTTCGTGGATTATACTCTGGAAAACCATGGACAGCAGATGAGGCGGGATAAGAACGTAACATTCTTTCATCAAGTGGACGTGCATGTTCGAAAACCATTTCATCGCCATAGGGAGAAGTAGGAGAAAAACGATAACTAGGGACAGGATGTGCAAATGGACGACCTACGTAAATAAAAACACGAACCGAGCACCTTCCTTCAAAGTGATACGAATGATGCACGGATCATAGTGGAATTCCCAAGTAGGGTGTCAACGAATAGGATGAATGTCGCCATCGAATCTGAAGACAATGACGGAAATAAAGGAAAGGGAGTGAGAATCTTACTAAAGAATTCTCAGTAGGGTATCTCCTTCTACGGTGTCATCATCAAAGTCTCCAGGAATCTCAGGGTTATTATAAAATAGTGAACATACGAAGATTAAATTTTAAGTTCAGAAAATAATTTTACCGAGATTCGGCCAATTTTAATTATGCGTCTTATAATGCATCATAATCTTAACATGTCATATTCATAATGAACTTTTCTTTTATCATTACATCATATTCCTCATCATCATCATTAATATAACATGCATAGAAGAACATCATATTTCTCATCATCAACTCATGTATGTTATGCACAGAAGAATATCATAATAGCTACACATGGACATGGTGCACATAATTTATTTCTTTAGTACCTTAGGTGACTTTAAAGTCTTATCATCCTCATTATTTTCCTTGGGCCACCCTATACTCCACCCTTTTGGGAGTAATCTAGGTTATGAGCTCATACCTTACTAGTCGTCACTAGCATATACTTATCCTTTTTGATAAGTTAAAGTCCTGACTCTACCCTTTTGAGAGAACAGGTTAGGGGGCTAGAATCACCTTTTCACCACCTATAGTTTGATGGGTCCAGAGGATCATTTTCTTATAAATTTTAAGTCACCAATAAGTCTTTGCATGTTACAACTCGCAATTCATAATAATTCTAACATTTTCTTATTTACGGTCTTATTCTGAATAATATATATCAACTATAATCATGCATCTGGAGATTCCAGGAAAGAGAGGTGGGTCACAATGGACACGCTTAAATACCAAATCTTTCCTTAGCCAGAATCTTTCCAAATTGCACTCTTACAGTAATACACTTTCTTCCAGGTAACAAAATATGTCCTTATTTCATGCATAAGTTTTCATTGTTTGCAACAGCAACTATAACATACAAACCAGGGAATCAATCAATGACACCAAATTCTTGATAAGCATCAAATCATATTTTAAGTACACATAAAATTACTAGCTTCCCATAAAATTCTTACAAAGTTTTAAAACTCTTTTAGAACTAATTCTTTTTGTTAAACTTGAAAGAAGTCATAGGACTTTAGGCCTAACTTAACCATGGGACCGATTTATAACTTGAAAGAATGTTCATAGTTAAATCTTTCACTTAAGATAAAAGGAGCAAGTCTTGAGCTTTAGAGATTTAGGTGACATCTTAGAATTATTACCATGCTATGCAACCTTATTTTAATCTTATCTTTATAAGGTGATAGCTTGGAATTATAAACATGATATGCAATTCCATTTCTTTATCTTTAAGATTTAAGGTGATGACTTGAAAATTAAACATGATGCAAGAACTTGTAATATAAACATGATGCAAGAAACTGGAGCGGCTAATCCATAGGACAAGGAGAGGGAGAGATCTTAAGCAACCAGCGGCGGTAGTTGCATAGGACCTGAGGGAGAAGAGAATTACATTTTTTTTAAGCTCCAATTCTCAAGACTTCTTAAAGAATAAATTCTTTAACTCCAATTATCTCATTTCTTCTCTTATGATTCATAGGCAAGTCTTTGAGCTCTAGGATTTTTAGGTGATGACATAAAATAAACATGACATGCATTGATTCTTTTAGCCATTATAAAATAAAGTGAGAGCATAAAATAAACATGAGATGCAACTTCTTTATTATCTTTAGAGATTAAGTGACAACTTGAAATTTAAACATGAAATGCAAGCTTGAAATTTAAACATGAGATATGCAAGTTCATTTATTTATTCTTGAGAATTTAGTTATGACATAAAATAAATATGGCTGTGCAAGACATAAACTTAAACATGGATGCAAGTTCACTTGATCTCTTTACTAGAGCTCCTTCAAGACTTTAAGAAAATTATGATTTCAACCCAATATATGTATCTTAGCAAGACAAAGTAAAAAAATACATATTTCATATTCAAACCTCAAGATAAAAACATTATTCTTTAAAGTTTTGCATTAAATGGAATGTTCAAGCTTTAGAGGCCTAACTTGTGATGGATTTACAACCCATATTCAAGGTCCTCATCATCAAGCCATCATTTCATTCCTTCCTAGGCCATTTGGCCGAAACCATGAAAGGAAAATAAGGAAAGAAAAACTGAAATTTTAGAAGCTTTGGAAACTAGTGAAACCTTCAAGTTTTAGAGATCTAACTTGTGAAAGCTTTGCAACCAACACTCAAGAATCTCATCATCAAACCATGGTCTCATCATAAGCTAGGCCATATGGCCAAAATACTTTAAAAAGAAAGGAAGAAGAAACTAAAAATGAAAACTTAAAAGAAAGCTCATGAAAACATCATTTTTGAGCTAGAAACATAACTTGTCTTAGCATAAAATGAACTTAGAAACACCTCCCTACCTAATTTGATTTGAAAGAAAGGAAGAGAACTTGGTTTCCTTGAGTGAAATGAAGCAAAATATCCTTGAAAAGCTGAAGGGAGAATTCAGCCAAGAGAAAGAAAGAAAGAAAGCTTTTGGTGCTCCTAAGACTAGAATTTGTGTAAGTTATGAACTAAGCATCTAAACTATCTTCAAGCATGCCTATTTATAGAGATTTTGCAGCTCATAAATGGACAAAGGAAGGAAGGAAATCTGACCAAAAATTAGAGAAAAAAATAAGGAAGAAAAATCATTTTGTTTGGTGGCTTAAAACATGGAATCATGTTTCCATGTTTTCATGATTCTTTGTTTTCATTCTTTGGATTTTTGTGTAATAATTTTCTGACTTATTACTCAATAATTTCGGCATTACAGCCTTGTGGAAGAGGATTTTGTGTGTTCCATGTATTATTTAGGTGTAGGCAAGGTATTCATGCAATTTAGAGAATTTACGGTTAAGGGCTTAAGTGAATTACTAAGCAATTTGGGTGTTTTAAGCAATTTTAGGTTCTAATCAATCTAAATAAATAATTTTGACTCTAGATTAGTAATTAGAATTTAATAAGCTTTAATTTGAGCCTAATATTGTTTAGGTTTCGTTAGACAAATCGAAAATCTCAAAATTTGCAAAACTCCACAATGACAGGGGCAAAAACGGTAATTTAACCCAAAATTGGACCATCCGACTTAACCAAGGGTCATTCATAACTTAAAAACACCTTTTAAAATATTTTAGTGAGGTTCGGACTCATTCGGCACGCAAATCGGAGTTAAAACAACCGCATGGGCGTTTTGGTCATTTCGCGCGTCGAACTCAAAATTGAGATTCTTCTCTCTATTAACACACATAGCACAAACAATCCTTTATTATCCTCAAAACATCCCCTTGAGGACGGGTGGGGCCCATGATCCTTTTTCTAGTAAAATAACCTCAGGGGCATTTTGGTCATTTTACACATACAGAAAATCGGGTTTGCAATGCTTGTACGAATTGCTCCTAACTTCTCTTCTAACGTTATATTCCTTTATTGAGAATTGTTTGGTCTCAAATTTTATATAATATTTACCTACGGTAATTTGGTAATTTCTAATGACAGTAAAGGTTACAGTAAAAATTGGGCGTTACACCGTCTTCGCCTAAGGCTCTATAATCAACTCCTAAACCAATTATCAGGGATTCTTACACATATCCACTAATTATAAACCATTTTTCTTAAGTCCATTTATGAAAGAATTTACAATTTAGGCATCTAAGTGTTCTAGAATTCTCATCTTAAGTCCTTTTTAGTTACTTGTTCTTTCCTAACTTCCTAAATCGATCCTTGCTTCACTCAAACATAATTTTACACATTTTAACACCATAAAACAGAATTTATACAGTGGCCAAGTGCACAAGGCAGAACCAAAAAATATAGCTCGTATAAGCCACATACTTTCATGATTTAAAAGCATATAAGTTGCTAGTTTTCTCTTGGAATCATTTTAGGGACTCAAAACTCTTAGAAACCAATTAATCTCATTGAAATCACATAAATGTGGGTGAGGTCAGTAGCTAAAACAATTTGTTCATGAATTAGATTTAAAACATCAAATCTTGCTCATGATATTCTTTAAGTTTACCTAAGCTTGTTAAAATTCCAGGACATAGGCCATTGGCACTTATGATTAAATGAACTCACATCAACTCCTTCATCATCATCATAAGGCCGAAATGGCATTCATGGAATGCTTCCATTTCTAAGACTTTACTTGTGATACTTGGGCAAGTCTTTGAGCTCTAGGATATTTAGGTGATGACATAAACTTAAACATGCTATGCACCTTATTTTACTTTTCATTATAAAGTAAAGTGAGAGTATAAAATAAATATGAGATGTAACCTTATTATTATCTTTAAAGATTAAGTGATGAATTGAAATATAAACATGAAATGCAAGCTTGGAAATTTAAACATGATAATACAAGTTCATTTAGTTATTCCTAGAGCTTAGATGGTGTAACATCCTAGTTTTCTTCAGATATTAATTGAGGAAAACTTAATAGGAATATTAGAATTCTGAGGAACAATTGTGATGAGAATGACTCCATGAGGGAGTACAAAAAAAAAATGTGAATAGTACTTGGCGAGCCTCAGGCCTTGGGAAAACTGGGATTCAGGACGGAGGTGCCCGAAATTAAGAAAATATGAAAATAAGATTAGGAATGTGTGGGAACGATAATTTTATACCTAGAATTAAATTTCGGGTAATATCGGTTAGATCGTACGGCGTTTACCCGTTCGGTAGGATTTCGGTGTGTGGTTTTTAACACCGAAGACATTTCCATCACTACAACTAAACAATATCCCCCAAGTAAAGACAAGTGGAAGGCTAGGATTCAATCTTGGAATCCAAGATCAAATCCTAGCCATCCATCATAGCCTAGTCACCAAGTCATCATGATTTTTAACAAATATCTTACCTTGCATTTATTACAAGCCTAATCACTTGATCTTTTTAACCAAGCTAAGCATGAACTCGGCCTTGCAAGGAGAGAAACCAGAGGAAGAAGTGCCTCCATAGCCAAGAGCTTCATCTTGTGTTCATCTCACAAAAACCCTAGCTTAGAATCATCAAAACCCAAATCTTCCTTCACAAAAATTGATCTACACTTCCACCTCTACAATTATAACCGATTGAAATTTCAAGAACCCCATCCTTCTTGCACATCCATCAGTGATCAGAGGAGGGTTTGAGGTTGTGTGGGGAGTTTTGGTTGTGAAGAAATCACAACTTGAAACAAGCTAGAGATAGAGACTTGCTGCACCTTCAAGAGTAGGGTTTTCTGCTGCCTTTTTGTGGAATTTTTCAATTCTGTTTTGGCTTGCTCTAATTCCAAAAATTTTGATGATTCTGATGGTTAACATATTGATATTGATGTATGAATTTTTGTGTTGTGTTTGGATGGTTTTAAAATGGGTTTTCTCTCAAGTGAAATTGGAACTAGGTTGCTGGACTGAATTCTGTTCTAAAATCAGAACTTCTCACGAATTTTCTGGAAAATTTGTGGGTGGTTTCATGAGCCATGAAAATTATATGTTGTAGTTAAGCCCTTAAACTAAATATATGAATTTTCTTGGGGGTTAATTTTAAGGTTTGATGCCTCAAAAAAATTAGGAACCGAATTGTAATTGCTGCTGTCTAAACTATTGAGACTGAAGTAACAAACTTGCCCGAATTTTTAATCATAGCAATTATTGAGATATCTCCTGAAATTTTTACACAAGACTAATAACATGTTGAAATACCTCTGTGAATTTTCTTGTACCTTGATTTCATCGAATTCTAGGGTTAAATATTCTGAGAACACAAGTCTGGACTATGAATTTGTGACTTCTGACCACCAGACTTGCCTATTTTATGGAAGTGGCTATATAACTCTGATTGCCCTGAAATTTTTACAGGTTGTTTTAGACACATTGAAGTGTCATGTGAAATTTTCCTTAAGGGTGGAATGGTTGTTTGGTATGGTAACAAATTGTTGTGCCTAGAACTTCAATTCTGCCAGAATAATGAGATGTGGAAATGGCTGAAATTCTATGTTAGTATGTGTATATCTTACTGTATTTTTGAGACATATGGGGAAACAGAAACAAGGCTTAGAAAGAGTTGAGAGGGAAGGTAAAAAGAAGGACTTCCCTAGAAAAGTTGTGAGTCGATAGACGTGTCGGCTAGGCATAGACCTCTGAGTGATCCTAAATGGAAAAAAATGAAGTTCGGTGATCTCGAATAGGAATGAGCTCATGTCCTAGCAGTCTATGGTCCTCTGTGAAATTGTGAATTGTGAATGTATCTCTCTGAGAATAAGCCTTCCCTATGTTGAGAAAATTGAGAAGGACATGAGAAATGGAGTTTCTGATTATGCATATTATTACTCGATTGATTATTATGATACTATCCTTAGTTCCCGGCCTACGGGTTTTCAAGATTCCTGTAGGTGTTTATATGAATACTGTATATGCATGAGTTGCTTATCCCTGTTGTATATTGTATATGGGGGAAACTACCCTACTGAGAATTTTATATTATTCTCACCTAGTTGTATGTATTTTATTGTTCAGATTCGCAGATGCCGTCCCTAGTGTTTTTCTGATTCGCCACAGTGGGTGTGGCAATATGATCCGCATTGGATTGTATGTACGCGTTGGTTATTCCCAGTTTCGGATCTATATGTTCTTTGATCGCTCCTTCAGTACCTCGGTCTTCGCCTGGACTTCGACCCCGCTTTTCCTTATGACGGTGTGCCCCTTCACATGGCCCATCCTGGAGTGTTTGAGATCCCCTCGCTCCACCCGTGTATCCGCCGCAGACGCACCCGTTTCGTCATCCTCCTCATCTGACTCATATCCTTCTGAGGACCCGGTGCCCAGGAGGAGAGGTCATCGCTCCGATGGCCAATGGCTTCCTGACGAGGAGTAGAGACCTCAGAGACGGATGCATTGTACATAGACATAGGATAGTGTTAGAACCTTACCTACCTAAGACGATGTACTTTTGGTTTTCTTTTGCTCTGTTGTATATGTACATATGCGGTTTTGTCATCAGGGTGTTTGAGTAGGTTAGGTACCAGGTAGGGGGATTAGCCTCGTCTGCATCGAGTCCTGACTTTTCGGGGTCATTTTGTTAGTCTTGCCCTTATGATGTATATATATATAGTGACTGCGATATTATACCCTTATATGTAAATCTCGTTATGATAGTATATGTATTGCGACATTTCGTGTCATTGAATTATTTCAACTAGTATAGATCCCAGCTTACCAGTAATACTCTACTAATTACTATATCCATACTCGAGTAAATGTGGTAATTTGGAGGGTGTTACATTATGGTATAGAGTCCATCCTATCAGCCTGGGATTGGACCGACTATGTTTCCGTGGTAGTTGTTATGCATGATGATGCATATATATATATGTGTATACATGACGCTGGTTGGAAATGTTGTGGATTCCTGCCACACTTGGATTGGTATTGAGCCTGATCAACTCAATATTTTGTTTGGTGTGACAGGAATCAATGACTTCAAATCAGGAGACCAGGAGCGAGCGGAACAATGTTGATATGATGAACACTTTCCATGAAATGGTTGCAGCAATGAGGGAGCAAGCTGCTTGCTAACCGAATGATGGAACGATTGCACCGCAATGAGGAGCAGCACCAGTTGGTAACCCAGGAGGGAATGAAGAGATGTAGAATATCAGAAATTTGCTGAGTTTAGGAAGGCAAACCCCCGCCTTTTCGAGGAGCTTTCGATCCCTACAAAGCAGAGGAGTGGATCAAGGCAATGGAAAAGATTTTCTCAGTTCTACCCTCACAGGATTCAAAAGGTGGCTTTTGCCACCTATATGCTGGAGGCAGATGCTGAATTCTGGTGGGTAGGTACTAGAGGACTTTTCGAAGCCTCCCGCATCTGAAGTTACCTGGGACATCTTTAAGGAGGCTTTTTATCACAAGTACTTCCCCGCTTCTGTGAGAAATGCGAAGGAGTTAGAATTTATGGCCCTTAGACAAGGTCCTATGAGTGTGGCAGAGTATACCGCCAAGTTTGAGGAACTTTGCAAATTTTCTACGATTTACCAGCGTGATCCGGACGAAGTTTGGAAATGCATGAAATACGAAGGGGGTCTACGTGAAGATATTGAAGCCGCTGTGAGCCTCTTGGAAATTTGAGATTATCCTACTTTGGTGAATAAATGTCGACGTGCTGAGGAGTCTAACAAGAAGTTGGCAAACCTCAGGTATGCGCAAAACAATGTCAGGAGAGGACTAGCGCCTCAAGGCCCTCGATTTAAGCCTATGCACCAATCTAAGGGAAGATTTCCACGAAACAACAACAACAACAACAACAGAGGAAAACAGATCCAATCTCCAAGACGGAGGCAATGAGAGAGTGTTTCAAATGCGGAAAATATCATGGGAACCGGCCTTCCTGGACCACACAAATTACATGCTTTGGTTGTGGGAAACCAGGACACAAGATCTTCGAGTGTCCTAATAAGAAAGCTCAGGCCCACCAGGCCACAACAACCAGGACGTGTTTTCTGGATGCCAAGGAGATTTCTCAATCTGCCGATCTATCGAGGTAAGTGTGAAATAAATGAAATTATTTTAGACGTACTGTATGATTCGGGTGCCTCCCATTCTTTCATATCCTATGACTGTGTACAAAAGTTAGGATTACCTGTGTCTAAGCTATCATATGACCTTCTTGTATCCACCCCTACTGCGAACCCTATTAGAACTTGTCAAGCATGCATGACCACTTCTCTTTTTATAAATGCCAGAGAATTTAATGCAAATTTGTTTTGTCTACCTTTGTCTGGCTTAGAAGTCATTTTAGGTATGGATTGGCTGGTACCAAATTATGTGCTTTTGCATTGTCCAACTAGAATTGCTATATTTCTTCTCATGTCTTCCTCTATTCTGGTCCTTTTTCTTTTTATTTGGACCTAGTAACACCTAACCCTAGTAAGGTAGGCCGTCAGGAATATGTCCTTCTCTCAGCTAGTGAAGCCGAAGTATCTATGACCTGAATACGATTCCAGTGGTGAGGGACTATCCAGATGTGTTCCCAGAGGATATTCCGGTTTCCGCCCGAGCGGAAGTCGAATTCTCCATTGAGTTGGTCCAGGGATGGGTCCTATTTCCATTGCCCCTTATAGGATGTCCCCCTTAGAATTGAAGGAATTAAAGTCACAAATTGAAGAGCTACTAGGGAAGCACTTTATTAGACCTAGTGCCTCGCCGTGGGGAGCCCCGTTCTTTTGGTAAAGAAAAAGGATGGGGGTATGAGGCTTTGTGTGGATTACATGCAGTTGAACAAGGTAACGATCAAGAACAAGTACCCTCTGCCAAGAATTGATGACCTTTGGATCAATTACGTGGGGCAACCGTTTCTCAAAGATTGACCTTAGGTCAGGTTACCATCAGATTCAAGTTCGGGATGAGGACATCCCAAGACGCCTTTAGAACTCGATACGGACATTATGAGTATAAGGTAATGTCTTTTGGACTGACCAATGCTCGGTATTCATGGATTATATGAACCGAATTTTCCGCCCGTACTTGGATAAATTCGTAGTTGTCTTTATAGATGACATACTTATTTATTCAAGGACCAAAGAGGAACATGCAGAGCATCTTAGGTTTGTGTTACAGATTCTAAGGGAGAGGAAGTTGTATGCTAAACTGTCAAAGTGTGAATTCTGGATGGGAGAGGTTAAGTTCCTTGGTCATGTGGTGTCGCGAGAAGGAGTTTCCGTAGATCCTAGCAAAGTAGAATTCGTACTCAATTGGGGACGGCCAACTACGGTAATGAGATTCGAAGCTTTCTTGGATTAGCTGGATACTATAGGCGATTTATTATGGGTTTTTCCCAGCTAGCTCTACCTTTGACCAAGTTAACTCGAAAGAATGCTCAATTCAAATGGACGCAGAATGTGAGAATAGTTTTCAGGAGTTAAAGAAGTTGACCACAGCTCCTCTTGGTGCTACCCGACCTCAGGACCCTTCGAGGTTTATTGTGATGCTTCTAGCAAGGGCTTAGGGTGTGTGCTTATGCAGCACAGAAATGTGGTTGCTTATGCCTCGCAGTTGAGACCCCACGAGGTGAACTATCCAACCCATGATCTTGAGCTAGCGGCTGTAGTTTTTGCTCTAAAGATCTGCGACACCATCTTTATGGTGTACAGTTCAATGTCTTCTCGGATCATAAGAGTTTAAAGTACCTCTTTGATCAGAAGAATTAAATATGAGACAGAGATGATGGATGGAATTCCTTAAGGATTACGAGTTTAATCTGAATTACCACCCAGGCAAGGCAAACGTTGTGGCTGATGCATTGAGAAGAAAGTCCCTGAGTGTAGCATGCATGATGATCAAGGAAACGGAACTAGTAGAAGACTTCAAGAAGCTTAGCTTGAGCACGTCTGTTAGCCCTGAAGGTGTGGTGTTAGGTCAAATTAGAATAACAAGCGAGTTCCAGGAGAGATTTTGGCTCACAATGAAGATCAAGAGCTTCAAGAGATTTTTAAATCGGCTCACACTAAGAAATTGCCGGAATTTACCACAGACCAGCGAGGTATATGGAGGTATAAGGACAGGGTCTGTGTACCTGCAAGTGGTACTCTCAGGAATGAGATTTTGAAGGAGGCACACAAAGGTGAATTCACCATACACCCTGGGACTAGTAAGATGTATGCAGATCTCAAGAGAATGTTTTGGTGGCCTGGGATGAAGAGGATATAGCGGAGTTTGTTCGCAAGTGTTTAACTTGTCAGAGTCAAAATAGAACATCAGAAGCCGGCTGGAACCTTACACCCCTTAGAAATCCCAGAATGGAAGTGGGAAAGTATCTCCATGGATTTCGTAATGGGTTTACCGAGGACGTCTTCAGGCTATGACGCCATATGGGTCATAGTGGATAGACTGACCAAGTCCTCACTCTTACCCATCAAAGCTAATTATCCTTTGGATAGGTTAGCTTCCTTGTATATCCAAGAGATAGTAAGGCTACACGGCGTTCCTTCTTCAATAGTTTCCGAGAGGGACCCCGTTTTACTTCAAGGTTCTGGGAGCTTTCCAACGGGCCTTTGGAACCAAGCTGTGTTTGAGTATGGCTTATCACCCCCAAACGGATGGAGACCGAACGCACCATCCAGACTTTGGAAGATATGCTGAGGGCATGCGTGATTGAGCAGAAAGGGAGTTGGGATAAAGTACTTCCGCTGGTGGAGTTTGCCTATAATAACAGCTATCATGCTAGTATTGGCATGGCCCCATACGAAGCCTTGTATGGAAGGAAATGTCAGTCCCCATTGTGTTGGTACGATTTAGGAGAAGCGAGATTGTTAGGACCGACTCTAGTTAATCAAACGACGGAACAAATCCAGAAGATTAAGGATAAAATCCTCGCTCGCAGAGTCATCAAAAGAGTTATGCAGATAAACGAAGGAAGCCTTTAGAGTTTAAGGAGGGAGAACATGTGTTCCTGAAGGTCACACCCACTACGGCGTAGGTAGAGTCTTGAAGGTCAAAAAGTTGTCACCTAGGTTTATAGGTCCTTTTCAAATTCTTCGACGAATTGGGTTAGCCTTTATCAAATAGCCCTACCCCCGTCCTTATCCAATCTCCATGATGTCTTTCATATATCTCAACTTAGAATGTACCACCCAGACTCCACCCATATCATTGAACCCGAATCTATACAGTTATGGGACGACTTGACGTTTCAAGTGCCTCCCGCTAGATCGTGGATAGAGAGATCAAGCAACTGAGGAATAAAGCAGTGCAACTAGTCAAAGTAGCTTGGGGTGGGCCAGGAAATGAAGAATTCACATGGGAGTTAGAGTCAACTATGAAGAGACTACCCAGAATTGTTTCCAGGTACGAAATTTTGAGGGCAAAATTTTTTACTTAGGTGGGTGGTAATGTAACATCCTAGTTTTCTTCAGAATATTAATTGAGGAAAACTTAATAGGAATATTAGAATTCTGAGGAACAATTGTGATGAGAATGACTCCATGAGGGAGTACAAAAAAAAAAAAAACGTGAATAGTACTGGCCCGCAGGCCTTGGACGGAAATTGGGATTCAGGACCCAGGTGCCCGAAATTAAGAAAATATGAAAATAAGATTAGGAATGTGTGGGAACGATAATTTTATACCTAGAATTAAATTTCGGGTAATATCGGTTATCGGGTACGGCGTTTACCCGTTCGGTAGGATTTCGGTGTGTTTTTAACATTGAAAGACATTTCCATCACTACAACTAAACAATATCCCCCAAGTAAAGACAAGTGGAAGGCTAGGATTCAATCTTGGAATCCAAGATCAAATCCTAGCCATCCATCATAGCCTAGTCACCAAGTCATCATGATTTTTAACAAATATCTTACCTTGCATTTATTACAAGCCTAATCACTTGATCTTTTTAACCAAGCTAAGCATGAACTCGGCCTTGCAAGGAGAGAAACCAGAGGAAGAAGTGCCTCCATAGCCAAGAGCTTCATCTTGTGTTCATCTCACAAAAACCCTAGCTTAGAATCATCAAAACCCAAATCTTCCTTCACAAAAATTGATCTACACTTCCACCTCTACAATTATAACCGATTGAAATTTCAAGAACCCCATCCTTCTTGCACATCCATCAGTGATCAGAGGAGGGTTTGAGGTTGTGTGGGGAGTTTTGGTTGTGAAGAAATCACAACTTGAAACAAGCTAGAGATAGAGACTTGCTGCACCTTCAAGAGTAGGGTTTTCTGCCCTTTTGTGGAATTTTTCAATTCTGTTTTGGCTTGCTCTAATTCTGAAAATTTTGATGATTCTGATGGTTAACATATTGATATTGATGTATGAATTTTTGTGTTGTGTTTGGATGGTTTTAAAATGGGTTTTCTCTCAAGTGAAATTGGAACTAGGTTGCTGGACTGAATTCTGTTCTGAAATCAGAACTTCTCACGAATTTTCTGGAAAATTTGTGGGTGGTTTCATGAGCCATGAAAATTATATGTTGTAGTTAAGCCCTTAAACTAAATATATGAATTTTCTTGGGGTTAATTTTAAGGTTTGATGCCTCAAAAAAATTAGGAACCGAATTGTAACTGCTGCTGTCTAAACTATTGAGACTGAAGTAACAAACTTGCCCGAATTTTTAATCATAGCAATTATTGAGATATCTCCTGAAATTTTTACACAAGACTAATAACATGTTGAAATACCTCTGTGAATTTTCTTGTACCTTGATTTCATCGAATTCTAGGGTTAAATATTCTGAGAACACAAGTCTGGACTATGAATTTGTGATTCTGACCACCAGACTTGCCTATTTTATGGAAGTGGCTATATAACTCTGATTGCCCTGAAATTTTTACAGGTTGTTTTAGACACATTGAAGTGTCATGTGAAATTTTCCTTAAGGGTGGAATGGTTGTTTGGTATGGTAACAAATTGTTGTGCCTAGAACTTCAATTCTGCCAAGAATAATGAGATGTGGAAATGGCTAAAATTCTATGTTAGTATGTGTATATCTTACTGTGTATATTTGAGACATATGGGGAAAACAGAAACAAGGCTTAGAAAGAGTTGAGAGGGAAGGTAAAAAGAAGGACTTCCCTAGAAAAGTTGTGAGTCGATAGACGTGTCGGCTAGACATAGACCCTGAGTGATCCGGAAATGGAAAAAAAATGAAGTTCGGTGATCTCGAATAGGAATGAGCTCATGTCCTAGCAGTCTATGGTCCTCTGTGAAATTGTGAATTGTGAATGTATCTCTCTGTGAGAATAAGCCTTCCCTATGTTGAGAAAATTGAGAAGGACATGAGAAATGGAGTTTCTGATTATGCATATTATTACTCGATTGATTATTATGATACTGTCCTTTCCCGGTACGGTTTTCAAGATTCCTGTAGGTGTTTATATGAATACTATATATGCATGAGTTGCTTATCCCGTTGTATATTGTATATGGGGGAAACTACCCTACTGAGAATTTTATATTATTCTCACCCCTGAGTTGTATGTATTTTATTGTTCAGATTCGAGAGATGCCGTCCCTAGTGTTTTTCTGATTCGCCACAGTGGGTGTGGCAATATGATCCGCATTGGATTGTATGTACGCCGTTGGTTATTCCCAGTTGGATCTATATGTTCTTTGATCGCTCCTTCAGGACCCGGTCTTCGCCCGGACTTCGACCCCGCTTTTCCTTATGATGGTGTGCCCCTTCACATGGCCCATCCTGGAGTGTTTGAGATCCCCTCGCTCCACCCGTGTATCACCCGCAGACGCACCCATTTCGTCATCCTCCTCATCTGACTCAGATCCCTCTGAGGACCCCGGTGCCCTGGAGGAGAGGTCATCGCTCGATGGCCAATGGCTTCCTGACGAGGAGTAGAGACCTCTAGAGACGGATGCATTGTACATAGACATAAGATAGTGTTAGAACCTTACCTACCTAGCTGATGTACTTTTGGTTTTCTTTTGCTCTGTTGTATATGTACATATGCGGTTTTGTCATCAGGGTGTTTGAGTAGGTTAGGTACCAGGTAGGGGATTAGCCTCGTCTGCATCGAGTCCTGACTTTTCGGGGTCATTTTGTTAGTCTTGCCCTTATGATGTATATATATATAGTGACTGATATTATACCCTTATATGTAAATCTCGTTATGATAGTATATGTATTGCGACATTTTGTGTCATTGAATTAGTTCAACTAGTATAGATCCCAGCTTACCAGGAATACTCTACTAATTACTATATCCATACTCGAGTAAATGTGGTAATTTGGAGGGTGTTACAGATGGCATCAAAATAAACATGCTATGCAAGGTATAAACATAAACATGTATGCAACTCATTTTATCTTAACTAGAGCTCTTACAAGTCTTTAGAGTAACATTATAACCTTAACCCAATATGTATCTTAACAACATAAAGTGAGCTTTAGAGTTCTTAGCACCAAGTCTTCAAAGAAGCCTTTGGTTTTGAACTTCATCATCAAGCTCAAGAAAATGGACACAAAACTCAACACTTTATCTAAACAAGCATACAAAGAACTAATCATATTCTTTATTTTATTGATCATGGGCTTAAAATCTAGAGTAAACTCTTAGAATGGCCGACCAACTTTAAGGTTGGCAAGGGTAAGCTTAGAGCTCTTTGAAATTGTATGATTAATTTTCTTAACAAAACTTTTAGTGATCTACTTAACATTTTTAACAAACTTTGTTCAAATAAGGAAAAGGAAACCAAAACCATGATGAGGAAGAAGGAAATAAAAAAAAACTTGAGCAAGGAAGGAAAAGGAAAATCGAAACTATGTTTGGTCCAAGACTAAGATTTCAAGCTTTAGAGGTTTCTCACATGACAACAACAAAACCATTATCTTGAAACCTCATTATCAAGCCAAAGTTTTTCTCATGAAATGGCTCCAAGGCCGAAAAGGAAAAGAAGAAGAAAAAGAGTTTTGAACTAAGAGAAAACTAGAACTTTCTCTAAGAAAACAAGTAAAACTTTGAAGACAAACTCCTACCTAAGGAAATCTTTGAAAAAGATGAAGAAAAGCTTTGTTTCTTGAGAGGAAAAGAGAAAGAAATCCTTCTTGGAAACTTGATGAAGAACTCGGCCAAGGGAGGAGGGAAAAGAGGTTCTTTGAGTTTGGGAAGAAAGCTTGAAGTTTGCTCAAGTGTGTAAAGGATCCTAAGGGCTTTCAAGCTAGTGTATTTATAGAAGATTCAGAGCTCATGGATGGCCTTAGAGGAGGAGGAGTGGCCGGTTGCTTTTGGGTAAAGAGGAGAGAAAAATATCTCTTGAATGGGTATGGGTGCAAGCATGGCTAAGGCATGGTGAGGTATGGTTTGAGGTATAGCCTAAGCATGGTCTTTGGAGTGAAGAAAAATCAACATGTGATGGGATTGGGGAAGGGGAGGAGTGTTCAGCCATTTCTTGTGTAGCCAAGGGGAGGATGATTTGTTCATCTAAGTGTGGGTTAGTGATGTGTTTAGGTGTGTCTTTGATTAAGGTTTTGGTTAGGAGTTTGTAATAAAGTGTTTAGGTGAGGTAATGGTTAATTAAGGTTGTCAAGACTTGATTAGGGGAGTGATCTTGCTAGATTAACAAATTAAAATCATTCTTTTAGTCAAATGAAGGTATGGGCACAATTCTTTAATTTAAGGAATTGGAGAGAAACACTATTCAAGATTCCATGACTAGGAATCTTGAATCAAAGATGTAATTAGAGTTTAACCAAGCAATCTTAGGCCCTAATTAACCTTAATAAATTATTTTGACTCTAGATTAATTATTGAAATAAATTAATTTTCAATTAGAGCCTAATATTACTTAGGTTTGCTTAATTACGTCATTAGACTTATTGTACACTTCTTTATAGGCAAAATGGTAATTTTGCACTAAAACTGCTCCTGGACCTCCTGGGGACTAAACATCACAACCCACTCAAAAACATCATTCAGAACTTCCTGAAAAGTTCTGGATCAAACGGCACCTTTACCCGTAAAACACCAGGGGTATTTTGGTCATTTTGAGCCGAAAGTTCAAAAAATGAGATTTTCACCTTGGATATCAAACATAACAGATATAATCCCCTTCAAACATTGAGTTGACCCATTCGAGGAGTGCCTGTTCGGCTATCCTTTAATTTCGGTAAAAATGACCTCAAGGGTATTTCGGTCATTTGAACTCAAACAAAAAAAAATCGTGGCGTTACATCAATCATCAAAACCAAAAGAAACAAGGAAAAATAAAAAGAACTCAAAATAAAAATCCCTACCAGGTGTGCTTTTCTTGCAAGAGGAAACTTGGTTTTTGTAAATGAAATGAGAAAAAAATCTTCTCTTAGGAGGAACTAGTATTCGGCCAAAGGAGAAGAAAAGGAAGGAAATATTTTCTTGTGTTTTTGACCTTGGAGATGGAAAGGTTATGTGTCTTGGAGATGATCTATGGTGGAGGTGTGGTGGTTTGAGGTTGAGAGGAGGTTGAGGATGGAGGTGGAAGAGGAAGAAGATGAGAACTTGAGTTGAGAGAGAAGAAAGGATTTTTTATCAAGCTTCTTAAACAAGATTGCTATCAAAAAGTAAATGGTAAAATGCGAGTTCTTTTGAGTGTATTAGTGTTTATGAAAATTGAAATATGAAGGGAAAAGGGAGGAAGTCTGCCTTCTGGCCTTTTGGCGGAGGGAGGGGAGATTTTAATTTTTCATGTGGGTTAGAACTTGGGTTAGAGATAGATTTGATTAGGGGTGAGTTAGGAATTGGTAATTAAGTGTTTGGGTTAGTAATCATATGTTTAAGGCTTTTCAAGACATGATTAAGGAGTGGTCTTGCACACTTAGTTGAGTTAAACTGAATTAATTTGAAATTCAAACTCCAACACATTTTCTAAATTTAGGGGAATGGAGAGAAATTACCTGTTGCTATGACATGACATAATGTCTTTAATTAAGAAGGAAATTTGAACTTCCTTAAACAAACTTAGGCCTTAATTAACCTTACATAAATAATTTGACTCAAAATTACTAGATAAAATTAATTTATCTTTAATTAGAGCCTAATATTGTCTATATTTCCTTAATTGCTTAATTAAGCTCATTTAGCACCCATTAGGGTAAAACCGTAAATCCACACAAGAACTCCTGGACCACTTGGACTTTCCAGATATCATGCAACACTTATAATTAATGTTTTGAACTCCCGAGTGATGACTGGTTCAGCCGTCACTTAATCCTGTGTTAAATTACCTCAGGTACTTTGGTAATTTTGGAGGCAAGAAAATCCAGAGATTGAGGTTTTCACCTCTAACATCAATCACGACACATCTAATCGCCTTTCAATCATCAAACTAATCCTTTGAGGATGGCCAGGTCGCGTCCCACTTCCGTAAAAATGACCTCAGGAGCATTTTGGTCATTTTTGTACACGAGAAAAATCAGGGCGTTAAGCGTTTCATCTGTGTTAGAAGACAAAGCTTGAGAATAAAAGATGCTTTTGAAAAGGCATAAGAGGAGAATGAGGGAAAGGGAAGAAAAGGAAGATCATTCTTCTTGAAGATAGCTTCGATGAAAGTAAAAGGCCTGAAATAATTATCAGATATCGGGTCCCCTGGAGATGTTGCGTGGTCTTAGATTCTGAGAATGATACAAGCTCAGGGTCTTCTATTAATCGCTTCTAAAAAAAACATATCTTCAAAGAATATGTCAGATGACAACTCTAATAAGAGCTCACCTCAAGAAATGCTCATATCCTTGATCCAGTTATTCCTTAACCATCTCTAACACAAGGTGTTGAACCCTCTTTAAGCCAACCAGGACTAGGGGCACCGCTAAGCTTTACAGAAGTACAAATGCTGCTCGAGAACAACACCTAATCAACAACCGGCTAGATCAGATGGAAGCCTTATCATGATGACATGAAGCACTTCTGCTAAAATTCTTCGTGAAGTCATGCACCAAGGTTGATGATGGTGTTCCTGATTCCAACACACTTCCTTTTTATTGATGACAAAAGAAGGAGAAGGAATAGATAAAAAGAAAATCTTATGATGAGAAAAACAGGGGAGTATGCACTGAGGGGAGAACATTTAGAGTCTCAAAGATCTTTTTTCATCTACATTTGTTTTAAGAACATTTCTGTTTTCTTGTGTTTTAATTTGCTCTAATTTATTCTACTATGTTTTTACACATAATATTGATGCTTGGTTACATGCAATATATATATATATATATATATATTCCATGTGAAAACTTATTTGAAAGCTTTTATCCCTGCCTTGTTTTCTCAATATGTGCTGATACATCCTTTATATAAACATAAGCATTAACTTTCAAAAGTAAGTTTGGATAAAGAAGTGATGAATAAGGAAATTAATTAAGAGATAATATCACAAGTACTACTTGTTAGTTATTCATGCACGTGTATCTTCAGAAGTTCCTTTTTAACTGGATCAAGCTGATTATGTTAAAAGATCTTAAACGATAACATCTAGTTCATTACCACTCTGATATATCTCAGAAAGCACTCTGAGTAAATTCAAAATTTTCATAAACAACAAAATTAGCTCTAATTTAAGTTGCTTAAGGCTTTAAAATGTTTGAAAACTTATCCATATCGTGCCTTAAGAAAAATAGCTTCCTGAATTTTATAGCATATGATGTTTTGAAAGAATAGCTATTATCATGACATATTCAATTCTATTTCTATCAGGATTTTCTTCAAATTGGTTTGCCATCATCAAAAGGGAGATTGTTAGCTCCAGACCCCTTAGAAAGCTTTGTAGCAATATGTTTTGAGTAACAACAAAACTAATTTAAAGAAAATAGTTTAAAGAATGACTAATGTCTGCCTTGAGTTTCTTGAAATAGCATACAGGTATTTTTGGATAACATAACACAGACTTGAAATGAGAATAATTTCACTTTGCATGTGCAAACATGATTTATCTCATATAAAGAGATTGAACTTAATAGAAAGTGAATATTATATCTTTCAAAGTATGTATACATGCCTTACGGATGAACAAAAATTTAAAAAAGGGCAAGAAACCAAGATCTGGACTTCAGAAAGTGGGACAACGCTTCAAAAAGTACACCATAAACGAAGATATACGTCAAACTCTCTAAGCCAGAGTATTCTACTATCTTCAATCATCACTCACAATGTTTTGTTCATCAATAAGCCATGATTGAAGACGTGAAGACCTAAGAATCATCAAGGAAATGATATCGCATATCAGAAAGCTCACATGCAGTGATAATATGCACTCTACAAGAAACGGAGGGAATTTTAAAATTCAAATTTGAATTTGAAAAGTCAAAACCCAATGACTGAACTAGCGTGTCATCTCTTTTGCCACAATGGTCAACTACCTTAGCTTCTAGAATAAAGAGTTCAGAACCACATTCAGAAAGTAAGAGTAGTTTCTGAGTAGCATCAAAACCTCAATCAAGCAACGGTTTCTGCAATAGTCCTAACAAACAGGCTACTTTTCTACATTGCTTTTCCAAGACACAAATGGATGATCAACACGTGTCACTTGGAGATCTGATCAAGAGGCAATGATCACAAGGAAAACCATCTATAAATAGAGATGTTGTACTTTTAAAGTAGCAAGATTGATGCTACACAAAGAGCAAAAACTCTGAAAATTTTCTCCTCATTTGCTTCTAGAGTTTATTGCATTTAGTAGTCATTTCCTTTGGCTATAAAATTCTTCTTTTTATATTCCTTCATGTTCATACGTTCTTCCTAGGAAGAATACTTAGAAAGAAGTCAATTAAGTGTTTCCCAAAACTTTATTTGTAAATCTTACGAAAAATTTAGTGTAGGTTAGTTTGAGCTTGCAAACCTAAACACAAACATTTGTATCCTCAATCCAATATTGATCGATGTGAGCTTAGCTTTGAGAGGCTAGTCAACCACTACTTGCAACGTGACAGTAAAGGCATTTTACTGTTTTATTTAGCTTGAAGAGGCTAGTCAAAGACTACTTGGCTCAGCTTTAAGAGGCTGATAAATAACTACTTGGTTCAGCTTGAAGAGGCTGTGAATAACTACTTAGTTAGTGACAGGAAGGGTTGTCTTGGTCACTAGTGAGAACTTGAGAAGGCTATTGTAAAGACTATCGTTTTTCTTTCAGGTGAGAGAAAGGTTTAGTGGAACTCAACGATTGTTGAAAATTGGATGTAGGAGTTAGCCGAACCAGTGCAAAAGAGACTGCTTCATTCTAATGGACCCAATCCTTTCCTAGTAGGGCATAACCTGCTTAGTACCCCGAATAAAGAACACAATTGGTGATGTCTTACTTTCCACCATCAATTCGACCACGTAGAAACCCATATTCTTGGTGCTTTCTCAAGTGAAGTCGGTCATTTTAATATTGGTTTCCTTTAGGTCAACCACTACCTTTCCTAGCTTCTTCACGATTCCACTACATGACATTCATGATGACACGCCCATCAATTAGCACCATAGTGATAAGCTTGCCATCTACGTATACTTTGATGTACAGAGGCTTCAAATGTGTTGTACTTTGTGGCTTCCTAAATTTCATCAACTCTGTTCCTCTATAAGTATCTTAAGTTCCTTCTTTATTTCAGCGCAGCCCATTCTACTTCCTTGGCTACAACATCTTCTTCCAACTACTGGAGACTTTGCTCTCCCTTAGCTGCAAACTCTACGAGAAAGATCCTTATTGTGGTGACCAAAGTCACCTATTCCTCAGTGACCTTGTTCTGTTCACAACTAATAGTATTGTCATCCATTGGACAGAGATTTTGTTATGGGAATTTCTCCATAGTAGTTTACTTAAATCCATAAGGTGAGAAGTCAAAAGCTTTCACTTGAAAGGGCATGTCTCCATATGCTTCTACTTCACTTCTTTTCTCATGAAACAGCTGGAGATACATAAGCATAGTCTCCATCTCCATCCTATTCCATAATTGGAGCACTTGGTTGAGGGAACACAATGTATACTATGGATCCATTTCCTGCCAACAACGATGTAAGGTGTGACAGTGTCTACCACCAAAAAGATAATCATGGTAACTCCAGCCCCAACCCCTAATTGAACTATCCAAGCTCCTATTAGTGTTACAGCCTATTCCTAGAAGTTGGACAAGGTAAGGTTTGTTGTAAGTAAATTTTCTCTTCCTTGACTAGCCTCTTGCACTACGGAAAGGGCACCAAGTTGAACAATGATCCTGAATCCACAAGTACTCATTTGAAAATGTGCCCGGCAAGTTGCATGGATGTAAAGAGGTCTCGATGCCTTGTATTGGCTTTTGCCACCCCTCTATAGGTAATTGCCTTAAGCTCAAATCTTTCATGGCCTATTTTGGGATGGGTCCATCTTCCTTAAGCCGTTGTACCCATTCTTCCTCATCTTTGAATGTTATTGGCCCCATTCCAATTAGTGTCATGGCCAAGAAATCTTTATTCATATCTCGAAGATCATCCCCATTAAAGATATCATCCCTATTAAGGAGATCATCTAGTAAGTTTTCAGCATACTCTTCCTCCTTTATGAACTCCAACGAGCTAGCATCTTATCTATACCAATTTCAGGAACGGATAGACTACCATCTTGCCTAACTATTTGGACAAGTTAATAGTCTCTACCTTCATTGGTGACATTACAAGAGACACCATGGGCTCCTTACCACTTCCTTTGCATACACAACATGACGATTATATTTCACGTCTTCGAAATAAACCTTTAGTGCTGGGTATTGTAGTCATTTCTTCTTGAATCTAGAATGTTGGTTGCTAGGCATTGGATCTTCCTTCTTTGTTTAGGTTGTTTGTTGACGGACCATTCTCCTTTGTTTTTCCCTGGCCTTAGGCTTGAGCATTTTCTTGCCTTGGCTAAGATTAATTGCTCTGCTAGTGATTTTCATAGTGGTCTACTTCCATTTAAAACTCATCTCCACCATCCTTTTCAATTCTTTAGGCAAAGGATCATCAATAACTTTTGGGAGTTTGGTCTGCACCTTTTTCTAATTCCCTTCCTTAGTCTGCACCTTAGGATTCCCTAGCCATTGGCTAACGTGTAGCTTGGTCTTTAGCTCTTCTTCTGGATACTTCAGCCTAGGAGCCAATGGAGCTTTCCTTTCCATGGGATGTTCTGCAAAAACTGCAACCTGGAAAACACATTGGAGTGTGACAGCTATGGTCTTGATCCATGATCCACCCATATTTCAGACTTTGGCCTCCCTTGTTTTAGGGACTAGGGTGCTCTTTCTTTCAACTTGTTTAGTCATCTTGACTCTTGTTTTATGACTGCTCCTTTGTGTTTGTGGTTTCCTAATGTCATCTTCGTGTTCATCTTCTTCAAAAGTTGTAGAAACCATATTGACCGATGCTGATAGGAAGGGATCCATGCAACGGTCATATTCCCCGCTTTATTACCTATTATTTTGAACCTTCCCTCCTTTATTGCTTTTTAGATCACACTTCTAAAAGTGTTACAGTTATTAATATAGTAAGTGTAAGCATTGTCCTACTTGCAATATTTGATATTCTGCACCTTTTCTTAAGGTGGTTCTATACCATCTGGGAATTTGATTTGCTTATCTTTGACCAAATAATCAAAGATTTGGTTAGCCTTTGATATGTCACAAAGAAAAGGATCTTGTTTTCCAACCTTAGCCTTCTTTTTTCCTTAGCCGGGTGAGAGCTTGTGTATGTCTTATCCCTTTATAGCTCATTCATTACCTTGGCCGAAGAGTAGCTTCTTTTTCTTGACCTTTAGCCTTATTGGCTGAGTCACACTTTGCATAGCCATAATTTGTGATCTTTTGGGTCCCATTCTTTGTGCATGCTTTTGCTCTTTTTTCAATAATAAATTGTTCCATTCTAGTAGCCTTCCAAGAAAGTTAAGCTAGATCAAAACATTTAGTTAAATTAATTTTTCTTTAAGAAACAAGTTCATGTTATTTATGGCTATAGAGGTACACTTAACCTCAAGTATATGGAGGTTACAATGTCCCCTCCCCTAACTTGGCAGAAATGCTCCAAAAGTCAGTTACTAGCTCATTTGCTTTTTATTTTATGTGCATGAGGCCTAATACTAATGTCTCAGCTGAGGCTTATAAAGCCTCTCATGAAATATTCTCTCCATCTTAGCCCATTTATTCAACAAGTTAGATGGTAAGGATGAATACCTCAAAAAGGTTGTGCTTATGAGTGTCAATGGAAATAATTGCAGCCTCCAATAGTTATTCTGACTAGCCTCTACACATTGTGCTCTGAAGCGGCTAACATATTCCATTGTGGATGTACCATCTTCTCTAGAAAAAAAATGGTAAAATCTGGAGTCCTAAATCCCGTGAGGAAAGGGACTCAATCAACATAATCAAGATAGGGTTTTTTGTACACATGCCATTCTAGTGGCCTTAAACTACACACCAAAATAATGCCTTATGGCCTTAACCAAAGTATAGAGATGAGGGTAGAGGGTCACATACCCCTATAAATGGTTCCCATGCTCCTACCCAATATAGCCCTTATTTTGCTGCTACATCGGCTTAGGATTAGCTCCAAGATTCGTACAAGGTTGGTACACTAGTAGGTTATGGGTAAGCATAGGGTGTAATACTCGTGTACACATGTCCGTATACAAGTTCTGGATGGCTCAGGGTCCCAAGACCCACTCAGTAGCCATTACCCTAATAGAAACCAAGTTGCAGCCCCAAGTTCTATAGAATTATGCAAAACATGTTTGCTGGAGAGTAGGGCTCGTGTTTCCAGGCCGCTGAGCAAGCACCCTCGTATAGCACAATATCAAAAATGACAGAGTTTTGATTAGTGACTAACCACTTTTTATAAAACCCCATTTCGGGGTTCCCTTCATTTCAAGAAGTAGAATTGAAACCCTCCCTTCCTAACCCTCATTTTCACTCCTCCTCTCAAATCTACTCCAATACTACATCCCCAAGCTTCACAGGTATGTCTTTATGGTTGATTTAAGTCTCCATTATCTCCATTATTTCATGATCTTAGGTTGGGCTTTGTTAAATTCTCTCATTGTTGTCAAGTGCGGGTGCTCCTCCAATATTATTAGAGTATGTTTAGGATAATCTAGGAATACCTATAGATTTCTTATGAGTTATATGGTTGTAATGGCAAACATTAGTGTCATCCCACCTCCCAGTCCCATGGTGTTGCGTTTCACGTTCCACCCCTCTAGGTGAGTGGGTTATCTCATGGCCCTATGTTGGTCTATTATTTCATTACTTTCTAACAATATGAAGTATTGAGAAATTAGAATTGAATACTTTAGATGATATGAATTTATATGCAATATGTTTCATAAATAGAAATTATGTTTTTCAAGCTCCTACATGAAATTATGATTTTAGAAAATGCATGGGACTATATTTGCTTTATAAAGTGTTGTATGAATTAATTCATGATTTGAGTCAATTATGAAAAAATATTGGATTTAGCTATGATTGATGAAATAAAGCTTAAGACGCTATGTTTATTACGAAACTAAGACATATTCAACTTAGAACTATAGAACTCCCATTTTATAAATTCAATTGGTTTATATTAGGGAATTACTAAGAGGAGTAGAACTTGAGTTACCGGCAATTATTCCGTTTACCTTGGTATACCAAGGCCTGCCAGGGGTAACTTATCCTTATTTTAGATCACCTTAGGACACGGTTCGTGAGGGACCATTAAGATCTTAGCTATGGACTAATGTTCGCCAAGGACTAAGTACCACCTTATAGTATGGGCATTCTCTTTGTAATTCTAGGGAAAGATAAAAGATGATATGTATTATGTAAAGTAAATAGAAATATTTTGAATGTTGCATTATTGTTATTATTATTATTATTATTATTATTATTTATGTATGTTTCTTTCTTGTCTCATGTACGGTTATGAGTGAAGATCCACTCATTGAGTTTTATAACAAAACTCACCCCTCTTTTCTTCCTTTCCTCATAGATACAAGTGTAGCTTCGGATCCTCAACTTCCTCCTCCTCAAGTATATCTCTTAACGAGTGAGCTTCATATTGGTGTGAAGCCACAGTATTTTGCTTTTTGGCTTAGAATGCTCCATTGACATTGTGGGTAGGGTCCTGGACCATGCATTTATTTTATTTTGTATAACATGATTCTTTTTTATTAAAATGTTTAGTATTCATGGCTTATTTTGTAAATAAGCAACTTAGTATGAATTGTATTACTATAGATTCAAATTTTATTTATGGAAAAAGGGTTTATTCAGAATTATTATAAGTTAAATGTAGAACTTGATTATGATTTAAATTTGTTTTTATGAATAAAGTATGCATATAGTATGGTGGAGCAATCACGAGGCTTATGTGGGGATGGAATCCCTCACATGTCGATCACGATCCAAGTCGGGTCGTGACATAGGATTTGCTCCAATGGCCCCATAAGCTTGATGCATTAGCATTGGGCATCCGTAAATCGATGGTGAAGGGGGTGCTAGTGCAAGCCATGGAGTTCCTATCACGATTGGCCTATTAGGGTGGATTACCTATAAGATTATAGCCTAGGGAACCGCATTGGGTAGGCCTATTGACTCAATCCTTATAGGCTGATGGGTAGTACTTTTATTCACCATTGACTTGTAGTGGACAAGCTTGTCGATTGCTTTCAAAGCATATGGACATTTCCATAAACCAAAGGAGGTTTCTCCCCATGCCCCCTAGCATATGACATTCCTCCTTCCATTAGAGTTTCACCATGGTACTGCTTTGGCAAAGGGTCAGTGCCCAACTTCCTTGACTAAGAGCTAGGGTTGGTTGTAGGACATTATGGACCATGGGCCTTAAAATGTCACCTAGTTGAGCCAATAGTTGGTATATTAAGGCACGTATTCCTCATCGATTTGCCTCCTAATGAATGAAGTGGTTATCACGATGGCCCATCATTCGCCCTCTTCCTCTGGAGATAAGATGAAAAGGATTGAGATGTTGTTGGAGGTCTAGTTTGGCAGGCCTACCACGCCACTAGGCTGCGTAGGAATTAACATTGGTGTCATTAGGACTGGAATAGGTTGAGTCACAGCCGCTGGAGATAGTGGCGAACCTACAATCAACCAAGGAGTTGAAGTCAGTGCGTCGCATATGTCGTCGACTGGCTTGTGCCTGTTGAGGTCATAGCATGTAATACCCAAAAAATTATTTAAAAATTAATTTGAACTTTCTGATGGTTTTAACAATGATGAGAGCGGCCCAATGAATGTATAAAAAAATGTGAATAGTGACTTGCGGGCCGCGGCCTAGTCAGGACTGCCAAAACCCTAGATCCGGACTAGGAGATGCTCTGAATGAGAAAAGAGAGTTAAGGTTAGAAATAGTTAAATGAAGATTTTATACCTGGAAATCAATTTCGGCAATATTTGATTTCCCTGAACAGTGTTTCACTTGTTCGGTAAAATTTTGATGTACGATTTCTAACACCAAAGATAGTTTAATTCTTGCAAAGGATCATGTTTATCCTTTATAGCTAAGTATAACTCTAAGATTTAATCTTGTAAAGCAAGATTAAATCCTAACCATCCATCTTACTTTCTTATTTTAAAGAATTATGCATTTATATCAAACAATATCTAAAGTTTAAACTTAGGATAAATACAAGACCACAACCTTATCTCTCCATCATCAACATTTCGACCAGCATTAAGAAACCAACCACCCTCCATTGTTGCTTCATAAAAACCATGAAAACTTGATTCAAAACTCCAAACTCCTAACCTAGACTTGCTAAAACCATAAACTGCCTTCACTAAACTTGTTCAACTCATCAATACCTACCAAACTAACCAATTGAAATTTCAAATCCTCACCAATTCTCACCTTGATACCTCATACTTTGCTACCTAAGAAAGATTTAGGATTGATTTAGGGGGGCCTTAAAGTGAAGATAAGCTATTGTTAATCATCCTTTGGAGTCAAAATCCTTGAAGCCACCAAAGTAGGGTTTTGTGTTGTGTTTAATGCAATTCTATTTTCTTATAGATTTTCGATGATCAAATTTGATATTCTTGGTTCTAATGTATGATTACTCATAGGTATAGGTGTAGTTGCATTGGTAGAGTGCATTGGTGGAGTGTATTGGTTTTGTAGGAAAATCATTTTTGTCAAAAGAAGTGTTGAACTATGCTACTAGATTTTCGGTTTTATTATAAGCAGAGAATTTTCACAAATTTTCTGATGTATTTATTGGGATTTTTATGAGATAGAAAAATTATATGTTGAAGCTAACATCCTAAGCTAGTCCAACGAATTTTCTTGAGCATGTGAACTTATTGATGATGTTAGGTACATATAGATGTGAATACGTATTACAATTGTTCATATGCAAAAGAAAAACATAAGATTATGTTTCTTGGTTTGGAGTAAATCCAGTCCCGAGAAAATTAAACCTGACTACCAAGAAAAACATAAGATTTATAAATCTTGGACTGGAGAAAGTAAATCTAGTCTATCGGGAAGTAAACCTGGTTAGGAATAGGTCTCGTGTGAGAATTAGAGAAATTAAATCCAATGATCATGTATAGGAATGAGCTTAATCCTAAAGCAATCTACTACCCTAAAGTGGCCAACGCCACAAAAGTCGAGGGTCAAGATGTAACGCCCAATTTTTACTGGAATTTTTACTATCATTAGGAATTACCGAATTACCGTAGGTAAATATTATATAAAATTTGAGACCAAACAATCCTTAATAAAGGAATATAACGTTAGAAGAGAAGTTAGGAGCAATTCGTGCAAGTATTGCAAACCCCAATTTTCTGTACGTGTAAAATGACCAAAATGCCCCTGAGGTTATTTTACTGAGAAATGAGGATCGTGGGCCCCACCCATCCTCAAGGGGATGTTTTGATGTTAATAAGGGATTGTTTGTGTTATGTGTGTTAATAGAGGAGAAGAATCCTAATTTTGAGCTCGACGCGAAATGACCAAAACACCCTTCCGTTTTAACTCGCGTGCCGACTTAGCCGAACCTCACTAAAATGTGTTAAAAGGTGTTTTTAAGCCATGATTAACCATTGGTTAAGCTCGGGTGGTCTCGGGCAATTTTTAAGTAAAATGACCGTTTTGCCCCGTCTTTGTGCAATTTTACAAATTTTGAGATTTTTGATTTGTCTAACGAAACCTAAGCAATATTAGGCTCAAATTAAAGCTTATTAAATTCTAATTACTAATCTAGAGTCAAAATTATTTATTTAGATTGATTAGAACCTAAAATTGCTTAAAACACCCAAATTGCTTAGTAATTCACTTAAACCCTTAACCGTAAATTCTCTAAATTGCATGAATACCTTGCCTACACCTAAAAAATACATGGAACACACAAAATCCTCTTCCACAAGGCTGTAATGCACGAAATTATTGAGTAATAAGTCAGAAAATTATTACACAAAAATCCAAAGAATGAAAACAAAGAATCATGAAAACATGGAAACATGATTCCATGTTTTAAGCCACCAAACAAAATGATTTTTCTTCCTTATTTTTTTCCTCTAATTTTTGGTCAGATTTCTTTCCTTCCTTTGTCCATTTATGAGCTGCAAAATCTCTATAAATAGGCATGCTTGAAGATAGTTTAGATGCTTAGTTCATAACTTACACAAATTCTAGTCTTAGGAGCACCAAAAGCTTTCTTTCTTTCTTTCTCTTGGTTGAATTCTCCCTTCAGCTTTTCAAGGATATTTTGCTTCATTTCACTCAAGGAAACCAAGTTCTCTTCCTTTCTTTCAAATCAAATTAGGTAGGGAGGTGTTTCTAAGTTCATTTTATGCTAAGACAAGTTATGTTTCTAGCTCAAAAATGATGTTTTCATGAACTTTCTTTTAAGTTTTCATTTTCAGTTTCTTCTTCCTTTCTTTTTAAAGTATTTTGGCCATATGGCCTAGCTTATGATGAGACCATGGTTTGATGATGAGATTCTTGAGTGTTGGTTGCAAAGCTTTCACAAGTTAGATCTCTAAAACTTGAAGGTTTCACTAGTTTCCAAAGCTTCTAAAATTTCAGTTTTTCTTTCCTTATTTTCCTTTCATGGTTTCGGCCAAATGGCCTAGGAAGGAATGAAATGATGGCTTGATGATGAGGACCTTGAATATGGGTTGTAAATCCATCACAAGTTAGGCCTCTAAAGCTTGAACATTCCATTTAATGCAAAACTTTAAAGAATAATGTTTTTATCTTGAGGTTTGAATATGAAATATGTATTTTTACTTTGTCTTGCTAAGATACATATATTGGGTTGAAAACATAATTCTCTTAAAGTCTTGAAGGAGCTCTAGTAAAGAGATCAAGTGAACTTGCATCCACGTTTAAGTTTATGCCTTGCACAACCATATTTATTTTATGTCATAACTAAATTCTCAAGAATAAATAAATGAACTTGCATATCTCATGTTTAAATTTCAAGCTTGCATTTCATGTTTAAATTTCAAGTTGTCACTTAATCTCTAAAGATAATAAAGAAGTTGCATCTCATGTTTATTTTATGCTCTCACTTTATTTTATAATGGCTAAAAGAGTCAATGCATGGCATGTTTATTTTATGTCATCACCTAAAAATCCTAGAGCTCAAAGACTTGCTTATGAATCATAAGCGAAGAAATGAGATAATTGGAGTTAAAGAATTTATTCTTTAAGAAGTCTTGAGAATTGGAGCTTAAAAAAAATGTAATTCTCATCTCCCTCACCGGTCCTTGAGGACTACCGCGCTCCTTGCTTAAGATTCTTTCTCCTCTACCGGTCCCTGCGGATTACGCCGCTCCAGTTTCTTGCATCATGTTTATATTACAAGTTCTTGCATCATGTTTAATTTTCAAGTTATCACCTTAAATCTTAAAGATAAAGAAATGGAATTGCATATCATGTTTATAATTCCAAGCTATCACCTTATAAAGATAAGATTAAAATAAGGTTGCATAGCATGGTAATAATTCAAAGATGTCACCTAAATCTCTAAAGCTCAAGACTTGCTCCTTTTATCTTAAGTGAAAGATTTAATTATGAACATTCTTTCAAGTTATAAATCGGTCCCATGGTTAATTTAGGCCTAAAGTCCTATGACTTCTTTCAAGTTTAACAAAAGGAATTAGTTCTAAAAGAGTTTTAAAACTTTGTAAGAATTTTATGGGAAGCTAGTAATTTATGTGTACTTAAAATGTGATTTGATGCTTATTAAGAATTTGGTGTCATTGATTGATTCCCTGGTTTGTATGTTATAGTTGTTGTTGCAAACAATGAAAACTTATGCATGAAATAAAGACATATTCTGTTTGGAAGAAAGTGTATTACTTGTAAGAGTGCAATTTGGAAAGATTCTGGCTAAGGAAAGATTTGGTATTTAAGCGTGTCCATTGTGACCCACCTCTCTTTCCTGGAATCTTCAGATGCATGATTACAGTTGGTATATATTATTTCGGCATAAGACTATAAATGAGAAAATGTTATGATGATTATGAATGAAGAATTGTATTATGATATAACATGCAAAGACTTAAAGGTGACTCAAAATATATGAGAAAATGATCCTTTGGACCCGTCAAACTATAGGCGGTGAAAAGGTGATTCTTGCCCCCTAGTCCTTCTCTCAAAAGGGTAGACGGAATTTTTACTTATCAAAAGGGATAAGTATGTGCTGGTGACGACTAGCAAGGTATGAGCTCATAACCTAGATTACTCCCAAAAGGGTGGAGTATAGGGTGGCCCAGGAAAATGATGATGAAAGTAACTTTAAGTCACCTAAGAAACTAAGTAAATGCATTATGTGAATATGATGTTCTGCTATGCATAGTATTTATGAGATGATGATGAGAAATATGATATTCTGCTATGCATAGTATTATGAAATGATGATGAGGAATATGATGTGATTTTATGCATAACTATGTTATTATATATGAAAGGAAAAGTTCATTATAAACATGACATGCTAAGTTTATGATGCATTATAAGACGCATGATTAAAATCGACGAACCTCGGAAAGTATATTTTCGAACTTAATAAATCAATCTTAGCATGCTCACTATTTCATAATAACCCGAGGTTCCTGGGGACGATGATGATGACACAATGCATCATGAGGTGAGTACCCTACTGAGATTCTTTTTATAAGTTTCTCACTCCCTCTATTTTTCTTTCCATCTCGTCTTCAAAAAGAGGAAGCGTTCGTGAATCACATTGAGGCTGTCACTGGACTGAACTTGAATCCTAGTTTCACTCGTATATTTCAGATATCTATCCCTATCCCTGAGTGTTATTACTAGGTGCCATTAATGGATGTCCTTCCATCCATATATTATTTATGTTTTATTAGATTGCCTACACTTAGTCTTATTCTGTTGGTAGGCAAAATATCTATATGATATGTAATTATGGATGCTGGATGATGGAGCCAATATATTATGATGTGATGTTTGTAAATTCCTATGTGTCTTTTAAATTTTGCTAAATCATTCACGTTAAGCGCAGCTCACGTTTTCAATTATGTTTAAAAAAAAATGGCTCGTAATTTCACTAAGTATTTTCAAAGCATGATTAAGGAACTGAAGCAAAGAGTAAAGTCTAGTAATTAATCATATGCCTAGGTGTATTGGGTTAATTATTAGGGTGTTACATTTTGGTATGAGAGAGTTCCTTTCACGGAGCCTAAGGATTGGACCGACTATGCTTCTAAAGCATAATACGTTAGTAATGTCATGTGTAGATGTTTATCATTAGGATGAGCTTGAGGATTAGAAATACATGACTACTGGATGTTGAAAGTGCCATGGTAACTTGCTCACTTTGCATGGAATATTGGGCTGATCACCTCAGTGTTGCCGTTTTGTGTGTATAGGGACCAATGGCACGACGACAACAGACTAGGAACGCACAGAATAACCAAGATAATGAGACCGCTGAAGCACTTCGCGACGTAGCAAGGACCATGAGAATGATGATGGAACGGATGGATCAGAATCGTCAAGCTAATATAAATCAAGGACATGAAATTCCCGAACATGCTCGTTTCGGGAATTTCGTAAGGCGAATCCACCCTTTTCAAGGGGACCCTGAATCCTAATGTAGCAGATGAATGGATTCGGAATATTGAGAAGGTCTTTGCTGTAGTTCCATGTTCCGAGGAGCAGAAGGTCACTTTTGCCACCCACATGCTTGAGGGTGATGCCCTTTGGTGGACTGGTGTTCGAAGACTCCTGGAGGCAACCGAAGTGGACATTGATTGGGAATTATTCAAGGTCCATTTTTACGAGAAGTACTTTCCGAGTCGGTTAGAAATGCTAAGGACATTGAATTCATGCAACTTGTCCAGGGGAATATGAATGTGGCTCAGGATACTGCCAGATTTGAGGAACTCATTAAGTTCTCAAGGATGTACCAAGGTAACCCTGATGAGTATTGGAAATGCATTAAATACGAGTCAAGGTTAAAGGCAGAACTTAATGTGGGGTTGCGCACTTGGAAATTAGGGATTTCTCTACCTTAGTCAACAAATGCCGCATCATTGAAGAAGGGCGAGAAGCTGGGTACTTCAAAGTCTGAGAATATCATCAAAAAGCTGACACCTCAAGGTCAACAGTTCAAGAGGCAAAATCGACCTCCATTTCCACATCAATCAAGATCACAAGTGCCACAAAGGAACTTTCATCAAGGAAGACCGAACAACAACAACAACCACTATAATAATCCCAAACAATCGCAACAACAACAATAATAACAATAAAGGGAAAGCACCACAAAGAGGTCCAGCAGCACCTCACGACCCGTGCCATCCATGGAATGTCCCAAGTGCGGCAAGAATCATGGGAGCATGCCATGTCGAGCCGGAACAAACGTGTGCTACCGTGTGGAAAACCAGGTCATTACTCCCGGAATGCAGAAAAGGAACCCGCCAACCCCCAATCCCAAGCCAGGATACCAAGGAAGGGTATTCACCGTTAATGAAGAAACGACAAAGTCACGAAATCTCGTGGAAGGTAAGTGTAATATGTATGGTAGAAACTTAATTGTACTTATGATTCTGCGCTTCCCATTCTTTTATCTCCCACTCGTGTGTTAAAACCCTTAACTTGCATATAACTGAGCTTCCTTTTGACCTTATTGTTTCTACCCTACTAAAACCCGTTAGGACTTGTAAATGTTGTTTAGATTGCCATTTTGTTATTGAGAATAGATCATTTGTTTTAGATCTCATTTGCTTACCCATGCAAGGTTTAGATGTGATTCTTGGCATGGATTGGCTTGAAGCCAACCGTGTACTGTTAAACCTATGAGAAAACCATTACTTTTCTTTGTTCCCATTAGACCTAAGAAACCCATAAGTCTTTACATAACGTAGAAATGGACTGGTAAGGGTGAGAGTAAAGGTTATATTTTCTTAGCCGCTAGTGATGTAGACTTTGAGCAAAGTATCGATGAGATACCGATAGTAAGAAATTATCCCGAAGTATTTCCAGAATGAGATACTAGAGTTTCCCCCAAGAGAGAGATAGAGTTTTCCATAGAATTGCTTCCGTGCAGGTCCCATATCCATAGCCCCATACAGGATGTCCCCATTAGAGTTGACCGAGTTGAAAGCTCAATTGGAGGATTTATTGGAGAAAAAGTTTGTTAGACCTAGTGCGTCACCTTGGGGAGCCCCTGTGTTGTTTGTGAAGAAAAAGGATGGGAGTATGAGGATGTGTGTTGACTATAGGCAATTGAATAAAGTGACAGTGAAGAACAAATACCCTTTGCCTAGGATAGATGACTTGATGGACCAGCTTAAAGGGCAACAGTGTTTTCTAAGATTGATTTGAGGTCAGGTTACCACCAGATTAGGGTGAGAGATGAAGATATACCAAAAACGGCCTTTCGTACCAATACGGCCATTTTGAGTTTGGAGGAATGTCCTTTGGATTAACCAATGCTCCGCAATTTTTATGGATTACATGAATAGGATCTTTAGACCCTATTTAGATCAGTTTGTGGTTGTCTTTATAGATGACATTCTCATCTACTCTAAGACCCACGAGGAGCATGAACGCCACCTAACCATAGTACTGGAAATCCTGAAGGAAAAGAAACTATATGCCAAGCTTTCTAAGTGTGAATTCTGGTTGGATGAGGTGAAATTTTTAGGGCATGTAGTATCTAAGAAAGGAATTGCTGTAGATCCTAGTAAGGTGGAAACGGTTGTAAACTGGGAAAGACCAACCACGGAATTGAAGTAAGGAGCTTCTTAGGTTTAGCTGGTTATTACCGTCGGTTTATCAAGGGATTTTCCCAGATTTCCCTTCCTTTGACTAAGCTAACTAGGAAAAACACCTCTTTTTCATGGACCGAGTGTGAAAAGAGCTTTCAAGAGCTGAAACACAAGCTAACCTCAACCCCGTTTTAGTGTTACCCGACCCCAATGTGCCTTTCGAAGTGTACTGTGATGCTTCGAGGAAGGGTTTGGGTTGTGTACTGATGAGGATAGGCAAGTGGTGGCCTATGCATCGAGGCAACTCAAGCCACATGAGGCAAATTACCCCACCCATGACCTTGAGTTAGCCGCTCGTGTTTGCTCTAAAGATTTGGAGACACCATTTATACGGAGTGAGGTTTGAGGTGTTTTCTGATCACAAGAGTTTGAAATATCTCTTTGATCAAAAAGAGCTAAACATGAGGCAAAGAAGGTGGATGGAGTTTTTAAAAGATTATGATTTTGGGTTAAACTATCATCCAGGTAAAGCTAATGTTGTAGCTGATGCCCTAAGTAGGAAATCCTTACAAGTGTCCCGTTTGATGGTGAAAGAGATTGAGTTAATTGAGCAATTTAGAGACCTCAACCTAGGAATGACCTTGACCACTAAGGGCATAAGAGCTTGTCACCTTAGTGTGACGAGTGAATTCAAGGAAAGAATTGCTCAAGCCCAAAGGGAAGATACGGAATTTCAAGAGACCTTAGAAGCAGGAAGAGCTGATAAGTTGAAAGGTTTTACCCAAGGGAATGATAGTTTGTGGAGGTTTGAAGGTCGTATATGTGTACCTGCTAGTGGTGACCTCCGAAGGATATTTTGGAGGAAGCCCATAAGAGTCATTTCACCCTTCATCCTGTGCCACCAAGATGTATCAAGATTTGAGGAAGATGTTCTGTGGCCTGGATTGAAAAGGATGTGTGCACATGGGTGAATAAATGCTTGGTATGTCAAAAGGTGAAGATTGAGCACCAAAGACCCTCTGAATGTTGCAACCCCTATCAATCCCCGAGTGGAAGTGGGATAGTATCTCCATGGATTTTGTAACTGGACTACGAGGACCCAAGCGAATCATGACGCCATTTGGGTAATAGTGGATCGGTTGACTAAGTCAGCCCACTTTTTACCTATTAAGGTGACTTATTCCTTGGATAGGTTAGCACAATTATATATTCAGGAGATAGTAAGGTTACACGAAGTACCGTCGACGATAATCTCTGATCGAGATCGCGATTCACGTCACGGTTTTGGGGAGCCTTTCAGAAGGCGTTTGGTTCAAAGCTGTGTTTGAGCACGGCTTATCACCCCAAACGGACGGTCAATCTGAAAGAACTATCCAAACTTTGGAGGACATGTTGAGGGCATGTGTTTTAGATCAAAGAGAGAGTTGGGATAAGTACCTATTATTGAATTTGCATATAACAACAGTTATCATGCAAGTATCGGTATGGCACCATACGAGGCCCTCTATGGACGGAAGTGTCAATCACCTCTATGTTGGTATGAGCCCGAGAGCAAAGTCTACTTGGACCAGATATTGTGAGGGAAACGACGGAACAAATCAAGAAGATTAGGGATAAAATTCTACCGCTAAAGTCGACAGAAAACTATGCGGACAAGCGGCGAAAACCGCTAGATTTTCAAGAAGGGGACCATGTGTTCCTAAGAATCACCCCCACCAGGCATAGGCCGAGCAATGAAAGTAAAGAAATTGAGCCCAGATTTCTTGGTCCGTTTGAAATCCTTAGCAAAATAGGATATGTAGCCTACCGTATAGCCCTACCCCCAGTCTGTCCAACCTTCATGATGTTTTCCATGTCTCCAGTTAAGGAAATATCATTCTGACCCAAGTCATGTACTAGAGCCAGAACATGTACAATTAAGAGATGACCTAACGTTTAACTTACCACCCACGAGAATCGTTGACCGAGGAGTTAAGCAGTTAAGGAACAAGGTTGTACCCCTAGTCAAAGTAGCATGGGGACAAGATGAAACCGAAGAAGTTACATGGAGCTGAAATCACATGCAAGCACAGTATCCAGAGCTATTCTCAGGTAACGAATTTCGAGGGCGAAATTCTTTTTAAGGAGGGGAGTAATGTAACGCCCAATTTTTACTGTAATTTTTACTATCATTAGGAATTACCGAATTACCGTAGGTAAATATTATATAAAATTTGAGACCAAACAATCCTTAATAAAGGAATATAACGTTAGAAGAGAAGTTAGGAGCAATTCGTGCAAGTATTGCAAACCCCAATTTTCTGTACGTGTAAAATGACCAAAATGCCCCTGAGGTTATTTTACTCAGAAAATGAGGATCGTGGGCCCCACCCATCCTCAAGGGGATGTTTTGATGTTAATAAGGGATTGTTTGTGTTATGTGTGTTAATAGAGGAGAAGAATCCTAATTTTGAGCTTACGCGAAATGACCAAAACGCCCTTACCCGTTTTAACTCCGATTTGTGCCGACTTAGCCCGAACCTCACTAAAATGTGTTAAAAGGTGTTTTTAAGCCATGATTAACCATTGGTTAAGCTCGGGTGGTCTCGGCAATTTTTAAGTAAAATGACCGTTTTGCCCCGTCTTTGTGCAGTTTTACAAATTTTGAGATTTTTGATTCGTCTAACGAAACCTAAGCAATATTAGGCTCAAATTAAAGCTTATTAAATTCTAATTACTAATCTAGAGTCAAAATTATTTATTTAGATTGATTAGAACCTAAAATTGCTTAAAACACCCAAATTGCTTAGTAATTCACTTAAACCCTTAACCGTAAATTCTCTAAATTGCATGAATACCTTGCCTACACCTAAAAAATACATGGAACACACAAAATCCTCTTCCACAAGGCTGTAATGCACGAAATTATTGAGTAATAAGTCAGAAAATTATTACACAAAAATCCAAAGAATGAAAACAAAGAATCATGAAAACATGGAAACATGATTCCATGTTTTAAGCCACCAAACAAAATGATTTTTCTTCCTTATTTTTTTCCTCTAATTTTTGGTCAGATTTCTTTCCTTCCTTTGTCCATTTATGAGCTGCAAAATCTCTATAAATAGGCATGCTTGAAGATAGTTTAGATGCTTAGTTCATAACTTACACAAATTCTAGTCTTAGGAGCACCAAAAGCTTTCTTTCTTTCTTTCTCTTGGCTGAATTCTCCCTTCAGCTTTTCAAGGATATTTTGCTTCATTTCACTCAAGGAAACCAAGTTCTCTTCCTTTCTTTCAAATCAAATTAGGTAGGGAGGTGTTTCTAAGTTCATTTTATGCTAAGACAAGTTATGTTTCTAGCTCAAAAATGATGTTTTCATGAGCTTTCTTTTAAGTTTTCATTTTCAGTTTCTTCTTCCTTTCTTTTTAAAGTATTTTGGCCATATGGCCTAGCTTATGATGAGACCATGGTTTGATGATGAGATTCTTGAGTGTTGGTTGCAAAGCTTTCACAAGTTAGATCTCTAAAACTTGAAGGTTTCACTAGTTTCCAAAGCTTCTAAAATTTCAGTTTTTCTTTCCTTATTTTCCTTTCATGGTTTCGGCCAAATGGCCTAGGAAGGAATGAAATGATGGCTTGATGATGAGGACCTTGAATATGGGTTGTAAATCCATCACAAGTTAGGCCTCTAAAGCTTGAACATTCCATTTAATGCAAAACTTTAAAGAATAATGTTTTTATCTTGAGGTTTGAATATGAAATATGTATTTTTACTTTGTCTTGCTAAGATACATATATTGGGTTGAAAACATAATTCTCTTAAAGTCTTGAAGGAGCTCTAGTAAAGAGATCAAGTGAACTTGCATCCATGTTTAAGTTTATGCCTTGCATAACCATATTTATTTTATGTCATAACTAAATTCTCAAGAATAAATAAATGAACTTGCATATCTCATGTTTAAATTTCAAGCTTGCATTTCATGTTTAAATTTCAAGTTGTCACTTAATCTCTAAAGATAATAAAGAAGTTGCATCTCATGTTTATTTTATGCTCTCACTTTATTTTATAATGGCTAAAAGAGTCAATGCATGGCATGTTTATTTTATGTCATCACCTAAAAATCCTAGAGCTCAAAGACTTGCTTATGAATCATAAGCGAAGAAATGAGATAATTGGAGTTAAAGAATTTATTCTTTAAGAAGTCTTGAGAATTGGAGCTTAAAAAAATGTAATTCTCATCTCCCTCACCGGTCCTGTGCGGACTACCGCCGGTTGCTTAAGATTCTCTTCTCCCTCTACTTGTCCTGCGGATTACCGCCGCTCAGTTCTTGCATCATGTTTATATTACAAGTTCTTGCATCATGTTTAATTTTCAAGTTATCACCTTAAATCTTAAAGATAAAGAAATGGAATTGCATATCATGTTTATAATTCCAAGCTATCACCTTATAAAGATAAGATTAAAATAAGGTTGCATAGCATGGTAATAATTCAAAGATGTCACCTAAATCTCTAAAGCTCAAGACTTGCTCCTTTTATCTTAAGTGAAAGATTTAATTATGAACATTCTTTCAAGTTATAAATCGGTCCCATGGTTAATTTAGGCCTAAAGTCCTATGACTTCTTTCAAGTTTAACAAAAGGAATTAGTTCTAAAAGAGTTTTAAAACTTTGTAAGAACTTTATGGGAAGCTAGTAATTTATGTGTACTTAAAATGTGATTTGATGCTTATTAAGAATTTGGTGTCATTGATTGATTCCCTGGTTTGTATGTTATAGTTGTTGTTGCAAACAATGAAAACTTATGCATGAAATAAAGACATATTCTGTTACCTGGAAGAAAGTGTATTCCTGTAAGAGTGCAATTTGGAAAGATTCTGGCTAAGGAAAGATTTGGTATTTAAGCGTGTCCATTGTGACCCACCTCTCTTTCCTGGAATCTCCAGATGCATGATTACAGTTGGTATATATTATTTCGGCATAAGACTATAAATGAGAAAATGTTATGATGATTATGAATGAAGAATTGTATTATGATATAACATGCAAAGACTTAAAGGTGACTCAAAATATATGAGAAAATGATCCTTTGGACCCGTCAAACTATAGGCGGTGAAAAGGTGATTCTTGCCCCTAGTCTGTTCTCTCAAAAGGGTAGAGACGGAATTTTTACTTATCAAAAGGGATAAGTATGTGCTGGTGACGACTAGCAAGGTATGAGCTCATAACCTAGATTACTCCCAAAAGGGTGGAGTATAGGGTGGCCCAGGAAAATGATGATGAAAGTAACTTTAAGTCACCTAAGAAACTAAGTAAATGCATTATGTGAATATGATGTTCTGCTATGCATAGTATTTATGAGATGATGATGAGAAATATGATATTCTGCTATGCATAGTATTATGAAATGATGATGAGGAATATGATGTGATTTTATGCATAACTATGTTATTATATATGAAAGGAAAAGTTCATTATAAACATGACATGCTAAGTTTATGATGCATTATAAGACGCATGATTAAAACCGACGAACCTCGGTAAAGTATATTTTCGAACTTAATAAATCAATCTTAGCATGCTCACTATTTCATAATAACCCGAGGTTCCTGGGGACGATGATGATGACACAATGCATCATGAGGTGAGTACCCTACTGAGATTCTTTTTATAAGTTTCTCACTCCCTCTATTTTTCTTTCCATCTCGTCTTCAGAAATAGAAGGAAGCGTTCGTGAATCACATTGAGGCTCACCGGGTAGTTGAACTTGAATCCTGAGTTTCACTCGTATATTTCAGATATCTATCCCTATCCCTGGAGTGTTATTACTAGGTGCCATTAATGGATGTCCTTCCATCCATATATTATTTATGTTTTATTAGATTGCCTACACTTAGTCTTATTCTGTTGGTAGGCAAAATATCTATATGATATGTAATTATGGATGCTGTATGATGGAGCCAATATATTATGATGTGATGTTTGTAAATTCCTATGTGTCTTTTAAATTTTGCTAAATCATTCACGTTAAGCGCGGCTCACGTTTTCAATTATGTTTAAAAAAAAAAATGGCTCGTAATTTCACTAAGTATTTTCAAAGCATGATTAAGGAACTGAAGCAAAGAGTAAAGTCTAGTAATTAATTAGACCTAGGTGTATTGGGTTAATTATTAGGGTGTTACACAAGACAAGTTGAAGTAGCAATTGTCCTAAGTAGTCCTTTATCTTAGTGCTAAGTAAATAATTTTAGCATCTATATTGAGGCCAATATATTTAAGTTGTAATTTAACAGGATATGCTTTATATGATGACATATGTATATTAAGAGCCCAAATAATAAAAGAAATCCACTTCGGATTATAACTTTTGAATTTTAAAATGAACCTTTGATATATGTTGTATGCTCACATTTTCTTAATAAACCGAAGTGGCTGAGGTGATGACATGGATTTCAGTATATGTTTTGGGGATGCCTATTGAGAATTTTAGAATTCTCACCCCTATGTTTTGTCTCCTCATCTCAGGTTGATCCAGGACAGTGAGGCCACTACAAGTGAGAATAAATTGGAATTTATAGTAGTTAGTGGCGAAGACCTCATCTATTCTACTTAGGTGTATGCACATGTCTGTAAATATAAGAGATAACGGATGTACTGGAAAGCTCTTGAAAGAGCTTCCTTTTGTATTTGACCTTGTATTAAATAAATACTATGTTTCTTTGCTTTATATTTTGATAAAACCATGAACTAGTTACTACACGATTTTACCGATTATGCTATAGACAATGAAGAAAGGTCCATTAATTTATAAGTAACAACTCCTAAGTATAATGTCATGACTTAAGAATAATGTTGTACTTGGGAGGAAGTTACATAGCACATAGCTGAAGTTGAGGTACAGAATTCATATAAGCTTTTCTCCCTGATCGCAAATTCATATGCCATGTATGATCTGAACCATGGGAGGGAACTTCTCAAAATAGATCTAGGAAAAAGGCTGGTTTCTAGAGACTTGGAATCGTGTCCTATTTAACAAATATTCCCCTATTTATAGCATAAACTATATACATAATCATGGTTGTCCCTATTTTTTAGCAACCATTACTCACGATCTTAACTCCCATACTCTTGTATTTGTCCCCTTCCAAGTCATGAGGTTGTTTTTCTTTGGTGGTCCTTGTTTTGGATTCACTATACAATCCAAACAGTTCCTCATTTGCTTCTCCTTGCTTGTTAGGCTTGCTTTTCTTTAAGCCTAGCTTACTTTTGCTTGCCGCGACTAATCTACAGATCTTCCATATTGCGCCTATGTCGTTTACCCCATACTTTTTAGGTTTCCAACAGTAAACAACAAAAAATTCATGAAATCTGGATATAAGAGACACCTAGAAGAGCCAAAAGGGATGATCAAAAAAGGAAGAGCAGAAGGGATTTCTACAACTATTCTTAATGAAGGCCAAAATGCCAAACAAATAAGAAGCCTCAAGATGCTCCGAGGTACGAGGAATTTGCAAAAGTCACTAACTTCACTTTAGCAAATGGTTCTTCTTTTAGAATGAAGAAAATTGAATTTAGACTAAATTACCAATTTAGTCTATCAAATTTATAGTAGACAAATTAATCCCTTAGATTGAAAAATCAAATAGTCCCTCAAATTTCATAAATGGAGACAAATTAGTTCCTTCATCAAATTACGTCTAAACCATTAACAAAAATCTCCACATGTTCTATTAATTTGCTTATATGTATTGTTAATTTTTACGATGGGTTTACCTTGCCTCACTCCTCTATTTTATTCAGAACAAATGACAACTTCAAGTCACAATTTTTTTCTAGAGAGATTATGGTAAGAGATTAGATAAAAAAGTCTAACGACTTCACTTAGAGGAATGATGTAAGTTAAAATCCACCATGAAAATTAATAGTATACATAAACAAATTAACAGTACACGTAAGTTAACAACACATAACTTAGATAACAATTTCACAAAAGAACTAACTTGTCCTCACCTGAAATTTGAAGAATTAGTATGAGATTTTTAAAATCTAAAAAACTAATTGTCCCACTATAAATCTAAGAGACGAAATTGAGGTTTTAGTCTTGAATTTAAGGATAAAGATGATAGCAAGAACAAAATAGACAGGGCATTTGGAGAAAATGAAACTACTCGAAATATACATTATGCCATTTACATTCTTCGGCAAGAATTCACAATACCGTACGAGAGAACTACTTTAAAATTTTGTCACACTACAAAATGGAAACAAAATGTAGTAAATTAACTACGATTTATAGTCAACCTTACGAATTCACCAGAAATTATTGAGAGGCTTAAGAATATCGATTCCTTAAGTGAAATTCGGTAGGAAGAAATGGTGCAGAACTCCATATTTCTATCCCACAAGAACCTTTAATCAAAGGTTCCCTTCGTAAGCAATGCTCTTTTGGATTGGAAATTAATACTGTTGATGGGGTAACTTAAGAATGGGAACGACAAGACTGACAAAAATGATTTGAAAAGCAAAACAACATTTAGGCGTACTTCCGCCATCTCAAATCCACATCAAAGTTGCCTAATTAAAAAACCCAATCCACAAGCTTGTAGAGCCTCCCACTACTCACAAAATAATGATAAATCACAGAAACCTCAAATGTACCAAATCCTTTCGAAATGGAAAGTGGCAGTGTACACTAACAAAATTGAGAATGTATGACTTGCAAAAGAAAAACACAACCTCAAACCTGCTAACATCTCATAGGCGGACCTTCAAACTCTACTTCAAATTTTAAACGGCAAAAGTCGCCTCACACTAAAAATTTTCATCCATTTCTCTGGATCAACGAGATGAATCAACATTTCACACCAGGAATCATGGTGAATACCAACTCTACAGCAGGGGTGAAAGAAACAGCATTCCATTCAAAATGGAAAGTTACAGTATAGACCAACGTTGAAAAAGAGATGAAGAACCAAACACAACCATGGACCCATAATACCCTCATCTCAAAAACACAGCTCCTGGAGCTCCATTCCAACACCGTTTCCATTATATAATCGGCACAAACAACACTTTAACAAACTAAAAAAAAAAGTCGCTGAATTCTGAAAATAAAAATATCAAAAGAAAAGGACCAAAACATTACTAATCAGCGACTCCATAAGCTTGTAGAGCCTCACCAGTCAACCTGCAAATCCTCCACTCCTGCAAGACCTTGGCCCCCATTTCCTCATAGAACTTGATAGCATTAACGTTCCAATCGAGCACAACCCACTCGACCCTCCCATACCCCATCTTCACGGCCTGCTTCGCCACCGCGGAGAGCAGCATCCTCCCAAACCCCTTCCTCCTGTAGCACTCTCTCACAAACAGGTCCTCCACATAGAACCCAGGCTTTCCCAGAAAAGTCGAGTAGTTGGGGAAAAACAGCACGAACCCAGCAACGTAGACGTCGTCGCCGTTGAGGGTCCTGAACGTTTCCCTCTCTGGGTCATCGATGGGGTGTTCCAAGTTCAAGACCTTCACAGCGGGCGTGAATAAAGGGTCGCTGGAGGAGTGGTTGTCCGTGAAGGGGTTCGGGAGACCTCGAGCACGAAGATGGTGAAGGAATAGAAGGGCTTGGTGGTGGGGGAGAAGAGGGTGGAGGAGAGGGAGGACTCGGTCGCGGAGAAGAGGTGAGTGAGGCGCTCGAAGACGGCCATCTGGTGGATCAGCTTGTGAATATGGGGGACATCGGACGGGGAAACAAGGCGGATGCGGGTGAAGATCGGGTGCCCCAATGGGGTGTTTTCCGGCAGTGCGGTGGCCGGTTCGGGCGCGGGAGTCGGTGGCGGTGGCGGTGCTGCGGCGGCCATCGGTTGGGAACAGAAGAGGCGCTTTTCACTTTACACGTATAATTCGAGGGTTCTAGAGCGAGCTCAGAGAGTGCTTATGGTGTGGGAATAAGGTGAATACAAAGCGTTTCGAGAGCGCGTTGGGGGTGAGGAAATCGAGTCCTTTAATAAAGAAAATAGCAAGGATGTGAAAAATGAACCGGATATCGAACTGAATATGGTATTGGTTTAGTATTTCAGAAGTTCAATCATAATATAATTTATATATAATAAAATATAAATTTATAAAAATATAAAATAAAATATATGTAATAAAATAACTAAAAATTACATTAAATATCATATGGCGGAGAAACAAATATACATATGTACATGTGTGATTATTTATAATGGTCTAAATAATTTTTTGATTAAAAATTAAAAAAATTAATTAATGGCAGGGTCAAGGGTAAAAACCGAGTCCATATAAAGACCTTTATAAATAATGAACATTTTTAAAGACAAAGACAACACAAAATACATAACAGCCCAAAATGAAACAAATATAAAATGGCCCATATAAAAAACAAAAAATAAAATCTAAAATGGTAGGTCTATGAAATCTTTGAAGAAGTGATTCTATTGGCTAAAGGTTTGGCTAATAGATAAGTTTATCCATCATACATCACATATGCATTGAAGAGGAAAAAATGAAACTGGCAGAACTCACAAGTGTTGTAACACCCATCCTACTATAGTGTTATGCTCAAGTGATGAGCACATAAGGTAAGAATCTGATCATACGATAAGACGAGACTCTATCTCTGACCTAAATATAACTACCATTCTAAAGGTCTCAAGTAATGCATCGTTAATGCAAATATGCGGGCTTCTATTTACATAAACGATGCACTACCTTGGACACTTGCTCCAATGATATGCAGGAAACTTAATGCTCTAACACCAACTTTGTCACGACCCGACTTGGGCACGTGACCGATACGTGGGAATCCCTTCCCACGCAAGCCTCATGACTTGGATTCCTCTATATGCAGGAATTACAAAACTATTTAAATCATAAAATCTTTTCTATATACAAATCACATGTCTTTAAAACATATAGTCATAATTTTCCAAACTACAATCTCATATTCTATTTCCTGTAGTTGAGTTCATGGGGTCAATAAGCATAAAGAAAGTCTATCATATACAAAACCTTTGTAAGTAGTGAAATCATATAATACAGTCCAACATAACCACATATACATAACATATATCATGCACTATGGTCCGGGATCTTGCATCTACACTTGAGCACCTATTCTATATAGAAAGCCTTACCCATGTAAAGCTTACCAACTGACACTCTAATCCGCTTAAGGAGAAAGGAGTCTGAGTAAATCTCCACAGTTACTCTATCTGTAAAATAGGAGAAATAAGAGGGTGAGTTTTGTAACTAAAACTTAGTGAGTGAATCCTTACCCACAACCATACATAGGACAAGAAAGGAAAATACATAAATACTGTTAATGTAGCATTCACAAATCATTTATGTTTATTTCACATAATACCAATAAAATTGTAAGTTTGCTAAAATCATAAAAGCATAATATTCTCAAAGAATTATAAGAAGGGAACAAACTAACATTAACTGAAAATGAGTGCTCAGTTCTTCGTGAAACAAGAGCCCTGAATGAGATTTTAATGGTTCCTCGTAAACGCGTCCCTCATGGACTGATTTATTCTCTAAATTGCCCTTCATGGGCCTTGGTACCAAGGTTAACGATTTAGTTGTCGTTAACTTACAGCTCTCCTTTTAGAAATTCCTCATTCTAAACCAATCTTTTCACATTAGTTCATAAAGTCTTCTATCCTAGGGTTCAAAGCTTAATCTCATGAAACACCAGTTTTGGAAATCATAAAATTATTAATTACTCTAAGAGCTTCTGAATCTGTGCAACTTAGGTTTGACCTTAGCATACCCATGGTTGTGAAACCATGCCCAAGGGATCACCCGTTGAAGACACTATGGTTTCAATCCACAAAATATGTAGCCGTCAACCATTCCAAGTCATACACAGACTCATATTCTAAAGCTCCTTTATGTTTGAGTTTCTAAATTCAGTCCAAATATCAAACTTTCATAGACTTGGGAATTCTAAAACCATAACAACATTTCCAATAGTCGCAAGATTATCCAGTAATCACATTCATAATCGGTTCAACATAAAAATCGTGCTAACAACCATATTTCTCAAGGCAAAGTTATCAACAATTCTACATAAAACCATTTCAACAAATATGGTCCCATGTATTTTTCAAGAACACATTTTATGCTGTTTCAAAAATCAAGCTTCATAACAACAGAAATCTCAACTATTACAAAATAAACTATAAAAGAACACTATGACCCATCCATGATAAACACCCTCTTAAACCCCCAAGAACAAGAAGAAATTAAAAGGGTAAAGGGGTAAAATTAGAAGAACAACATACCTTAAAGCCTTAGGAGTGAAAGATTGAAGTTAGAATTGAAAGAAATGGAAAAAAAAATGGAGATTTGGGGGTGAAAATGGGTTGGGAGGCGGAGGTTCTCGAGTTTTGGGGTGAAGAGTCATGTTTTTGGTGTTTGAATATTCTAGACCCCGAAATGGAGGATTTTATATTTTTTGTTGATCACTAGAGAACTCACAGAGAGAGCATAAAATCGTCCCCTGCACCGCCTTCCTTTGACCTGCTCTCAGAATATCATTTGTTTACTTCTTATTAACTTTAAAACATAAACGTAAATAAGGAAATACTCTCCATTTGAATTCAAATAAAATATTATAAAAATCAAAATCCCAACAAATCAAAATCTAATTTTTGGGTTTTAGTTCAAATTCGAGAATTTCAAAGATTTTATGAACTTTTGGGCTAAAAACGAAAGTTTGAAGATTTCATAAAATTCGTTAAAAATTGTTCTTTAACTTGTTTTTATCTACGGAACAATTATTGGGACTTTTGATCCCAAGAAAATGGTTCCATCATAGAGTCCTCCAAGGATGTGTAGGGTCTAGGCTTAGTGAAATTTAGGACCCAAAATGATAGATAAGGGTAACTGGCACCCTTTTTAGTTGAAAAAAATTTTCTAACCTTTTTATTTGAAACTAGGGTATTACAATCTCCCCCATTTAAAAGATTTGGTCCCCAAATCTAAACTAATGTAACTGAAAGAGTAAGGAAATAGAATACTTGATCTATAGGGGTCTTATGGATGGGTCTAATCGCCCAAGCACTCTAAGATGGTGTTGTGACTGTGTTAACTATCGCTCTAGAGACAATGTCATCTTGTAGGCTCCTGTAATGAGAATTTTTTCTTTCTCCATTTACTAAACCTCACAATTTTTCTGGAAACATATCTGGAAGTTTGCATACTGCTAGAATTAATTCTAAACTTGGCTTTGTTCTATCTAGGTCTCTCACTGAAGTTAGGAACTTCCAATTCCCTTTAGCCTATGTCTATCAAACTGAAAGCCTTAAAAGAATAACTATAATGATACCTGTAACTGCTTTGGATGCTCCAGTTCCTAACGTGTCACGGCAAAAAGAGGCTGTCCCTGCTACTCTAGCCCCTATTATTCTGACCTTTGCCCACAAGGCCTCTGTTTCAGTTCCTATGCCCCTGAACCTACAAAACCCTCACGATTAGCTAATGGATATGATGGTGCTGGTGTAGAGGGGTTCGCCGACCCTTGACTAGAAACTTTCCCTAACAAAGGACAATCCCTCTTGAAATGGCCTTGCTGCCACAAACATAGCATGTTGTTGATCCTTGCATGCACTAGCCTAGGTGCCTTTTTCCACATATCTAATAATTTGGATAGGGGTGTTCTAAACTTTGAACTGATGCCTGGCCAGAATGCTGGCTATTTCCTCTATGGTGACTCTAGAAACTATAGGCCGCACAGGGTAGGATTTGAAAAGGTAACTCTCTCGACCTGTGGCTAACCCTATTAGCCAAGTCCTGGACTAGTACTAGCTCCTCTAGAAAATACACCGTGAGTCGTAGCCTTTTTGCTGGACTCAGAAGTAGCTATTTCTCTGCTAAACCAGCTTCTAACCCGATGGCTGTATCCACCATCTGTGCATAATCCATAGTAGCAACATGGGTTAGAGGCTGAGGAACATGTCCTTAGGGTCCTGAACAAATCGCCTAGCTTCTCTCTCTGACTATAGTATACCTGTAAGCTGCTTGTGCCAAGTATATAAATCTCTCATCATACTCAGCCACTATCATCCCAGGAGTCATACGGTGTCTCAAAACTCCTCTACCATCTAAGCTCACCGACTCTCTGACAAGAATCTACGTAGAAAAGTTGCACCAAACTCCTCCTAAGTAGGCGACTTTGAATCACTATACCACTGTAAGAACTTATCGTACCAAATCCTGCTTGGCCTCTCAACTGGAAGCCAACCAACTCTACTGCTCTCTCAGAAAAACAATGGATCATTTTGGTAATCTTTTCTATCTCTAGAGGAATGCTTGAGGATCTTCCATAGGACGCCCTAAAAGGTGGGCGGATCCATCTACGGAAACACTCTAAGGTTGAATCATCAGGATCTCTGATGGAGGCCGGATTGGGGTGATCAATCCGGCCTCTGTTTGTCTAGCTATCACATCAGAAAGTATGGCAAGAGCTTGTTCCAAAGCTCTAAGGCAGCCATTAGAACCAAAGAACCGCTGCTATGGTGGCGACGTGAAGCAAAATGATAAAGGGTAGGCATTCTGGATCTAACTAAAAGACATGAGCACATAAGGTAAGAAGTATTGATCATACGATAAGACGGGACTATATCTTAGACCTAGACATAACTGACCATCCTAAAGGCCTTATGTAACACCCTAACTTTTAACCTAATACGCTCGAGTCGTATTTCGATTAGTTATTAGTTGTTATGCCTTTGTTTCAGAACTTGACTTATCTTTAAAATACGAGTAGTAAAAATATGACTAAATTTTTCTTTTTGAACTTAAAGCTTAAAATGCGAGCCGCGCGTATGCATAGATACCGATTAATACAAGTAGGATATAGCAATCATATAAACTTCATCATAGCATATGTAGATAAATCATAGAATAATCACAACACAAATCATATTAACATGCCACAATCATAACATAATAGCAATGTCCTACAAATGTAAGGACATCCCTAAATACTAAACACAACGAACAAGTTGAACATACACAAGCCTAAAGCTAAACATAACTATAACTAAACTAGACTAGTCTTCACGCTTCCACTGTGACCTCTAATCCAGTAGGTGACGTGACTTCTTTGCCCGCACCTCGAGGAAGATCACGAACAATCCGCATCATTCATGTATGGAGATGACACGGAAGAAAGAAAAAGGGTGAGAAACTTATTCAAGATTCTCAATAGGGCTCCCAACTTTAACACAAGTGTCATCGTCATCATCCCCAGCCACTTCGATTTTCATTATGGAAGAGGTATGCATGCATAAGATTCAATTTTAAATTTCTCAACTCCTTTTATCCAAAGTGGGTGTCTTTTAGCATGGGTCTTAATGACATGAATGCAACAGATATCTCATGTATGTGCGGCAATACCTCGAGAGCATAACTAACACATGTAAATAACACATATCACATGATTAAATGCACAATTAGAACAATGATGTGACATATACATATGCATCTTTACTTTATCATGATTGAACTCTTGGAGTTCCTTTCTTAATTTCCACCCTCATACGTCATCACCGAAATCCAACCGACTTACCGTCCCGTTTTTAATGTCATCACCGAAACTCCGCATCACCGATCGCCTAGGAATTGAGTTCAATCCTAACTAACCATCGCTAGATTTAATATGGGGAAATAGAGGGGAAAACATATTACTTTCTTGAGTATGCACTTTCTTATCATGGGAAATGCTACTCTCTTGGATCACCTCTCATAACCTTTAATTTGGAGTCTAGAGGATCATTACCATATTAGCATATCATATAAGGATGCAATATGAGCATATAAAATCATAGAATGTCATCAAACATATCATGTTAAGATGCAATACATAATTCATAAGTATCATAGCTCTTCATATATTTCTAGCATAAGTGTTTTCAAAAGAAACTATAACATGCAAATGATGGATTCTATCTTTAGAGATCAAGTACTCACATAACATCAAATATCACATGAATTCATCATCTCAAATCATCAACACATAAAGTCATTCTATCATACTTAAAGCACATATTTTTGCACATTTGGGGTTCTGGTAATCGATTACATATGATGGTAATCGATTACCAAATCAAAAAACTTGTTCCGGACTTAAAAAGATGGTCTGGTAATCGATTACTTGGGCCTGGTAATCGATTACCAAACCTAACTTTTAGGGTTCGAGGAACATCTAGGTAATCGATTACATAGGTTGGTAATCGATTACTAAGGCTAAAAACTATTTCCGAAAAATGAAGAATATCATGGTAATCGATTACATGAATTGGTAATCGATTACAGGAGTTAAAAACTAGTTCTGGGCATGAGGAACAGCCTTGGTAATCAATTATATTGTCTGGTAATCGATTGCCAGAACCTAAAATCCTTCAAATAACCATTCTGGTAATCGATTATATAAGCTGGTAATCGATTACTAGAACCTCTAAAATTTGAGAAAACATGATTTTTAACACATTCTAAGCTACTTTAACACCTTGAGACCACTTAAAACACCTTTCTAACATTCCTGAAAACATCTTCACATTTTTACAAATCAAGGCTAACATTGTATCATGACTAAGGCACATCCACTAGTCATGGTGAAAATTTCCATTTGGGGATACCAGGGCAAGTCTTTTGAGCTCTAGGAGTTTAAGTGATGACATAAAGATAGACATGTTATGCAAACTTCATTTTAGATCTTTACCATTATTAGGTGATGGCTTGAAACTTAAATATGCTAGATAGGAAATGTAAATATGAATGCAAGTTCATTTCTTTATTTTAGTGCTCTAGGCCTCTTAGAGTATTTACTCTAAATCACATCTCAACTTTAAGGTTGAGATAGGTAGACTTTGAGATTAATTATTTAGTGATACCTTGGAAAGTAAATATGCTAGGCAGGGAAATATAAATATGGATGTAAGTCCATTTCTTTATCTTGCTAGAGCTCACTTCAACAATTTAAAGGATAAACGTTAACCCCAATCAATATTAACCAAATGTGAGTTTTAGAGCCTCTGGACACCATGGTCTTATGGACCTTATTTGTCTAGACTCATCATCAAACTCAAGGAAAAACCAACAAAGACAACCAAAAAGCCTTCTTATTTTCATCATTCTTTCAAAACCAAAGATGAAGCCAACCTTGAGCTCTAGAGGTCTACATATGGTGGTCTTTACAACTAACACAAAGATCTCTCATCATCACGCTATAGTTTTTCAATCATCCAACAACAACAAACCAAAGAGGGAGAAAGAAAGGGAAAGATTAAAATCAAAAAAGAAGAAGAACAAGAAGAGGAGTAACTCAACCATATCATCAACTAAAAACTCATCCATTTCATGCATCATTAAATCCAAAAATATAAGAAGAAGAATAGAGAAGAGAACTCAAACAACTCCCTACCAAGTTGTGTTCCTTGCTTGAAAAGAGAAAGCTTTGATCTTGAAAGGGAATGGCTATGTGTTTGTAAGTTGAGGGAGGGTTGAGAGTGGTGGTGGAAAGACTTGAAGTTGAGAGAAAACTAGAGAGCTTTTTTGGTCACAAACTCAAACAAAAAGCTACTAGTAAAAGTGTGAGATTTCTCTACACATTGCTATATGTATTATGGGTTGAAAAATGAAATTGTGTGGGTGAAAATGAGGGAGAGGCTGGGCTTCTTTGCAGCCATGGGGAAAGAAAAATATCTCTTCTAAGTGTCATTCAAAGGTAAGGCTAGGTATGGTCCAAGGCATGACTCTTTGTGTGTGAAAATAAATCAACATGTGAAGAGTATGGGGAGGAGTGGCATTCGGCCACCCTACAGCTAAGGGGAAGGAAATGTTTCATTCAATTGTGGTTTAGAGATGTGTTTAGGTGTATCTTTGATTAGACTTTTGATTAGGAGTTTGTAAGTAAGTGTTTAGGTAAGGAAATGGGTAATTAAGGGTATCAAGACATGATTAAAGAGTTGGTCTTACTTCATTAGTGAAATAAAACTTATTTTATATAAAAATCATTCACAAACACAATTCCTTGATTTAAGGAATGAGAGAAGAAAATATTATTCAAGATTTCATGACATGACATCTTGATTTTTAAGACAAAGATTAAGGTGTATCTAAATAATCTTAAGTTCTAATTAATCTTAATAAATTATTTTGACTCTAGATTAGTAATTAGAATTTACTAATCTTTAATTGGAGTCTAATATTGCTTAGGTTTTGTGAATCGTGTCATTAGGCCAAAAATGCACTTAGGGGTAAAATGGTAATTTTTTGCAAAAACCTCCCGGGCTACCCGGGCTTAACCTCGCAAAACATTACTTAAAAACATCATTTAAAACCTTTGGGTGAAGTCCGATTCAATCGGCACTTCATTCAGATGTTAATCAGCCACATGGGTGTTTTCGTAATTTTGCGCATCGAAACTCAAAAATGAGATTCTTCTGCTCTATTAACACACATAACACACATAATCCCCTATCATCATCAAAACGTCCCCTTGAGGATGGCCGAGACTAGCGATCCTCATTTTCCGGTAAAATGACCTCAGGGCATTTTGGTCATTTGTACACTAGAAAAATTGGGCGTTACACCTCAAGTAATGCTTTGTTAATGCAAATATGTGCGCCTCTATTTACATAAACGATGCATTACCTATGGACACTTGCTCTAGTGATATGTAAGGAAACCTAATGCTCTAATACCAATTTTGTCACGACCCGACTTGGGCACGTGACACATGTGAGAAATCTCATTCCCACGTAAGCCTCATGATTGGATTCCTCTATATGCACAGTAAATTACAAAATTGTTTAAATTATAAAATCTTTTCTACATACAAATCACCTGTCTTTAAAACATATAGTCATAATTTTCCAAACTACAATCTCATATTATGTTTACTGGAGTCTAAGTTCATGGGGTCAACAAGTATAAAGAAAGTCTATCATATACAAAACCTTTATAAGTAGTGAAATCATATAATACAGTCCAACATAACCACATATACATAACATATATCATGCACTATGGTCCGGGATCCTGCCTACATCTACACTGGAGCACCCTATTCTATATAGAAGGCTTCACCCGTGTAAAGCTTACCAACCACTCTAATGTCGCTCCGAAAGGAAGAGTTTAGTAAAATCTAGTAGTTACTCTATCTAAAATAAAATAAATAAGAGGGGTGAGTTTTGTAACCAAAACTCAGTGAGTGAATCCTCACCCACAACCATACATGGGACAAAAAAGGAAAATACATAAATACTGTTAATGCAGCATTCACAAATCATTTATGTTTATTTCACATAATACCAATAAAATCATAAATTTGCTAAAATCATAAAAGCATAATATTCTCAAAGAATTATAAAAAGGGAAAAGACTATCAGTAAATGAAAAATGGGTGCTCAGTTCCTCATGAACAAGAGCCCTACTGAGATTTTAATGGTTCCTCGTAACCGTGTCCCTGTTGACTGATTTATTCTGGATAAATTGCCCCTCGTAGGCTTTGGTACCAAGGTTAACGATTTAGCTATCGTTAACTTAAGCTTGTCCCTTCAGAAAATTCCTCATGGTTGTGAAACCATGCCCAATGGATCACCTGTTGAAGACACTATGGTTTCAATCCACAAAATATGTAGCGTTAACTGTTCCAAGTCATACACAGACTCATATTCTAAAGCTCCTTTATGTTGAGTAACTAAATTCAATCCAAATATCACACTTTCATAGACTTGGGAATTCTAAAACCATAACAGCATTTCCAATAGTCACAAGATTCTCTAGTAATCACATTCATAATCGGTTCAACATAAAACTCGTGCTAACAACCATATATCTCAAGCAATTGCAATTATCAACAATTCTACATAAAACCATTTCAACAAATATGGTCCCATGCATTTTTCAAGAATACATTTTATGCTATTTTGAAAATCATAGCTTCATAATAACAGAAATCTCAACTGTTACAAAATAAACTATAAAATCATGGTTCCTTTTCATGTTTTGTTGAAAAAAACTATAATGATTAACATAGAGTTCATAGGCTTAAACCCACTCAGTTGGAGTGGTGGGAGATGCATGAATAGTACCAACTGGGTTCTGGAAGGGATTAGCACCTATCTATCATTGAAGCAATAAACTTCTAGATTAACCTCTACATACTCAAATCTAATTTTAATCCTATTAAAGGAACACTATGACCCATCCATGATAAACACCCTCTTAAACCCCCAAGAACAAGAAGAAATTAAAGGGAAAAGGGGTAAAATTAGAAGAACAACATACCTTAAAGCCTTATGAGTTAAAGATTGAAGTTAAAATTGAAAGAAATGAAAGAAAATGGAGATTTGGGCGTGAAAATGGGTTGGGAAGCGGAGGTTCTCGAGTTTTAGGGTGAAGAGTTGTGTTTTTGGTGTCAGAATGTTCTAGACCTGAAATTGGGGTTTTTATGTTTCTGTTCACGGAGACATTTTACTTATAGAGAGCATAAAATCATCCAGCACTGTCTTATTGTTCCTTGACCTTTGAAGCGCTCTCCAAAATATCATTTATTTACTTTCTATTAACTTTAAAACATAAATATAAATAAGGAAATACCTCTCATTTGGATTCAAATAAAATATCATAAAAATCAAAATCTCAACAAATCAAAATCTAATTTTTAGGTTTTAGTTCAAATTTGAGAATTTCAAAGATTTTATGAACTTTTGGGCTAAAAATGAAAGGTTTGAAGATTTCATAAAATTCATTAAAAATCGTTCTTTAACTTGTTTTTCTCTAGGGAACAATTACTAGAACTTTTGATCCCAATAAAATGGTTCCATCATAGAGCCTTCTAAGGGCGTGTGTCAGATTTAGTGAAATTTAGACCGAAATGACAAATAAGGTAACTGGCACCTTATTGGTTCAAAAAATTTTCTAACCTTTTTATTTGAAACTAGGGTATTACACTAAGGCCTAACAAAATATAACCAACTACAAACAGATAAACATAACACCTTTGGTCTGTCATGACCCAACCTAGGAACGTGACCAATAAAATCCCATCCCACGTAAGCCTACTAAGTGACGTGTCTCTTAAATGCATATAATATATATAATATTACACTTAAAATATGATCTTTCTTCTAAATCATTATCATTTTCTCTAATTAAAGCATAATATTTAAATTCATAAAAAACTGAGGTATTTAGAATACATAATTCTAAAAGCGTCTTGATCAAATATGTTATTCATAAAATGGTAAAGTGGTCCCTTCTAATCATTGTCATAAACTGAAAATAAATACAGATCTCAAAATAAATGCATGGCTTGAATCCTACCTGTACATCTACTAGAGCCCTAAAACTAACAAAAGCCTAAACTAAGCCTTACAACAATGTAAAGCTCACCAAGGGATCACTAAAGCTCCTGGAATGAGGAAACTGGATTTGCACCTGAAACTATGAGAAGAAGGAGAGGGGGTAGTGGACAGACTTAGTGAGTGGATTTTCACCCATCACCCATATATATATATAAAATACAATATACATGCAACAACCATAAACCATTTGATATGTACTAACACCCAATTTTTACTGTCGTTTAAAATTACCGAATTACCCTAGGTAATTTTTCATATAATTCGAAGCGAACAATCCTCAATAAAGGAATATAACACTAGAAGAAAGGTTAGGAGCAATTCGTGCGAGAGTTGCAAACCCCGATTTACTACGTGTAAAATGACCAAAATGCCCTGAGGTTATTTTACTGAAAATGAGGATCGTGGGCCCCACTCATCCTCAAGGGGATGTTTTGATGATAATAAGGGATTGTTTGTGTTATGTGTATTAATAGAGGAGAAGAATTCTAATTTTGAGCTTGGACGCGAAATGACCAAAACGCCCCTCAGCTTTTTAACTTCGTTGCAATCGACTAAGCCCGAACCTCACTAAAATGTTTTAAAACATGTTTTTAAGCTATGATTAACCATTAGTTAAGCTCGGGTGGTCTGGGCAATTTTTAAGTAAAATTACCATTTTGTCCCTGTTTGTAAGTTTTGCAAATTTCAAGATTTTTTATTCGTATAGCGAAATCTAAGCAATGTTAGGCTCAAATTAAATTTTATTAGATTCTAATTATTAATCTAGAGTTAAAATTATTTATTTAGATTGATTAGAACTTAAAATTGCTTAAAAACACCCAAATTGCTTACTAATTCACCTAAGCCCTTAATTGCAAATTCTCTAATTTGCAAAGATACCTTACCTACAACTAAATAATACATGGAACACACAAATTTCTCTTCCATGGGCTGCAAATGGCCAAAATAATGGAGCCATAATGCATCAGAATATTACCAAATAATGCACTAAAACAAAATGCCAAAAATGTCACCATGAAACATAATTCCCTAAATTCATACAACTTGTCTTGAATCCATGTTTTCCTCCCTTTGTTCCCTTTGAAATTTTGCCAGCCTTCCTCCTCCCTTTGTCCATTTATGAGCCTCAAAATCTCTATCAATAGGCATGCTTGAAGGAGTGTTAGAGGCCTTAGTTCATAACTTACACAATTCTAGTTTTTAGAAGCACCAAAAGCTTTCTTTCTTCCTCCTCTTGGCCGAAACTTCTTCTCCCATTTCTCAAAGAGATTTTCTTTCATTTCACTCAAGGAAACCAAGTTCTCTTCCTTTCCTTCAAATAAAATCAGGTAGGGTGTTGTTTCTAAGTTCATTTATGCTATGACAAGTTATGTTTCTAGCTCAAAAATGTTGACTCAATGAACCTTTTCTATGGCTTTTTTTCAATTCAGTTTTCTTCCTTCTTTCTTTTGGTTAATTCGGCCTTATGGCCTAGATTATGATGAGACCATGGTTTGATAATGAGGTTCTTGAGTGTTGGTTGCAAAGCCTTCACAAGTTGAATCTCTAAAACTTGAAGGTTTCACTAGTTTTTAAAGCTTTATAATTTCGGTTTTTCTTTCCTTATTTTTCTTTAATGGTTTTGGCCAAATGGCCTAAGAAGGAATGAAATGATGGCTTGATGATGAGGACCTTGAGTATTGGTTGTAAATCCATTACAAGTTAGGCCTCTAAAGCTTGAAAATTCCACTTGCTGCAAAGCTTTAAAGAATGAGATTTTTATGATGTAAAAATAAAGATCTTGAGTTTATAACTTGAAAGATGTATTTTTCACTTTGTCTTGCTAATATATATATATATATATATATATATATATATATATATATATATATATATATATAGTTTATATGTCTCTAAAAGTCTTGGAGGAGCTCTAGTAAATAAATAAAATGAACTTGCATCCATGTTTAAGTTTATGCCTTGCACATCATGTTTACTTTTAATGTCATCACTAAATTCTCAAGAATAAATAAATGAACTTGCATTTCTCATGTTTAAATTCCAAGATTGCATTTTATGTTTATGTTTCAAGTTGTCACTTAATCTCCAAAGATAATAAAGAGGATGCATCTCATATTTATTTTATGCTCTCACTTTATTTTATAATGGCTAAAAAAATCAATGCATGACATGTTTATTTTATGTCATCGCCTAAAGATCCTAGAGCTCAAAGACTTGCCCAAGTATCACAAGTAAAGTTGGAACCATGGTAATAAGAACTCTAAAGCTCACTTTCAATTTCCTTAAGATTATTGGAGTCAAAGAATTCATTCTTTAAGAAGTCTTGAGTGTGGAGCTTAATAAGCTGTAATAAGAATTCTCTTATCTCTTCAATGGTCCAGTGCGAACTACCGCGCTCGGTTTCTTATTTTTCTTTTATTAAGATTCTTTTCTTTCTCCACTGGTCCAGTGCGGACTACGTACTCTAGTTTCTTATTTATTTCAAGCACTTGCATCATGTTTAAATTTCAAGTCTTACATATCATGTTTATATTTCCAAGTTATCACCTTATAAAGACAAGATTAAAATGAGGTTGCATAGCTTGTTTATGATTCTAGTTATCACCTAAATCTCTAAAGCTCAAGACTTGCTCCTTTTATCTTAAGTGAAAATTTTAATCATGAAGATTCTTTCAATGTATAAATCGGCCTCATGATTAAGGTAGGCCTAAAGTGATTTCAAATAAGCTACTGATTTAGTTCTAAAATTTCTTTCAAGAGTAACAAAGAGAATTAGTTTTTAAAAGAGTTTTAAGGCTTTGCAAAGATTTTATGGGATACTAGTATCTTACTTCTACTTAAAAATGTGATTTTAAGTAATCATGTGAGATTCATGATTCAGCCACTAATCTGAGTTTAGTAGCACTATATGATGATGGTTTAATATGTTTGAAGTTGTGATAATTATGGTTTATCGCTAAAGGAATGATTTATGCATGTTAGAGATAAAACTAGCTTCCTAGAAAACCGTAAAAGTAAGATTTCTAGGACTCTAGAGAATGAAATTTATACATTCCGTCAGAACCCTTAAAAGCTATAAGAATAAGATTTTATTATGTCTAGATAAGTGAAAATGATTTGTAATTGGTTTAGTAATTAATTTTAACATCATAGGAAAAGGTAATAAGAAAGGGTTAAAGATGTAACTTCTAGCATAAAGCCTTAAATATAACCTACCGCCTATGCTATCCCATGTGGTTTAATAATGTACTTGAAGGTTATAATTAAGGGCAATAATGATAATGAATCCCTTAGATGCATAAGAAAGTAAGATAATGATTGAGGTTACCTTATTCTAAAGTTGCGGTTGTTTAAGGAGCTTTTGGTGAGGATTTATGATGATGCCTCTTTGATGTTTGAAATGATAAGTCTATGTACTGATTTGATGCTTATTAAGTATTTGATTTCATTGAATGACTTCATGGTTTGCATGTTATAGTTGCTATTGCAAACAATGAAAATGTTTATGCATCCTGATGATTATGAATTGGGAGTTGTATTATGATATAAAATGCAAAGACTTAATGGTGACTTAAAATTATGAGGAAATGATCCTTTGGACCCATCAGACTATAGGTGATTAAAAGGTGATTCTTGCCTTTAGCCCGTTCTCTCAAAAGGGTAGAGTCGGGACTTTAACTTATCAAAAAGGATAAGTATATACTAGTGACGACTAGTAAGGTATGAGCTCATAACCTAGATTACTCCCAAAAGGGTGGAGTATAGGGTGGCCCAGGAAAATGATGATGAAAGTAACTTTAAGTCACCTAAGGGACTAAGTAACGTATTATGTGATTATGATGTTCTTCTATGCATAGTATTTATGAGATGATGATGAGAAATATGATGTTCTTCTATACATAGTATTTATGATATGATGATGAGGAATATGATGTGGTCATATGCATAGCTATGTTATTATGATATGCTAATGAGATATATGAAGGAAAAGTTCATTATAAATATGACATGCTAAGTTTATGATGCATTACAAGACGCATGATTAAAACTAACGGACCTCGGTAAAGTATTTCTGAAACTCAATAAATGAATCTTAGCATGCTCACTATTTCATAATAACCCCGAGGTTCCTGAGGACGATGATGATGACACGATGCATATGAGGTGAGTACCCTACTAAGATTCTTTTATGAGTTTTTCACTCCCTCTTTCTTTCTTTCTTTCCATCTCGTCTTCACAAAGTAAAGGTGATGTTCGTGATTCCGTTGATGCTCTCACCTGGTAGATACACTTGAGCTTGTGAACCAGCTTATCATCCTTGAAGAAACATATCGCTAAACCTTGCACGTGACTCAATATCTATCCCTATCTTTGGGGTATTATTATTATTAGGTACCTTTAATGGATGTTTTTCCATCCATATTCTGTTTATATTTTGTTTGATTGACTACACCTAGCCTAACTCTTTAGACAAATATCTATATGTTATGTAATTATGGATGTCATATGATGGAGCCAATATGATGTGCTTTTCATGATATGCCCGTTGGTTTTCCACTTTATCTCGATTATCGTTCACGCTCCCGAGGCTCACGTTTTCAATCATGTTTAAAAAAAATGGCTCATAATTTCATTAAGTATTTTCAAAGTATGGTTAAATAACTGAAGCAAAAAGTAAATTCTAGTAATTAATCAGATACGACCTAGGCATATTGGGTTAATTATTAGGGTGTTACATGTACATACATAGCTAGCTAGGAAAACATTTTCCATTCTATGAATTCATAACAAGCATTTCTAAACTCATAATCAAGTATGAAATCATTTTAGCTAAGGGTGCCGTAGAGCATCGGAAAATAGTATGCTGAATAATTAAATATATATATATATATATATATATATATATATATATATATATATACATAAAAGCTGTAAAATTATAAACTAAAAGATTATACTTCCCTCTGGGACAAGCTGAGTCACCTAACTAGGTCCTGCTTCTAAGCTTGGGGTGAACTGTCCTCTAATGGACAACTTGATACCAAGGTTAACGATCTATTCGGTTAACTGACTGTCTATTCCTTATCTCTACCGGCTAAATTATTTGACAAAAATCATAGCTGAAAGGTGGGCACTCTCCTGAAGAATAAAGCCCTTAAATTCTTAGTACATTGAGAGTTCTGGATTCATATAACTCAAACAATCTAACTTTAGCATAATTGTCACTGTGGAAATCATGCCCAAGAGATCATTGCTTGTAGGCATTCCGATTTCAAGCCCAGAATATGTATATGATAGTTGCTACAAATCATCCTAAATTCGTACCTCTTGGTACCTTAAAATTGAAATTCTAAATTTATATCTTAAGCTACCATAATTTTTTTATATACTTGATATTCTAAAATCATAGCTAAAAAACATTGGGGTTTGTAATCATGCAAACTCTAAAATCGTAATATCACTTTTGTTCACGAAACTAATTCATACTTTGTTCAATATATCTCGACAAGATAAATAAAAAGATGTAACCTGAAATCTGAAATCATAGCGATATCATAAACTTATAAAAACATGTTTGCTAAATAGTAAACTTACTCCAGTATATATTTTATATTGTAGATCATTTTTCAAACTTGTAAAACATTTCCATAACATACAACATAACAATCATGGTCCCATGGTTTTCTAAAATATACTTTTCATGCCAAAAATCAAAATCATAAACTTACTAGTTTTGTCATCACTTGTAAATACATATCTAAATCATATTTTCATCTCAAATTTTCATATTTGACAATCATCATGCCAAAAACATATTCATAGTGATAAAACTAAGGCTATGAGATCAAACTCACTCACCTAAAGGGGAGGAAAGTATGACGTCAACACCAAAGGAGCTCCGTGGAGCGGTGGTGGCACCAAGGCCTACCATAATAACCATAAAACTCAAGATCAATCTCTAATAACATCTAGATAGCTTTAAAACAACCCTAAAAACATTGGGGGAGCATCCCACTTGACAATAATGGAGAACAATAACAACCTAAACCTAAGAACATGGAATGGAGAGGAAAGGGATGATAAAAACCAATAAAATTTTACCTTTGATCTTTTGGAAGAAGAAGGATTGGAGGTTGGATTGAGTGGAGGAGAGTGGGAAGGTTTTGGAGAAGCAGGGTTTTGATTTTGGGATGTAAAATTGTAATATCCGGTGTACACGTGTTAGTAGACAAGTTCTGTATGGCCTCGGGTCCCTGGGACCCACCTAGGTCCGGGTCCTGAATTTTGCTAAGTCTAGATCCTATATCTCCTTGGAGAGCTATATGATATAAGCATATTCTTAGGATCAAAAGTCCTGGTACTTGTTCCCAAGAGGAAAACAAGTTAAAGAACGATTTTTAACGAATTTTATGAAACCTTTAAACATTTCATTTTTGGCCCACAAGTTTAGAAAATCTTGAAGATTTTCAGATTTGAACTAAAACCCAAAATTTGGATTTTGATTGGTTAGGATTTTGATTTTTATGATGTTTTATTTGAATCCAAATTGGAGGGGGTATTTCCTTTTTTACATTTATATTTTAAAGTTAATGTAGGCATTAACTTAAAATTAATAAATGTAAATAAGTGAGTATTGAGACAACCCAGATGCCTGAAGGATAGAAAATTGTAGAAGCTGGGTGAACTATCACTGCTATAACGTCATAGTGTGTGGGACAACATGGTTTTGGGGCCTGAGGACTGCTATAGTGGTTTGGACTACTATAATCTTTCGGACCGCTATAGTGGTTGTAAGTGACATGGTCAGGGGCGGCGATGCCTTGACTCCTATAGTGGTCCCCTAGTGTGAACGTGTGAAACGGTATCGTTCCACTTACTAATGCCTCCCCGATCTTATAAAACCCTTTTCCGCTCTCTTTTCCCATTTTTAAGGCGAATCCCCAAACCCCTTTTTCTCTCCCTTTTCTCTCAATCTCACCCAAATCCATCATCCCCAATCATCAAGGTATGTATATGTTGTTAGATTATGTCTTCCTTTCCTCTATTCTTTCATGTCTTGGTATGGATTTTGTTATTTCTCTCACTATTGTCAAGTGGGGGTGCTCCCTCAACATTGTTAGAGTTGTGTTAGAGTAGTCTAGAGATACCTATAGAGCATTTATGAGTTTAATGGTTGAAATGGCAGACATTGGTGTCATCTTTCTTCAGGAACTTCAGAAGTTGTTCCTTCACGTTCTACCCCTCCAGGTGAGTGAGTTCGAATCTTGTAGCCTCTATGTGGATCACTATAGCTATTCTCATTAGATTGTAGCACTATTGCATGATTTTGGAAATGATTCTAAAGAGAATATAAATTATTATTGGTTTTGTTAATTTTATGAGATTATGATCATGATTATATTAGAGATTTATGAGTTTCTGTGATGAATTCAAGAGTAGAATATATATAATTTAACAAGTTTCTATTTTATTAAACATATTTCAAGAGTTTATGGTATCTTTATGCTTCAATAATTGAGATTTTAAAATATGATTATAGAGTATTAGTTAAAATATTTTGGCAAGAATGTTAAATAGACATGTTATTATAATGTTAGAGATTTTATGATTTTGAACCTTTTGATTTAAAGCATGACATTAGAGTTATTTAAGTTATGAAAAGGTGTTAGCTTGAGAATGAGATTTTAGAATTTCAGTTTTATGGTACCAAGTGGTACGAAATTTAGTATGATTCGTAACAATTGCCAGATACATATTCTGTGGGCTTGAAATCGAATGCCTACAAGCGGGTGATCCCTTGGACACGATTCTCATAGCCAAGGTTATGCTAAAGTCATATTATTAGAATTATATGAGTTCAGAACTTTCAGAGTACTAAGAATATAGGGGCTTGCGTTCGTGAGGGACGAAACACCTACCCTTCAATTTCTTGATTTTATTGATTTCCGTTGAGTTATGTATGATATTGAAACTGCCATGGAGACAAATGTAACACCCTAAAAATTATTTAAAAATTAATTTGATTTTTATTAGTCATAATTTCAAAAATTTGGCAATTTTAGCAATGATGAGAATGGCCCATTAGATGTGTTAAAAAAATTTCGCGGGCATGAATAGTAACCTCAGGACCACGGGCCTATTGGACAACTGAACCCTATAGGAACAGGAAACACGAGCTGTGAAAGAGGGGGTTAAGGTTAGAAATAGTTAGAAATGAGGATTTTATACCTAAAATTAATTTTTGGGCAATATATGACTACCTTGGTACGGTGTTTTACCCATTTGATAAAATTTCGGTGTGCAATTTTTAACACCAAAAGATAGTCAAATCTTTACAATAGGATAAAGTTATCCTTATTAGCCATGTGTAAGGCTAAGATTTAATCTTGATTTATAAGATCAAATCCTAGCCATTCATTTTACTATCTTTCTTTAAAAATTCTCCTTTTATATTATAATAACCAAACTTTCCTTACAAGCTTCGTTACAAGATAAACATAAAACCAACCTTCTCCATTAAGCCACCCTTATTTCGGCCAACAAGAAGAAAAGAGAAGCATCCTCCATTGCTATTCTCAAGATATTCTATAACACCCCCTAATTACTACATTTTACTTGAGTATTGATGTAACGCCGGGACGAGGGGGAGTAATCGCGTCCGAGGCACGGACAAGGAGCGGCTCCTCCTCCGGAGGGGTACATGAATGAACCGATTACACACCAATGAGAGGGATCCTAAGTCTGTATAGGTATGGGACTATGCAGTTAAGGATGGCTTATATGAATTGATTGGTACTACCTATGCCACAAAGATGCATCTTTCTTCGGTAGCCCATCACGAAAGAACTCCACAGTAAGCGTGCTTGACTTGGGGTAATTTTGGGATGGGTGACCTCCTGGGAAGTTTTAGGAAGCGTGTGAGTGAGGACAAAGCATGCTGAAAAGACCCGTGTTGGTTTGTGGGGTGGAATCCATAAAGCGGCGGGAATATGAAGTTCTTTCGTAATGGGCTACCAAAAGAAAGATGCATCTTTGTGGCATAGGTAGTACCAATCAATTCATATAGCCCTCCTTAGTTGTATAGTCCCATACCTATAAGACTTCAGGATCCTCTCATTCGGGTGTGTAATCGGTTCATTCATGTACCCTCCGCTTGGAGGCAGGAGGCTCCTTGTAATACTTTCTAACAGACGATCACTCTGCCTATCCCGGGCATTACATGCCCACCGCTTCCGCTAGTTCGTCCCAGGAACCACACCTGGGAAAGGTGCAGGCTCTGATACCATTTGTAACACCCATCCTACTATAGTGCTATGCTCGAGTCATAACATTAGGTAAGTAGTTGTTACTCATAACTACTTTATAGACTTTATCTTTCTCATTCATAGGAATTTTATGCGTAGGTGTTGTAATAAATATGAGCCTTGCACTAAAAGCTATACTAATTTTTTTTTCTTTTGCATATCGCAATCCTTTCAACATAATAATCGTCGTATAGAAATATCGGGAAAACAATACGCATCCTAAGAAGTTGGTCACACGATAATTTACATTTTTATATCACGTCCATAGTCAGTTAAGTCATATAAGCATAGTATATACATTCACACCTAATTACATATTTACTTTGAACAACCCTACCCTGGTCCTCATAGAGACCCTGTCTGGGTTAGGCCTAACAAAATACAGCCAACTATGTCCAGATAAACCTAACTCCCTCAGTTAACGGCTCGTCAAAAGGTCAAACATAAGAGCCATGATAGTCAGATAATGTGAGGGACTCTAAGCATACGACATCTATCAACAAACTAGGTACACCATAGTAGATCAAGCGAGTGGAGAGTAGTGCCCATTAGGCACGTCAGCTGAATAGCCCTCCAGTCTCGCTACCCGGAAGGAGTAGAGGAACTAGAAGATGTCTCCTCTGAAGGATCAGACTTAGCATCGACATATACAGCGGAAAGGCAGGAAAGGGGAACTGGATAAAAGTAGGACTCATAAGTAGTAGCAACGGGCGAGCGAAAAGTACATAAATACGGATACGAGACTCAGCAACCAGGTCCAGTGACCCTAGCTCCTGGTCGTAGTGCCACTGCACATCAGGCATCTCTAGGAAGAACACGATTGAGGCCATCTATATAAAATACATCACACGGCAGAATGAGAATCAACGATTCCTAGTAGGAAACACCGTCTATTACTCAATGATATTCAACTTAATGCAAAATAAGCAATGTAATATGTGGTGGTTTATGTAATGGTCTCATTAATTAGTGTCATTATTTCTTATGATCTAATTTCTTATTAGAAAATGTTAACTTAATGGTAGAACCCATAGGACTCTTCTAATATACTTCTCTGTGGATCGTACTGTCAACGATGTAACGTCGTCGCGTTACAACCTGATATAGTTCACTAGATGGAGTACGTCTACTACATCTCATCTGAATAGCCTCGCTATTCTTTCTCATACATCCCTTTTCTCATAACAAAGTAACGCCGTCGCGATTACAACCTGATATAGTTCTAAGGTCGTAGCACGTCTACTACTACCGTGAATCCATGAGCTTACCACTAAGCAATTAACATTACATAAGGCTTATTTCTTAAAATTTCCCTTTTTATAAAGATCTTTAATTTTGGCTTAGGGGAACCTTATGATTTTAGAGAGAAATCTCTTCCTAACAATTCTATATCTCATACTCTTGCTTGAGATTTTCTTGAAATCTCCTTAATTCTTATGAGATATTTCTAAAATCTATTAAACCTTTTATGAGATTTTATATCGTCATAACTTGTGAAATTCTTCATGACGAAATTCTTATAAATTTCAAGGAAAGAACCCAAGTTTTGCTGCCATTTTCTTTTTTTCAAGCTTGATCATTATGTATAGCAAGATAAAACAACTCAAGAGTTACTGCAGAAAATTCCAGCACATAAGACTTTAGCACATACCCACTTATAGCACTTCTTATATCATGCAAACCAAGATTTAGTGCTGTAAAATTTCAGCACACTAAAAATTCCAGCACATGAAATTCTAATACACAAGATTTCATAACAATCCAAGCACTTATAAATTCTGAAATTTCTGAAATAAAATTCTGGTTGTTTGTATACAAAATCTCATCACAACTTAGTCCATCATAGATTCTAAGAATTGGTTTCAGATTTTTCAGCAAGTTCACAATAGTTGTTCTTGATGTATTCTTCCATATCTATCAATTCCAACACATGTAGTTGCTAGAAAAAAATTCTGATTTCAACATAAACAATTCCATCATAACTCATGCAATCATAAACCCTAAATTGGTTCAGATTTCAGCATCATAACACCAAGAAAATCAAGCATTTATCTTAGCAAAATAGCTAAACATCATGAAGTAAGAGACTAGGATAATTTTCCTACCTTTCTCAAGCTTTTTCCCTAACTTATCAAGCCTCAAAACCCCAAATTCCAGCCCTTATTTGTGCTACCACTAGGACCAAAAGCAAGGAAAAACAAAGTTTTTAATTGATCTTGATGTAAAGAAAATGTTCTTGAAGAAGTTTAGAAGCTTACCTATGAGTATCCTTTGAGATTATGGTGTTTTGATGGAGTTTTGCCCAAAGAGAAAACTTAGAAAATGAAGAACAAAGAAGGAAGAAAGAAGAACAAAGGAAAAGCGTGAGTTCTGTAACTCCTCCGAGAAATAAATGTGATTTTTTTGTTTCTTTTTCATTTTATAATTGCCTTAACTTGGAGAGAAAGTAAGGCAAGTATTATTTCCGGATCGATTTGTCTTGTATCAGAATTAGGAATATCTATATTTATTTAATTGTCATAAGTAAAAATTATTTGGAATCCGATAATATCCGTTATTTTTACTAAACTCAATGTTTTGGTGTACGATTATTACCACTTCGGTGTACCAATTATTACCATTTTGGTACCCAATTGATACCTAAGAATTCTTCCTGGGTTAAAAACATATATTTAACCTTATCATTATTTTTTAATGTTCTTATACCACTTATAGGTCGTATTCTATATCTCTGGTTATAATATTATTATATTGAATTTTTAATAATATTAAATGAATTTTCATTTTTTTTAATTATTATTATTATTATTATTTTTTATAATTTTTTGTGAATCCTTATATTGTTTCAATCATAACCGTGTTCTCAAAATTTTAAAATCCCTACCAATTACTCGCAATTAATTATTTTATCAGAGACAAAAGGTGAGTCGTTACATTCTACCCCTTAAAATAAATTTTGCCCTCAAAATTTAGTACCTGTGAAGAGTGCGGGATAGTCTTCTTTCATATTGGACTCTAGCTCCCACGTATACTCCTTGGATCCTTCCTTTCCCCATGCAACCTTGACAAGAGAGACGGATTTCCCTCGGAGTTGCTTCATGCTCCTATCTACTATTTGTGCTTGGTGGTAGCTCGAAAGTTAGGTCATCCCTCAGCTGTAGTGATTAAGGTTTTAGTATATGACTAGAATCAGGGTTGTATTTTCGAAGTTGTGACACATGGAATACGTCATGGAGGTTTGAGAGATGTGGAGGTAAAGCTATACGGTATGCTACTGAGCCTACACGACCTAGGATTTGGAATGGACCAACAAAGCGAGGATTTAATTTTTTGACTTTAATAGTTCTACCTATCCGGTTGTAGGGTAACCTTCAAAAATACATGATCTCCCTCTTGAAATTCTAATGGCCTCCTCTCTTATCAGCGTAGCTTTTCTGCGACTCTAGCAGTCAAAATCTTACTCGATCCTCTTTATCTGCTCGGAGTCTGTTGAATGAGGTCTGGTCCCAAAAGACTAGTCTCGCCTTATTCGTACCAACAAAGAGGCGATTGACACTTCCTTCCATAGAGCTTCATAGGGAGCCATTCGATACTTGCATGGTAGCTGTTGTTGTAGGAAAATTCGATCAGTGGCAGTTGTCCCAACCTCCACGATATTCTAGCACACATGCTCTCAACATATCTTCCATGTTTGAATGGTCCTTTCAGTTTGCCCATCAGTTTGGGGATGATAAGCCTCAACAAAGTTTGCTCCGAAAGCTTTCTAAAAGCTCCCCAAAATCTTGAGGTGAATCACGGATCCGATCTGAGATTATAGTTGAAGGAACGCCATGCAGCCTTACAATTTGTTCTATATAAAGTTTAGCCAACTTCTCCAGAGAATATGAGGCTCTGATAGGTAAAAAGTGTGCGACTTAGTTAGTCTATCCACTATAACCCAGATAGCATCATATCCTGATGGCGTTTTGGGTAATCCCGTGACAAAGTCCATGGAAATGCTTTCCCATTTCCATCCTGGAACTTCAAGGGGTTGTAATGTACCTGGTGGCTTCTTATGCTCAATCCTTACCTTCTGGCAAGCCAAACACTTAGACACCTTTTCCGCTACATCAATCTTCATTTTTGGCCACCAAAACATCTGCTTAAGATCTTTATACATCTTTGTGACTCCTGGGTGTAAGAGAAATTACCTTGGTGAGCTTCTTCTAAAATGTCACGACGAAGATTTCCCGTTCTCGGCACATAGACCGATCTTGATACCTCCATATCCTATCTTTATCTCGGGCAAATCCGTTATGCTTCCAGATTGAACCGAGGCCATGGTCTCTTGAAATTCTGAATCTTCTTGCTTGGCTCGTGAAATTTCCTTCTTGAAGTCACTTGTGATCCTAATTTGACCTAAATATACACTCTTAGGCCTCTCTTCTACTCCTAATTTAAGGTTTCGAAAGTCTCTTCTAACTCTGCCTCTTAATCATCATCCATGAAATACTCAAGGTCTTTCGCGAGCATCCGCTACTACATTTGCCTTTCCTGATGGTAGCTTAGATCAAAGTCATAATCTTTTAAAAATTCCATCCACCTACGTTGTCTCATGTTTAAGTCCTTCTGATTGAAAAGGTATTTGAGACTCTTGTGATAGAAAGACTTCAAACTTCACTCCATAGAGATGGTGTCTCCAAATTTTGAAAGCGAACACTACGCCTGCTAGTTCAAGATCGTGAATAGGGTAGTTCACCTCATGCAACTTCAGTTGCCTTGAAGCATAGGCCACCACATTTCGTTTTGCATCAAAACGCACCCTAAGCCTCTTCCGACGCATCACATAAACCTCAAATGGACCATGTGGATCTGGCAAGACCAACACTGGTGCCGTTGTCAATCTCGCTTTAGTTCTTGAAAACTCTTCTCACACTCTATCGACCAAGTCAATGGTGTATTTTTGCGAGTTAGCTTTGTCAAAGCCAAAGATATCTGGAGAATCCTTTGATAAATCTTCTGGAATACCTAGCTAATCCTAGGAAACTTCGAATCTCTGGAACAGTGGTTGGCCTTTCCCACTTTAGAACGCTTCAATCTTAGCTGGATCAACGCGATTCCTCCTGTGATATGACATGACCAAGGAATTTTACTTCCTTCATCCAAAACTCACATTTTGAGAGCTTGGCATACAATTTTCGCTCTCGCAGAATCTCTAGCACCGGAGGTGCGTCTCATGTTCTTCCTCACCTTCGATAGATGAGAATATCATCTATAAAGACAACCACAAACTTGTCGAGATAAGGTTGGAAGATTCGATTCATGTAGTACATGAAAATGGCTGGAGCATTCATCAATCCAAAGGACATCACCGTATACTCGTAATGCCCATACCGTGTTCTAAAAGCGTCTTTGGAATATCTACTTCTCGAACTTTAATTTGATACCCCGATCTCAAATCAATTTTAGAGAATACGTCGCTCCCTCAATTGATCCATGAGATCATCAATCCTTGGGAGAGGATACTTGTTCTTGATCGTCACCTTATTTAGTTGTCTATAGTCAACACATAGCCGCATACCTCCATCCTTCTTTTTCACCAATAGTAGGAGCTCCCCATGGTGATGCACTTCGGATAAAATGTTTACTCAAATCTTCAATCCGCTTCTTCAATTCTACTAATTCCAAAGGAGACATTCGATAAGGAGCCATGGAAATCGGACCCGCTCCTGGTACCAAGTCAATAGAAAACTCTATTTCCCTTTGGGGGAAATGCGGTATATCTTCTGGAAATACATCGGAGTATTCTCGAACTACCAGGATCCCTTCTAATTTCTGCTCACCCTCTGCTACACTAGTCAACAAGAATACGTACCCGTTTACTAGACTTCCACGTCCTAATTCGAAGGAATTAGGTAAAAACACATGGAGACTTTTTGTTCAGAGAGGACATTTGATGGGAATACTACGTCTTATCATAGCACCTTAACATCACACGGTTGGCAGAGAGCCAATCCATGCCAAGAATAAGATCGAGACCAACTAATGGTAGACAGACTAAGTCAATTATGAATGTCCTACCCTCAACTTGAACAAGAACGCCCTTACAAACTTGACTCGTCTTTAGGGTTTATTAGTAGGTGTGTGGACAGCCAAATCATGGGGTAAATCAATATGGCAGTTCAGAAAATGCGCACATTTCAAAGATATAAATGAGTGTGTGGCTCTTGAATCATACAGGACTACTAGGGATTCTTGATTAATTCTGCACGTACCTTGAATGAGTTCCTCTGATCGTGTAGCTTCCTCAGCATTCATAGTATAAACACGTCCCTGTTGTTGTGGCTTGGAAAAAGGCGGCAAATCTCTAGTCGGACATTCCCCACTCACGTGACCTGGCTTCCTGCGATAGCAAATGTTTTGTCCAAACAAACATGGTTTATCACCATGATACTTTCCACATTTCTGGCATTCCTTGTTATTAAACGATTCGGAGCTGCTTCCCTTTCCATTCCCATAGGAAAAATCCCTTCGTGGCGGTAGGGAGGTTTAAATCTTGGGCCCCGCGGACAAACTTCCTCCTATTATCATATTGCTTCGCTCTGGGATATATTCAACTTCTTAGCATATTCTTCCACAAGAGTGCTCTTATTCACCAATGTAGGGAAATCTCTAATTTCCATTGGCCCTACAGTCATCAAGATATTCTCTCAGAACCCCTTCATATTTCACACATTTCCACTCTTCATTGGGGTTCTGCGGTAGATGGTAGAAAACTTACATAATTCCTCAAATTTAGCTGTGAAGGACACCATATTTCCCTGTTGGAGTCTTAGGAATTCCAACTTCTTTGTATTCTTTCAGAAACAGGAAAATACTTCTTATAAAAGGCCTCCTTTAACACTTCCCAAGTAATCTCAATCCCAACTCCTTCCAAGAGTCTTCGCTTCCAACCCACCAGGAATTTGCATCAAGATTAGGACAAAAGCAGCAAATGTCACCTTCTGTTGATTTGAGCAGTCCTAGGATGAAAGATTTTCTCCATTGTCTGTATCCATTCTTCTGCCTTATCAGGGTTCACAGTTCCCCTAAAACGAGGTGGACATGCCTTTTGAAACTCTGAGAACATTAACCGCTCATTACCATTGCCATTTTGATCTCCTTGTCCCATTTGTCTTCCTAGCGTTTCCATAATTCGATTAGCAGCCACTGCTTGTTCTTTAAGCTTGAACCATATTCCAAAATCCTGCCTAAAGGCTGCCATGTCTTCATCAGGCGTGTTGTTACGGTTATTGTTAGTACTAGGACGCCTACCTGGAGCCATTAGTTCCTGTCACACATAACAAAAATATTGAGGTGATCAGACTCAACACAAAGCTCCTGTCAGAAACTAAGTACTTCAAAGGTAAACAATCATGCATATAAAATTTTTACTCCTTATCTAAACGGATAAGATTTTATTGCATGACACTAAAGTCTCAGAGCGTGCTTTAGAAGCAAGTTAGACCATCCCCAGGCTCTAAAAGGATGAATCTCTGATACCAAAATGTAACGTCCCATCCTCATGGATCACTTCCCCAAACCAACACTGGTCTTTCAGCGTGCTTTGTCCTCACTCACACGCTTCCTGGGAAAACTTCCCAAGAGGTCACCCATCCCAAAATTACCCCAAGTCAAGTATGCTTAACTGGTTCTTCGTGATGGGCTCCGAAAACAAAGATGTTTTCCCAGGAAGCGTGTGAGTGAGGACAAGCACGTTGAAGACCCGTGTTGGTTTGTGGGCAGTCGTCAATCCATGAAGTAGCAGACGGTACAATGGTATCAAGCCTGCACCTCTTCCAGGACAGTGTGGTTCGGGGACGAACCAAGCGGAAGCTGGTGGGCATGTAACGGGACGAGGCAGGGAGTGATCGCGTCAGAGGGCACGGACAAGGAGCGGCTCCTGCCTCCAGCGGAGGGGTACATGAATGAACCGATTACACACCCGAATGAGAGGATCTGAGTTGTATAGGTATGGGACTATACAGTGAATGAGGGCTTATATGAATTGATTGGTACTACCTATGCCACAAAGATGCATCTTTCTTTTAGCCTATCACGAAAGAACTCCATAGTTAAGCGTGCTTGACTTGGGGTAATTTTGGGATGGGTGACCTCCTGGAAGTTTTCCTAGGAAACGTGTGAGTGAGGACAAAGCACGTTGAAAAGACCCGTGTTGGTTTGTGGGGACAGCCATCAATCCATGAAGTAGCAGGGACGTGACAAATGGTATCAGAGCCTCCACCTCTCCGGACGGTGTGGTTCGGGATGAACCAGGCGGAAGCTGGTGGGCATGTAACGCCCTGGACGAGGCAGGGAGTGATCGTCCGAGAAGGCACGGACAAGGAGCGGCTCCTGCCTCCAGCGGAGGTGTACATGAATGAACCGATTACACACCCGAATGAGAGGGATCCTAAGTCTATAGGTATGGGACTAGACAGAAGGATGGCTTATATGAATTGATTGGTACTACCTATGCCACAAAGATGCATCTTTCTTTCGGTAGCCCATTACGAAACTCACAGTGAGCGTGCTTGACCTGGGGTAATTTTGGGATGGGTGACCTCCTGGGAAGTTTCGCAGGAAGCATGTGAGTGAGGACAAAGCACGCTGAAAAGACCCGTGTTGGTTTGTGGGGATAGTCGTCAATCCATAAAGCAGGAGGGATGTTACAATTGACATAGTAATTAGCAGAGTATTACTAACGTTTCTAATCTATACTAGTCGAGATATATAGTAATAAAAAAATTTTGACACATATATTTCCTGAACCATATTCATATATATGAACATCATTTCTCGGTTGCAATATATACATCATAAAAGAAAAGCCAACGAATAACCCCTAACTAATCAAAAACTCTGTGCGAATAAGGCTAGTCCCCCTTGATACCTAACCTGCTCAAAATATTCACCCAAAAAATGTCATATAGGTACAACGGAGCAAAAGAAAACTAATAGTACATCGGTCTGCAGCTGGTAAAGCCCTAACACTATACTACTGCTATGTACATGCCAACAATCTCCGAAGATCTCGCCTCCTCCTACAGGAAGCCGTTGGCCATCAATGCGATGACCTCGCCTCCACTGGGGTGTTTGGGCCCTCAGATTGGTCCAGTCTGAAGAAGAGGATGAATAAATGGGTGCATCTTCTGGAGGTGTGGTGGAGCAAGTTGAACCTCAAATATGTCAGGGTGCACCATATGGAGAGGCACTCCGTCGTAGGGAAAGCGGGTCGAAATCCTAAAAATCGACGTACTAAAGGAACGGTTGAAAAACATATATACGCGAAACTGGGAGTAACCTATGGCATACAAAGAGTCAAGTGCCGGTTTACCTGCCACACCCATTGCGATGAGTCAAGTAAGAATACCAGTGATGGCATCGGCTAATCTGAGTAATACAATACATACAGCTGTAGGGGTGAGAGTACTATAAAATTCTCAGTAAGGTAATTCCCCCAGATACTATACAGAATATAGATAATGAGTTCATCCATATAAAATATCCATACAAAAGTTACAAGCATCAATGCTAAAATACGTAAATCATGGGAATTTAGAATGTCGCTAAGTAACAAGTCATGTACTATTATTCGGAACCATAAGCTCAATTCCATGTATATTCATCCTTTTATTAACATAGGGAAGGCTTAATTTCACATAAAGATGCATCTGCATTCGATAGTTCGCAAAGGACAATAGACTACTAGGACATGAGCTTATTTCTATTCATGATCATCGACTTCATTTTTTTCCATTCCGAATCACACACAGTTCTATTTCGATATGTCTCCGGCTCATAAATTTTCTAGGGAAGTCCTTATTCTTGCCTTCCCTCTACATCTCATCTAAGCCTTGTCTCTATTTTCCCCATATGTTCAAACAAGCACTTGTGAAATGTATATGTACTCTTTTGTCATAAACTCATATCATGTACTTCTCTTTCTTTATCAAGGGCATGTGTGCATCACATATAAGTATTCAATTATTTTAGAGGCTTATTCATACCTCATGAACAATTATTTAAAACATCTAGCATGTACTCATATGCCATACACTTGAATAGATATCATTCCACCGTTAGTTTTCAGCCAATACTACCATTCCAGCACTTTGGCAGATTTATCATTCTAATAAAAACATTTGTTTGCCATACCAAATGGCCATTTAAAGAGTCATAAAAATTCTATATGACATTTCATTATGTCTAGGATACCCTGTAAAAATTTTAGGACAACAGAGCTCTATAGCTACTTCAGAAAAATGTACAAATTTTGGGGTCAGGGCCACCAATTCACAGTCCAAACCCGAGTTCCCAAAATTTTTAACCCTGGTAACTGATGGAATCAAGGCACAAGAAAATTTATAGTGATACTTCAATATGTTATAACTTCGTGTAAAAATTTCATGGGCTAATTCAATCAATTTATATGATAATAAATTTGGACAAATTCTTGCTTTAGTTTCAATAACCAAGACAGCATCAGTCACATTTTGGTTCTTGAATTTTTTGAGGCAGCAAACTTTAAAATCAACACCCAAGAAAATTCATGTAGTTAGTTCAAGATGTTAAATACAACATATAATTTTTATAGCTCATGAAATTACCCACAACTATATCAGAAAATTCATGCATAATTACTACTTGTAGGACAACTAGGAATCCAGGCCTAGTCCCAATTTCCTTTGAGAAAAACCCTTTTCTAACCCCATCCAAACACACCACCAAAATTCACACATCAATATCAAAATATTATCCATCAATACAACTAGAAATTTCGGACTTAGGTTACAGATTAGAAAAATTTGACAAGATAAGGCAGCAAACCCTACTTGAGAGCTCTTGAGCTCTGTGCTCTAAAGGATGCCCCTTGATTTCTCTTCACTTTAAGGACTCCCAATCACACACCAAACCTCCTCTAGGCAGTAAGGAAGTCAGGGATCAAAGTGAGAATTAATGGAGGTTTGGGATTTTATCCTTAGATTTGTAGGTATTGAAGTGTAGAACAATTTTAGTAAAGGAAGATTTTGGTTGTGACAACTCTAAGCTAGTGTATAATGGCTTTGAAAGCAAGATGAAACTCTTGGAAATGGAGGTGATGTAGCTGCTGGAAATGGCTGAACTTTTCTTGGCTTTTTGAAGAAGAAATTAGTTCATATATATCTAGTAATAATGACTTAATATTATATAATATAACTAGATAAATCCTAAACTAAAAAGTAAAATGGATTGTTATGATTCAATCTTAGAATTCAAGATTGAATCTTAGCCATTCATTTGATTTAAAGAGATAAGATCATTTATTTTGTAGAGATTAAATTAGTTTTCGTGTTAGAAATTACACACGAAATTTCCAAACCAAAACACGTACATGGGTAATCAAACATTATCCGAAAATTAATTCTAAGTATAAATTTTTCATTCCCACTTATTCCTAACCTTATTCCTATGTTTTCCTAATTTTGGGCACTTTCGGTCGCGGGCGTGTGGGCCCGCAAAACACTATTTACATTTTTTTTTGTTCAAACCTAAAGTTGCTCTCATCATTCCTATGCCTCAGAAACTTAATATTCTTATTAAAAAAACCTCAATTAATTTCTAAAGAAAATTAGGTTATAAAATTAGGGTGTTACAGATTCAACATATAATTCCAACCTCAAAAACCTTAGCATAGAGTTGTTAAAACTTTCAACTTCCTTCACTAAACTTGTTATACACATTGATACCTACAAATCTAACTAATTGAAATCTCAATTGCTCATCAATCCTCACCTTGCTACCTCATACCTCACTGATTTAGGAAGGGTTTGGATTTGATTTGGGAGCTTTGAAGTGAAGGGAATCAATCTTGGAGCACTTTGGAGCCAAGGATCCCTTAGTTACCAAAAATAGGGTTTTTGTGTCTTGTTTTGTATTTTTCTATTCTTGCAGGTTTTGGGTTGTTTTAAATTGATAAATTCTTATTCTAATGTGAGGTTACACTTAGGTATCAATGTATTTGCATGGGTGGGGTGGTTTAGTGTTGTGGAAAAGTCATTTTGCTTAAGAGGTGTTTAATCATGCTAGCTGGATTTTCGGTTTTACTAAAGGCGTGATTGTTCTTGAAATTTCTAGCACAGTTTTAGGTGATTTTATGAGCTAGAAAAAAAAAATATTTGGAGCTAACATCCTAGGCTAGTCCCACGAATTTTCGTGAGCTCTATTTTTGATTTATACTATTTTAAAAAAATTAAGAACCAAACTTGTACCTATGCTACCTGAACTGGGGATTGAAGCTGTAAATTTGTCTAATTTTGTTGCTATAGTAAGCAATTGAATTATCACTTGAAAATTTTCAGGATATTGTAAACATCTTGAAGTACAACCATAATTTTTATTCTGAATTGGTTCAATCATTTGCTAGGGTTAAAAATTATGAGATTCCTTCTGAGGTTAAGTGGTCTTTGACCACCAAACTTATAGAATTTTTATAACCTTTAAATTGATTGTTTTATGTGAAAATAAATTTGTTCTACAATGGTGTAAAATCTGCCTAATTGCTGGAAATGAACCCAAACCTTGAATTGTAATGTGATGGCATTTTTTGTTCAAGTATGATGTATATGAATGCATGCTAGTGACTTTAAAGATTGGTTTATGATGCATGATTGAAATCACTTATGATTGAATGGCTACATGTGGCTTATGCATGTATTTGAGAAAAGAAAAGTAAATGGTGCAATTATATGAGAAAAGAGAATGTACAAATTTCAATCGTGCATGTTCTGACATATAGACAAAACAAAAATAAAACTTATGTTATAGAAAGGGGAAGGCAAAAAGAAGAACTTCCCTAGAGATATTATGAGTCGATAAATGTATCGGCTAGGAATAAACTGTGTGTGATTTGGAAGAGGAAAAAAATGAAGTTGAATGATCACGTATAGGAATGACCTTAGTCCTGATAAGCAATCTATCTTGTGTGGTGTGATCCACTATAAATACCATGTGATATAAACTAAGAGTATAAACTTAAGTCTTTCCTATGTTAATGAAAAGAAAAATGCACTAATTTGATTTCTCCGGTTATAAATGAAACCAGGTCACTTTGAGATAATTTCACTGCATGTATTATATGCATACTCATGTTATTCTGAATTGTTTGCCTAGAATGATTTACTATGTAATGGAACATTTTGATATATGTGCATTAAGTGATTGAATAATAAAAGAACCCACTTCATGAGAATGGTTTTTGAACTTTTAAATGAAACTTTGATAACTGTTGCATGACCACATTTTCTTAATAAACTGAATGGCACGATGACAATAACACTATTGTTGTGTATTTGGGGGAAGGCCCTATTGGAATTTTAGAATTCTCACCCTATGTGTTTGTGTTCCCATGTCGTCTCCAGATTGATCAAGAAGAACAAGGAGGGTTGCAGAAGAAATCGGATTTGCGGAGTTTAAGGCATCTTATCAATTGTATTAAGTCATATGTTTATGTCTATAAATATAATAGAGACCAAATGTGTATTAAAGCTCATAGAGGAGCCTTCTTTTGTACTCGCCCTTGTAATCAATAAATGTTTGTTTTCTTTGTTTTATATTTTAATAGAATCACAAGTTAATTACTTGATTCAATCTTGCTGGATAATTAAGAAAGGTCTGCTAATTTATAAGTAACTCTTAAGTTTAATGTCATGACTTAAGGATGATGTTGTACTTGGGAGGATGTTACATTATGGTATCAAAGAAGTTTATCATTGTAGGACCTTGAAGGATGGACTGATTATGCTTCCAAAGTGTAGATAAGTCATGCCTTGAATCTTGTCTCTATGATAGCCGAATCACACGGTTCTATTCCTAGCCGATACATCTACCGACTCATAATATATCTAGGGAAGTTCCTCTTTGCTTTCCTCTTTCTATAACATAAGTCTTTTTTTTGTTTTGTCCATATGTCAGAACATGCGATTGAAGTTTATGCATTCTCTTTTCTCATATAATTGCACCATGTACTTTTCTTTTCTCAAATCCATGCATAAGCCACATGTAGGCAATTAATCACAAGTGATTTCAATCATGCATCATAAACCAATCTTTAAAGTCGCTAGCATGCATTCATATACATCATACTTGAACCAAAAATGCCATCACATTACAATTTAAGGTTTGGGTTCATTTCTAACGTTGGGTAGATTTTACACCATTGTAGCAAAAATTTATTTTTACAACAACAATCAATTTAGAGGCTATACAAATTTTCTAAGACACTTCAATATGTCCACAAGGTACTGTAAAATTTCAGAGCAAGAATCATTTTCTAACTATGCTAACAAAATTTTATAAGTTTGGTGGTCAAGACCACTTAACCTCAGCTAAAGGAATCTCATAATTTTTAACCTAGCAAATGATTGATTCAATTTAGAATAAAAATCATGGTTGCACTTTCAGATGTCTCCAACACCCTTGTAAAATTTTCAAGTGATAATTCAATCATTTGCTATAGTAACAAAATTAGACAAATTCAGCTTTAATCTTCACAATTTAGGCAGCATAGTTACAAGTTCGATTCTTGATTTTTTTAAAGTAGTATAAACAAAAAATAGAGCTCAAGAAAATTCGTGGGACTAGCCTAGGATGTTAGCTCATTTTTTTTCTAGCTCATAAAACTACCTACAATTGTGCCAGAAATTCAAGAACAATCACTGTCTGTAGTAAAATTGAAAATCCAGCAAGCATGATTAAACACCTCTTAAGCAAAATGACTTTTCCACAACACCAAACCACCCCACCCATGCAAATACAACAATATATAGGTGTAACCTTACATTAGAATAAGAATTTATCAATTTAAAACAACCCAAAACCTGCAAGAATAGAAAAACACAAAACAACAAAAACCCTACTTTTGGTAACTAAGGGATCTTTGGCTCTAAAGTACTCCAAGATTGATTCCTTTCACTTCAAAGCTTAACGGCCCAATTTTCCCATGTACAAATGACTAAAATGCCCCGAGGTTATTTTACCCGAAATATGAGATTGCGCCTGACCATCCTCAAGGGGATGTTTTGATGATGATAGAGGATTATATGTGTTATATGTGTTAATAGAGCAGAAGAATCTCATTTTTTAGTTCTAATATGCAGAATTACCAAAACGCCCCTATGGCTAAGTAACATGATTTACGTGGATAAGCCCGGACTTCACCAAAAGGTTTTAAACGATGTTTTTAAGCAATGTCTAATGATAGGTTAAGCTGGGTAGCCCCGGAGGTTTTTTAAAAAAATTACCGTTTTGCCCCTAGCTAAAGTGCATTTTAGGCCTAATGATGTGATTAGCAAAACCTAAGCAATATTAGGCTCTAATTAAAGATTAGTAAATTCTAATTACTAACCTAGAGCCAAAATAATTAATTGAGGTTAATTATAACCTAAGATTGCTTAGAGAAACACAAAATCTTTTTCTTGATTTAAAGACTTTATGTCACATTTTCATGAATAGTAAGATTCCAATAAATTTCCTTAAATCATGGAAGTTGCCACATGATGAGATTCCTCTACAATAAAGGTGGATTTGCATAAATCAAGCAAAACTACTCTTTAATCTTATCTTGAACCACCTTAATTATCCATTATCTCACCTAAAACACAAATTACAATCCCTAATCCATGGCCTAACCAAATTAACTCTTGAATACACTTCTAAACCAACATTAAAAATGAGATTTTCTTCCCCCATTATGCCTTAATCACAATCGGCCATACTCCCCCAAAATCATCCATCATATGTTGAAATTCAAATAAAGTAATCTTAAAGAACGATACCTAGCCATACTTTGAACCATGCTTTGCACCTTACTTAGCCATCCCCAAAGCCATACCTTACAAAGAGATATTTTCTCTTCTTTTTCCTCCAAGAAGCAACCGGCCACTCTTCCATGGATGCACCTCCATTGTGTTTCATTTCCTATAAATAGGCAACCAAGAAAGCTTGTAACATTTTGCTCACTTGTGTAAAGCTTCAAGTTTTCTTTCTTTGAGTTCTAAAAGTTCTTCTACTTCTTCTTCCTCTTTTGAAAAAATCATCATCCTCCACTAATTTCCAAACACAAACCACCACCCAAACACCATAAACCTTCCTTTAAACATATAACCTTCCCATTCACAAGATCAAAAACTCAAAGTAAACCTTTCTTCCTTTTCTTTTTCTCTTGGCTGAATTCCTTTGAGCATCAAGGAAGGAATTGTTCTTCTCATCTTGTTTCAAGACCAAGCTTCCATCTTTTAAAAAGGAAAATATCTTTGGTAGGGAATTGTTCTTTTAAAATTTCTATCCTTTTTCTTGGATTTATTTTGTTTCATGTTGAAAAATTCTTCTTTTCTTCCTTCATCATTTCAGTTTTCCTTTTTCCTTTCTTCCTTTGTTCATTTCGGCCTCAAGGCCTAGATGATGATGGAACCATGGGTTGATGATGAGGATCTTGGGTGTTAGTTGCAAAACCCTCACTTGTTTGACCTCTAAAGCTTGAAGGTTCAACTTTTAAGAAAGTCTTATCAAATGATAAAGTTATGTTGGTAAAGTGGTAGTCTTGAGCCTAGAACTTAAAGTAATGCATTCATATTTATATTACAAGTCCTTGCATTGCATATTTATATTTAAGTCTTGCACCTTCATTACCATCTAATAATTAATCTCAAAGCCTACCTATCTCAACCTTAAAGTTGAGATGTGATTTAGAGTAAACACTTTAAGAGGCCTATAGCACTAAAATAAAGAATTGAACTTGCATTCATGTTTATATTCAAGTTCTTGCATTCATATTTATATTTCCTTGCGTAGCATATTTATTTACAAGTTATCACTTAATAATTAATCTCAAAGTCTACCTATCTCAACCTTAAAGTTTAGATGTGATTTAGAGTAAATATTCTAAGAGGCCTAGAGCACTAAAATAAAGAATTGAACTTGCATTCATGTCTATATTCAAGTTCTTGCATTCATATTTATATTTCCTTACCTAGCATATTTACTTTCCAAGTTATCACTTAATAATTAATCCCAAAGCCTACCTATCTCAACCTTAAAGTTGAGATGTGATTTAGAGTAAATACTCTAAGAGGCCAAGAGTGTAACACCCTAATATTTAACCCAAACACGCCTAGGACGTATTAAGATTAATTATTAGTTATTACCTCCTTTTAAATTCATTTGCAAAACTACTTAGCGGAAAATATGGGTAATTTTTTTTTTTGAAAAGATGCGTAAAACAAGTGCGACCATTGTGTACAACGTAAACGAAACGTAAATCGGAAGAGCAAATAAATTATGCAAAGCAAAAGCAATAAAGAACACATTATTCATAAAAACATCCATCATAATATTAATCATAATATTAATCATAATAGTTTAGTACATCATCTAAAACATAGAAGAAAGCATAAAGTCTTACCCATATATGTGGGCAGAGCTTGCAATCCAGAAACATGAAATACAAGAAAACATAGAAAGCTAATACATGGAAAAACCCTCAAGGGATACTACCAGCTAACGCAAGCCTCCCCTCTAAGAGCCTCCAGAAGACGCTAATTCTCGGAGAGATGTAACCCACAAATCTCGAAGCTCCTCAGATGTGGCCCAATGAAGTGGTGGTGTAGGCATGCCGATCGGATCATGCGACATGACCTCCTCACGAGGTGCCTCTCGGGCTGGCGTCACGCCTCATAAGCCTCGGCTCGAGCGTGTCCTCGCTACCCCTCCAGCGGCCAAAGGCATCGAAGGGCGGAATCCTTCAAATAGGGTAGAGGCTGATCCTGAGATGAGTCCCTCCCGCAACGGCGTATGAGGCGCGTACTGGGATAGTCACGCATGCTGAAGATGATAGTTGGGCATGGCGATTTTGCTCTCGTACGGGGGCACATCCTCTCAAAAATCATATCATCAGTAGGAAAAGTCAGGGTGAAGTCGGGTGAAATGGAAAGCTGAAAGGAAAGCAACGGGCGCCCATGTATGCAAAAATGCATACTGCACAACGACCCTCGAAGTGGTAGGGCTGATGGTTCGGGTCATAATGCACCTCCCATATAGAGTGTCAACGAAGATCACGAACGACGCCATCGCCTGGAGACGTAATGGAAAGAGAACAAAGAGAGGGGTGAGAATCTTGCTAAAGAATCTCAGTAAGGAAACCTCCTATCCTAGTGTCATCGTTTACGTCCCAGAACCTTGGGTTTATTATAAAAAGGTTAGACATGCAAAGGTTCATTATGAGGTTTTCTTAAAAATAATTATCCAAGGTCCGTGTCTTTTATGATGAATCTTAATGCATGTATGCAGCATAGCAGAACATGAATGCATGGCAATACATAACAACGTAAAGCATATCATTATCAAATAGTTCACATATAAGTGGCATGTAACTTCTCATGATCAAACTTCCTCTTTCATAAGCAAGATATTTCTCATCTTTTCTCATTTCTCAAACTTGTGACATCATGATTTTTAAAACAATAGTAACCGACCCCTGATACTAGGCTATGAGCTCATACCTTAACTAGTCGTCACTAGTTCTTACTTATCCTCTTGATAAGCGAATCATAATCATAATCATAAAAATAACAATCCGACTCCAGAGTGCAAGGGGACCTAAGGAATCACCCATCATGGGACTTTCTTCCTTCTCTGAAACGCATCAACTGGTTAAGCCAAGTGACTTTGTCCGCTTTGAGGCTAATGTCGATGCCCTCACGGTTTTACCTTCTCCTCACCATAAGGAGAAGTACGTCTCAGTCTGCGAAACGCATCATCTAGTTAAGACCAGTGACATTGTCCGCTTCGATATGGCCCCCACGACCATACCCTCCACGGGTTTCCTTTCTCCTCACCGTAGTAGGAGAAATGCGTCTCGGCATGTCACATATAAAATCTTTCTTTTCAAAACTTTCTCAAGTCCCTCAAATTTAATGGAAATTCGCAGCATAACAACTACACTCTGAATTTCCTCAAATTTGAGTCATGCCACATAACTCAATCACACATATCATTCTCATGGAACTTTCTCAATTAAATAAATCTCTAGTTCACATGAGTATACTCTTCTAACTCATTCATAATTTCGAAATCTCATGCATCTCAAACATGGCATAACACATCATCACATCAACATGCCACAAATACACATAAAGTCTCATGCTCATGATATTAACATTTTCACATCATTATGAGTATACCCTCTCGATCTCATGCTCACATCACATATCCTATCTCATGGTGTCTTATGCTTTGGCCCTTACGGGTCTTAACTTGTGTTCCAATTATTCTATCCTTCATTATGGATTTTTAAACACCTAAGGGATCATTACCTATAATTTTCTCTAATGTTTATGAATTATAACATAACCAAATAGCTCTATGTCTTTTGGGCAGAATTTTACCTCATGATTACGGGGTCCTAAAATCTTCGTTTTGACCCTTTCTAAGTTCTCTCTTCGCCTAAGGCTCTATAATTAACTCCTAAACCAATTATGAGGGATTCCTACACATATCCACTAATTATAAACCATTTCTTTAAGTCCAATTATGCTGGAACAGAATTACAAATTTGTGCATCTAAGTGTTCTAGAATTCACATTTTAAGTCCTTTCTAGTTACTTGTTCTTCCTAAACTTCCCTAAATCGTTCCTTGCTTCACTCAAACATAATTTTACACATTTTAACACCATAAAACAGAATTTATACAGTGGCCAAACATAGAGGGCAGAACGAAATGTAAAGCCCATAAAATCACATAATCTCATGAATTAAAATGCATATAAGTTGCTAGTTTTCTCTTGGAATAATTTTAGGAACTCAAAACTCTTTTAGAAACCAATTTATCTCATTAAAATCATAAAAATATATGCTAGGTCAGTAGCTAAATTATTTAGCTCAAGGAATGGATTTAAAACATAAAACTTTATCCATAAAGTTCCTTGAGTACATCTAAGCTTAGAAAAATTCCAAGACTTAGACTATGGGCACTTATGATTAGATGAACTCATCTCAAGTCCATCATCATCATCACAAGGCCGAAATGGCATTCTTGCAATGCCTCCATTTTCTAAAACTTTATGCAAGATACTTGGGCAAGTCTTTGAGCTCTAGGAGGTTTAAGTGATGGCATAAACTTAAACATGATATGCACTTATTTTATTCTTCATTAGAAAGTAAAGTGAGAGCATAAAATAAATATGAGATGCAACCTCATTATTATCTTTAAAATTAAGTGATGACTTGAAATATAAACATGAAATGCAAGCTTGGAATTTAAACATGATAATGCAAGTTCATTTAGTTATTCTTGAGAGTTTAGTGATGGCATCAAAATAAACATGCTATGCAAGGCATAAACATAAACATGAATGCAACTCATTTTATCTTAACTAGAGCTCTTACAAGACTTTAAAGGAACATCACAACCTTAACCCAATATGCATCTTAACAACATAAAGTGAGCTTTAGAGTTCTTAGCACCAAGACTTCAAAGAAGTCCTTGGTTTTGAACTTCATCATCAAGCTCAAGAAAATAGACACAAAGCTCAACACTTTGTCTAAACAAAATACAAGAACTAAGTCATATTCTTTATTTTATTGCTCATGGGCTTCAATCTAGAGTAAAACTCTTAGAACGGCCGACCAACTTTAAGGTTGGCAAGGGTAAGCTTAGAGCTCTTTGAAAACATAGGATTAATTTTCTTAACAAAACTTTTGTGATCTACTTAACATTTTTAGCAAACTTTGTTCAAATAAAGGCAAAGGAAACCGAAATCTTTAAGGAAAAGGGGAAGGAAAAACCATTCAAGAGCAAAAGGAAGAGAAACAAAAAATGTATCAAGAAAAGAAAGAAAACACAAGCATGTATGGTCCAAGACCAAGTTGTTTCAAGCTTTAGAGGTTTCTCACATGACAACAACAAGTCATTATCTTGAAACCTCATCATCAAGCTAAAGTTCTTCATAAAAAGGCCTCATGGCCGAAATGAAAAGGAAGAGAGAGAGTTTGAACCAAGAGAAAACTAGAACTTTTCTTGAAGAAAACAAGAAAAATTTAAAACAAAACCCCTACCTAAGGAAGTCTTTGAAGAAATGAAGAAAAGCTTGAGTTCTTGAAGATGAGAAGACAAAATCTTCTCTTGAGTGTGGTTGTGTGTTCGGCCAAGAGGGAACTCAAGGAAGATGATTTTTCCTTGAGTTTCTAAGCTTGGAAATGGAAGGTTTAAGTGTTTGAGAGGTGGTTTGAGGTGAGGGAGTGGTGGTTCAAGGTTGTTTGTGGTGGTTTGTGGTGGTGGAAAGGTTCTTTGAGGGAAGAAGATGAAGAAGATGAAGAGGATTTTGAGAGAAAATGCAAGAAAGTAAGACAATTAAACTTGGCAAATGATCTAAAGTGTAACAAGTTCTTCAAGGCTTGGTATTTATAGAAATTTTGCACAATGGTGGCTGATTGGGGGGAGGAAAGCCGACGGCCAAAGGGAGAAAATGGAGGAAATATCTCTTACAATGTATGGCTTTGAGTATGGGTTCAAGCATGGTTGAGTATGGACAAGTATGGGCAAGACATGGTCTTTGGAGTGAAGAAAAATTCAACATGTGACACTCCTTGGAGGCCATGCATTCGGCAAGATTTAGCCAAGGGGGAGGATTAATTTGTTCATGTAATTGTGTTTTAGTGATGTGTTTAGGTGTTTCTTTGATTAAGGTTTTGGTTAGGAGTTGTAAGAAAGTGTTTAGGTGAGGTAATTGGCTAATTAAGGTTGTCAAGACTTGATTAGGAGGGTAATCTTGCTAGATTAACAATTTAAAATCATTCTTTTGGTCAAATGAGGTATGACACAATTCCTTAATTTAAGGAATTGGAAGAGAAATACTATTCAAGATTCCATGACTAGGAATCTTGAATTAAATGCAATTAGAGTTTAACTAAGCAATCTTAGGTTCTAATTAACCTTAATAAATTATTTTGACTCTAGATTAATTATCGAAATAAATTAATCTTCGATTAGAGCCTAATATTGCTTAGGTTTGCTTAATTGCGTCATTAGGCTCACTGTACACTATTCTAGGGGCAAAATGGTAATTTTGCACTAAAACTTTTTGGGACCTTAGAGCAGAACTAACATCAAATACCACTCAAAAACATCATTCCAAACTTTGGAAAAGTTTGGGCTCAACGGCACCTTCCGTGAACACAAAGGGAGTATTTTGGTCATTTTGAGCCGAAAGTTCAGAAAACAAGATTTTCACCTCGGATATCAAACATAACAGATATAATCCCCTTCAAACATTGAGTTGACCCATTCAAAAGGGTAAATCCTAAAATTCAATTAAAAATGACCTGGGGCATTTTGGTCATTTGCACTCAAACAAAATCGAGATGTTACAGCACTAAAATAAAGAAGTGGACTTGCATTCATATTTATATTTTCTTACCTAGCATATTTACTTTCCAAGTTATCACTTAATAATTAATCTCAAAGCCTACCTATCTCAACCTTAAAGTTGATATGTGATTTAGAGTAAATACTCTAAGAGGTCTAGAGCACTAAAATAAAGAATTGAACTTGCATTCATGTTTACAATTCTTGTCTAGCATATTTATTTTTCAAGTCATCACCTAAAACTTAAAGATGTAAAACTAGAGCTTGCATTCTTATATTTAATTTTAAGCTTTGCATAGCATATTTACATTTCCTTGCTATTAATAGAAAACTAAGAATGAAGCTGCATTGCATATTTATACTTATGCCATCACTAAAAATTAATCTAGTGCTTATAACTCACCATTTTAATTTACATAATGAACTTTGACTTATGAAACATATATATGTATATATTTGTACATATATGTTGTTGAGTAAGGACATTTTATTGAGTTCTTTAATTTTACCATCAATCTAAAGATTTCTAATTATGTGGCTAAGACCATAAAGATTTTCTTAAGAGGATAACTTAGAGTTAGAAATGTGGAATGACTTGTTATTAAAGAATGTTGTGATGTTTCTACATGCTTGAGAAGTTATGTGTTATTGTGATCTTACGTGATTAGTTGTTTGGAATGCATATTGATGTTATGATTTTGCTTGAAATATTGTAAAGTTGCATGTGTTTAAAGAACAAAAGTAAAGTATATGATATAGTTGTGGCCTTGCATCTTAACATGATATGTTTGATGACATTCTATGATTTCATGCTCATATTGCATCCTTATATGTTATGCTAATGGGGAAATAATCTTCTAGACTCCTGAATTAAAAGTTATGAGAGGTGATCCAAGAAAGTTGCATTTCTCATGACATGAAAATGCATACTCATGATATGAAAGTAATATGTTTTCCCCTCTATTTCCCATATTAAATCTACGACGGCTAGTTAGGATTGAGCTCATTCCTAGGCGATTCGGTGAGGTGGAGTTTCAAGTAATGAGTTAAAAGTAAGGGGAGGTGAGTTGTTTGAATTTCGGTGATAACGTAGAGGTGGAAATTAAGAAAGGAACTCAAAGAGTTCAAGCATGATAAAGTAAAAGATGCATATGCATATGTCACATCATTGTTCTAATTGTGCATTTAATCATGATATATATTGCATTCATGTCATTAAGACCCATGCTAAAAGACACCCACTTTAGATAAAAGGATTTGAGAAATTTAAAATTAGATCTTATGCATGCACACCTCTTTCATAATGAAAACCGAAGTGGCTTGGGACGATGGCGATGACACTTGTGTTAAAGTCAGGTAGCTCTCCTAGAATCTTGAATAAGTTTCTCACCCATTTTCTTTCTTCTTGTGTCGTCTCCAACATGAATGATGCGGTTGTTCGTGACCTTTCTTGAGGTGTGAGCATAGGAATCACGTCATCTGCTGGAAAAGGTCAAAAAGCGTGAAAACTAATCTAGTTTTGTTATAGTTATATTTAGCTTTGGGCTTGTGTATGTTGAACTTGTTTGTTGTGTTTAGTATTTTAGGTTATCCTTATGTTTGTAGGACATCGCTATTATGTTATGATTATGGCATGTTTATATGAATTGTGTTGTGATTATTCTATGATTTATCTAAATATGCTATGATGAGGTTTATATGATTGCTGTATCATACGTGCATTAATCGGTATCTATGCGCATGCGGCTCGCATCTTAAGCTTTAAGTTCAAAAAAGAAAAATTTAGCCATTTTATTACTCTTATTTTAAAGATAAGTCAAGTTCTAAAACAAAGGCGTAACAACTAATAACTAACCGAAAGTTAGGGTGTTACAAAAGCCACTCCTAAATCAAAGCCAAACCCTCCTAAAATCAGTAAGGTATGAGGTAGCAAAGTGAGGATTGGTAAGGAATTGAAATTTCAATCGGTTAGATTTGTAGGTATTAATGTGTAGAGCAAGTTTAGTGAAGAAAGTTGAAAGTTTAAACAACTTTATGCTAAGGTTTTTGAGGTTGGAATTATATGTTGAAGCTCTTGAGAATAGCAATGGAGGATCCAATATTTTCTTCTTGTTGGCTAAAATAAGGTGGCTTAATAGAAAGGTTGGTTTTATATTTATCTTGTACGGAAGCTTGTAAAGAAAGCTTGATTATTATAATATAAAAGTAGAATTCTTAAAGAAAAATAGTAAAATGGATGGCTAACATTTAATCTTGTAAATCAAGATTAAATCTTAGCCTTACACATGGCTAATAAGTATAACTTTATCCTATTGTAAAGATTTGACTATCTTTAAATGTTAAAAATCGCATTGAAATTTTACCAACAGGTAAAACACCTTATTGGGTAATAGATATTGCCAAAATTAATTCTAGGCATAAAATCTCCATTTCTAACTATTTCTAACCTTGACCCTCTCTTTTCACAATCTCGAGCATTTCTTGGTCCCGAATTTGGGGTTCAGCTTCTCGATAGGCCCATGGGGCCCACAAGGTTACTATTTATGCTTGGCCCGAAATATTTAACACGTCCATTGAGCCATTCTCATTGTTGCTAAAACCATCAGATTTTTTAAATTATGACTAATAAATCTCAAATTAACTTTCAAATAATTTTTAGGGTGTTACATTGACACCCACCTTAAAGAATTTTGCCCTCAAAATTCATTTGAAAACAATTTCAAAAGATAAATTTCATAAATCAAACAAGGAATTCACACACAATTCGCACAATTCTATCAAATCCTAAATGTTCCTACCTTGGATTAGATTAAGATGGTGAGGTCTCCTTAGCTCTTAGTGCTCTTGTGTGGTGCCTTCTCAGGTTTAGGATATCTTTTTGGATACTCCCAGATCTTATGCCTCGATTTTCCACAACGGTAGCATGTGTATTGCCTCGCCAAACAAGGTTGCTCCCATGATTCTTTCCACATTTTGGGCAATCTTTGCACGGTGATTTTGGCAATTGTTTGTCCTCACACGGGATGGCTGGAACTGCTTTTTTGGGGGGAAGCCTCCTCAAAACTTTGGTCTTCAAGTGCCAATCTTTTGTTAGAAGTGTCCTTACAGATTGAGTGATTGCTAGCTTCTTGTTGGAGTCCTTTGCATGATGGCACTTATTCACTAGGGTTGCATAATCTCGAATCTCTAAGACCAGCAACTTCAATGTCTTCACGTAAACTTCTTTCATACTTCATGCATTTCCAAACTTCATAAGGAATAGTAGAAAACTTGCAAAGCTCTTCAAACTTGGCTATGTACTCTTGCTACACTCATGGACCCTTGCTTAAGTGCCGTAAACTCCAACTCCTTTGGATTTCTCACAAAAGCAGGAAAGTACTTGTGGTAAAAAGTTTCCTTGAAAACATCCTAGGTGACCTTAGTCTGAGAAGCTTCAATAACCCTTAAGTACCAACAACTCAACTTCGCATTTGCTTCAGCATGTAAGTAGCAAAAGCCACTTTTTGGATCCGGTACAAGGAAGAACTAGAAAATCTTCTCCATAACTTTAATCCATTCTTCTGCTTTGTTTGGATCAAAATCTCCTCGGAATGGCGGAGGGCTTGCCTTCTTGAACTCAGTAAATTTTTGATACTCCATATCCACCTTTATTCTTCCAAGAGTTCCAGCTGGGTTTCACTCATTGCGATCCAACCTCTTCCATCATTCGGTTGGCCACCATAGCTTGTTCTCTCATTGTGGTAGCCATCTCACGAAGAGTACTCATATGTCTTCTCGTAGGTTTTTCCATTCCTATTACGTAAGCCTAGTGAAGCCATGGAGGCAATATTATCAGATAGCCATGGAGGCAATAATAGTAAATAGTCATGGAGGCAATAGTAGTAAATAGCCATGGAGGCAAACCGTCAGCGCTATGGAGACAACATTATGAAACGCCATGGTGGCAATTTCAAAAAATGGAACCTAGTTAGGTGTCCACAACTTATCCACGAGGACCAGAATAAGGAAATTCAGTGACAATTATTATTATTATTATTATTATTATTATTTTCATTATCATCATGTTTTTATTATTGTTATTGTTATGATTTCATACTTTTCGTTGTTATTGTCCCATAAAGGGGTATAGGTGAGAATTCACTTACGAGTTTTGATGAAACTCACCATTCTCCTTCCTCCCATTCCAGGTATAGTAGGGTTCTGGGTCTTTCTAAGTTGTCTCTCTCCGCATAAAGGTATAAGTTGGTGAGCTTCACTTTGGAGTGAAGTGCCTTTTTGTTGTTCTTAGAAGTGTCCAATGTCATTGGAGCGGGTCTTGGACCATAGGAATAGTTTTTGCATTTAATATACCATGATAATATATTTTAATTTGTAATTAATGATTTAGCATTCATGATTTATTTTGTAAATGAGCAACTTGTATGATTTATTTTACAACTATAGTTTTATATTTTATTTATGGAAAAAGAGTTATTCAGATTTATTATGGGTTTAATACGAGATTTGATTTACAATTCAAATTTTATTTTATGAATAAAATATGCATATAGTACGGCACAAACATGAGGCTTATGTGGGGATAGGAATCCACATGTGCCAATCACGATCCAAGTTGGGTCATGACAAAAATCCTGAGTTTAGGGTGTATAAACGGGTAGAAGATTCAATAAGTGAAATGCATCGTTTGACATGTTTATTCACTGACATTGCTATAGCAGTCTAGCCACTTCATTGACCTCCACTAATATACTTATGACTGCTATAGTGGTCCTCATACCCAAAGGCCTGTCTCACACAGTGTGACCCTATAGTGGTCCTGAACGCATAGATGTTGAAGCTTGTTCAACACCTCAGGATTATAGCATCTAGGTTGTCTCAACACTCACTTATAATGCCCCTCATTTATTTTACTCTCCATTAACTTTAAAACATAAATGTAAATAAGGAAATATCTCCTATTTGGATTCAAATAAAATATCATAAAAATCAAAATCCAACGAATTAAAATCTAAATTTTGGGTTTTAGTTCAAATTTAGAAATTTTCAAGATTTTCTAAATTTGTGGGCTAAAAATGAAACTTTTAAAGATTTTATAAAATTCATTAAAGTCATTTTTAACTTATTTTCCCTTTAGAAATAATTCCGGGACTTTTGATCCCAAGCTTGTGGCTCTAACATATAGCTCTCCAAGGAGGATGTATACTTGGTTGAAATTAAGGAACACAACAACATGGGTGGGTGTGACGACCTGACTTGGAAGCGTGGCATGAGAAATCCTATCCCCATGTAAGCCTTCTAGGTGTCTCTCTCTAAATGCATAAGTTATCATAATATAATACTTAAAAGATGATTTTCTCTTAAAGCAACAATCATTTCTATTTAAAACATAATATTTAATATTCAAGACTAAAATCCCTTTCTAATTCGTTTTGCAAAATTTTAAAATCATAAATTAATCCATCACATGATATTAATCTTAAATCTGATAACTGAATCATAACTACATGGCTGATCAAATACATAATCTAATCAAAACCAATAGTTGAAATCCATACTTAAACCTTGAAACACATAGAGAAATACAAAAACTTTGAAAATAGCTACATTATCTCAAAAATACATGCGTGGCTAGGATCCTGCAAAACTATTGGAGCACTTTTACAACTAACATGATCCTAAATTAAGCTTTACAACAATGCAAAGCTCACCAAAGGATAGCTGCGGCTATTAATCAGTGATGTAACACCCTAACTTTTAGCCTTATACGTTCAGTCACATTTCGGTTAGTTATTAGTTGTTACGCCTTTGTTTCAAACTTGACTTATCTTTTAAAATACAAGTAAGAAAACTATGACTAAATGTTTTTTCTTTTTTTTTTTACACTCAAAGCTTAAAATGGGAGCCGCACATGCGCATAGACACGACTATTATACGTAAGACATAGCATCCAAAACACATCATCATAGCAATCATAAATAAACCATAGATTAGTCACAACACAACTTATAGTATCATGTCATAATCATAATATAAGGCGATGTCCTTATAAATATAAGGACACCTTAAGATGCTAAATACATCAAGCAAGTTTAACTAATGCAAAACATGACTTTAACAAGGCTAGACTTAACACCCTAATAATTAACCCAATACACCTAGGCGATCTGATTAATTACTAGACTTTACTCTTTGCTTCAGTTCCTTAATCATGCTTTGAAAATACTTAGTGAAATTACGAGCCATTTTTTTTAAACATAATTGAAAACGTGAGGCGCTTAACGTGAAAGATTTAGCAAAATTTAAAAGACACATAGGAATTTACAAACATCACATCATAATATATTGGCTCCATCATATAGCATCCATAATTACATATCATATAGATATTTTGCCTACCAACGAATAAGACTAAGTGTAGCAATCTAATAAAACATAAATAATATATGGATGGAAGGACATCCATTAATGGCACCTAGTAATAACACTCCAGGGATAGGGATAGATATCTGAAATATACGAGTGAAACTAAGGATTCAAGTTAAGTACCGTGGCAGCCTCAATGTGATTCACGAACGCTTCCTTCTGTTTGAAGACGAGATGGAAAGAAAAATAGAGGGAGTGAGAAACTTATAAAGAATCTCAGTAGGTACTCACCTCATGATGCATTGTGTCATCATCATCGTCCCAAGGAACCTCGGGTTATTATGAAATAGTGAGCATGCTAAGATTGATTTATTAAGTTCGAAAATATACTTCCGAGGTTCGTCGTTTAATCATGCGTCTTATAATGCATCATAAACTTAGCATGTCATGTTTATAATGAACTTTTCCTTTCATATATAATAACATAGTTATGCATAAAATCACATCATATTCCTCATCATCATTTCATAATACTATGCATAGCAAAATATCATATTTCTCATCATCATCTCATAAATACTATGCATAGCAGAACATCATATTCACATAATGCATTTACTTAGTTTCTTAGGTGACTTAAAGTTACTTTCATCATCATTTTCCTGGGCCACCCTATCTCCACCCTTTTGGGAGTAATCTAGGTTATGAGCTCATACCTTGCTAGTCGTCACCAGCACATACTTATCCCTTTGATAAGTAAAAATTCCATCTCTACCCTTTTGAGAGACAACTAGGGGCAAGAATCACCTTTTCACCGCCTATAGTTTGACGGGTCCAAAGGATCATTTTCTCATATATTTTGAGTCACCTTTAAGTCTTTGCATGTTATATCATAATACAATTCTTCATTCATAATCATCATAACATTTTCTCATTTATAGTCTTATGCCGAAATAATATATACCAACTGTAATCATGCATTGGAGATTCCAGGAAAGAGAGGTCACAATGGACACGCTTAAATACCAAATCTTTCCTTAGCCAAATCTTTCCAAATTGCACTCTTACAGGAATACACTTCTTAGGATAGAATATGTCTTTATTTCATGCATAAGTTTTCATTGTTTGCAACAACAACTATAACATACAAACCAGGGAATCAATCAATGACACCAAATTCTTAATAAGCATCAAATCACATTTTAAGTACACATAAATTACTAGCTTCCCATAAAATTCTTACAAAGTTTTAAAACTCTTTTAGAACTAATTCCTTTTGTTAAACTTGAAAGAAGTCATAGGACTTTAGGCCTAAATTAACCATGGGACCGATTTATAACTTGAAAGAATGTTCATAATTAAATCTTTCACTTAAGATAAAAGGAGCAAGTCTTGAGCTTTAGAGATTTAGGTGACATCTTTGAATTATTACCATGCTATGCAACCTTATTTTAATCTTATCTTTATAAGGTGATAGCTTGGAATTATAAACATGATATGCAATTCCATTTCTTTATCTTTAAGATTTAAGGTGATAACTTGAAAATTAAACATGATGCAAGAACTTGTAATATAAACATGATGCAAGAAACTAGAGCGCGGTAATCCGCAGGGACCAGTGAGGGAGAGAGAATCTTAAGCAAGGAGCGGTAGTCCGCAGGACGGTGAGGGGGATGAGAATTACATTTTTTTTAAGCTCCAATTCTCAAGACTTCTTAAAGAATAAATTCTTTAACTCCAATTATCTCATTTCTTCGCTTATGATTCATAAGCAAGTCTTTGAGCTCTAGGATTTTTAGGTGATGACATAAAATAAACATGCCATGCATTGACTCTTTTAGCCATTATAAAATAAAGTGAGAGCATAAAATAAACATGAGATGCAACTTCTTTATTATCTTTAGAGATTAAGTGACAACTTGAAATTTAAACATGAAATGCAAGCTTGAAATTTAAACATGAGATATGCAAGTTCATTTATTTATTCTTGAGAATTTAGTTATGACATAAAATAAATATGGTATGCAAGGCATAAACTTAAACATGGATGCAAGTTCACTTGATCTCTTTACTAGAGCTCCTTCAAGACTTTAAGAGAATTATGTTTTCAACCCAATATATGTATCTTAGCAAGACAAAGTAAAAATACATATTTCATATTCAAACCTCAAGATAAAAACATTATTCTTTAAAGTTTTGCATTAAATGGAATGTTCAAGCTTTAGAGGCCTAACTTGTGATGGATTTACAACCCATATTCAAGGTCCTCATCATCAAGCCATCATTTCATTCCTTCCTAGGCCATTTGGCCGAAACCATGAAAGAAAATAAGGAAAGAAAAACTGAAATTTTAGAAGCTTTGGAAACTAGTGAAACCTTCAAGTTTTAGAGATCTAACTTGTGAAAGCTTTGCAACCAACACTCAAGAATCTCATCATCAAACCATGGTCTCATCATAAGCTAGGCCATATGGCCAAAATACTTTAAAAAGAAAGGAAGAAGACTGAAAATGAAAACTTAAAAGAAAGCTCATGAAAACATCATTTTGAGCTAGAAACATAACTTGTCTTAGCATAAAATGAACTTAGAAACACCTCCCTACCTAATTTGATTTGAAAGAAAGGAAGAGAACTTGGTTTCCTTGAGTGAAATGAAGCAAAATATCCTTGAAAAGCTGAAGGGAGAATTCAACCAAGGAAAGAAAGAAAGAAAGCTTTTGGTGCTCCTAAGACTAGAATTTGTGTAAGTTATGAACTAAGCATCTAAACTATCTTCAAGCATGCCTATTTATAGAGATTTTGCAGCTCATAAATGGACAAAGGAAGGAAAGAAATCTGACCAAAAATTAGAGAAAAAAAATAAGGAAGAAAAATCATTTTGTTTGGTGGCTTAAAACATGGAATCATGTTTCCATGTTTTCATGATTCTTTGTTTTCATTCTTTGGATTTTTGTGTAATAATTTTCTGACTTATTACTCAATAATTTCATGCATTACAGCCTTGTGGAAGAGGATTTTGTGTGTTCCATGTATTTTTTAGGTGTAGGCAAGGTATTCATGCAATTTAGAGAATTTACGGTTAAGGGTTTAAGTGAATTACTAAGCAATTTGGGTGTTTTAAGCAATTTTAGGTTCTAATCAATCTAAATAAATAATTTTGACTCTAGATTAGTAATTAGAATTTAATAAGCTTTAATTTGAGCCTAATATTGCTTAGGTTTCGTTAGACGAATCAAAAATCTCAAAATTTGTAAAACTACACAAAGAAGGGCAAAACGGTCATTTTACTTAAAAATTGCCGAGACCACCCGAGCTTAACCAATGGTTAATCATGGCTTAAAAACACCTTTTAACACATTTTAGTGAGGTTCGGGCTAAGTCGGCACGCAAAAGTTAAAACAACCGTAAGGGCGTTTTGGTCATTTCGCGCGAGCTCAAAATTAGGATTCTTCTCCTCTATTAACACACATAACACAAACAATCCCTTATTAACATCAAAACATCCCCTTGAGGATGGGTGGGGCCCACGATCCTCATTTTCTGAGTAAAATAACCTCAGGGCATTTTGGTCATTTTACACGTATAGAAAATTGGGGTTTGCAATACTTGCACGAATTGCTCCTAACTTCTCTTCTAACGTTATATTCCTTTATATAATATTTACCTACGGTAATTCGGTAATTCCTAATGATAGTAAAAATTAAATTAAAAATTGGGCGTTACAAGACTAGTCTTCATGCTTCCACACGACTGATTCAACTAGATAAGGTGATTCCTATTCCAATGCCTTAAGAAGAGATCACGAACGATCCACATCATTCCCGTTTGGAGACGAACAAGAAGAAAACAAAGGGGGCGACAAACTTATTCAAGATTCTTAGTAGGGTTCCTCGACTTTAACATAAATGTCATCGTTGTAACATCCTAGTTTTCTTAAGATATTAATTGAGGAAAACTTAATAGAATATAGAATTTGGCAGGAACAATTGTGATGAGAATGACTCCATGAGGGAGTACAAAAAAAAAAAAAACATGAATAGTACTTGGCGGGCCCAAACTTCCGTGGAAGCTGGGATTAAGACCAAGGTCCGAAGTTAAGAAAATATGAGAATAAGATGAGGAATGTATGGGAACGATAATTTTATACCTAGAATTAAATTTCGGGGTAATATGGTTAGTGGTACGGCGTTTACCGTTCGGTAGATTTCGGTGTGTGGTTTTTAACAGGAAAGACATTTCCATCACTACAACTAAACAATATTCCCAAGTTAAGACAAGTGGAAGGCTAGGATTCAATCTTGGAATCCAAGATCAAATCCTAGCCATCCATCATAGCCTAGTCACCAAGTCATCATGATTTTTAACAAAAATCTTACCTTGCATTTATTATAAGCCTAATCACCAATCTTCCTCCCAAAGCCAAGCATCATTCTCGGCCATTCCAAGGAGAAATCAGAAGGTGAAGTGCCTCCATAGCCAAGAGCTCCATCTTGCTTTCATCTCACAAAAACCCTAGCTTAGAATCACCAAAACCCAAATCTTCCTTCACAAAAATTGATCTACACTTCCACCTCTACAATTATAACCGATTGAAATTTCAAGAACCCTATCCTTCTTGCACATCCATCAGTGATCAGAGGAGGGTTTGAGGTTGTGTGGGGAGTTTTGGTTGTGAAGAAATCACAACTTGAAACAAGCTAGAGATAGAGACTTGCTACACCTTAAGAGTAGGTTTTCTGCTGCCTTTTTGTGGAATTTTTCAATTCTGTTTTGGCTTGCCCTAATTCCGAAAATTTGATGATTCTGATGGTTAACATATTGATATTGATGTATGAATTTTTGTGTTGTGTTTGGATGGTTTTAAAATGGGTTTTCTCTCAAGTGAAATTGAAACTAGGTTGCTGGACTGAATTCTGTTCTGAAATCAGAATTTCTCACAAATTTTCTGGAAAATTTGTGGGTGGTTTCATGAGCCATGAAAATTATATGTTGTAGTTAAGCCCTTAAACTAAATGTATGAATTTTCTTGGGGGTTAATTTTAAGGTTTGATGCCTCAAAAAAATTAGGAACCGAATTGTAACTGCTGCTGTCTAAACTATTGAGACTGAAGTAACAAACTTGCCCGAATTTTTAATCATAGCAATTGATTGAGATATCTCCTGAAATTTTTACACAAGACTAATAACATGTTGAAATACCTCTGTGAATTTTCTTGTACCTTGATTCCATCGAATTCTAGGGTTAAATATTCTGAGAACACAAGTCTGGACTATGAATTTGTGACTTCTGACCACCAGACTTGCCTATTTTATGGAAGTGGCTATATAACTCTGATTGCCCTGAAATTTTACAGGTTGTTTTAGACACATTGAAGTGTCATGTGAAATTTTCCTCAAGGGTGGAATGGTTGTTTGGTATGATAACAAATTGTTGTGCCTAGAACTTCAATTCTGCCAGGATAATGACATGTGGAAATGGCTGAAATTTTATGATAGTATGTGCATATCTTCCTGTGTATGTTTGAGACATATGGGGAAAGCAGAAACAAGGCTTAGAAAATTGAGAGGGAAGGCAAAAAGAAGGACTTCCCTAGAAAATTTGTGAGTCGATAGATGTGTCGGCTAGGCATAGACCTATGAGTGATCCGGAAATGGAAAAAATGAAGTTCGTGATCTCAATAGGAATGAGCTCATGTCCTGGCGTCTATGGTCCTCTGTGAAATCTGAATTGTGAATGTATCTCTCTGTGAGAATAAGCCTTCCCTATGTTGAGAAAATTGAGAAGGACATGAGAAATGGAGTTCTATTATGCATATTATTACTCGATTGATTATTGTGATCCTATTGTTCCCGGCCTACGGGTTTTCAAGATTTCTGTAGGTGTTTATATGAATCCTGTATATGCATGAGTTGCTTATCCCTGTTGTATATTGTATATGGGGGAAACCACCCTACTGAGAATTTTATATTATTCTCACCCCAAGTTGTATGTATTTAATTGTTCAGATTAGATGCAATCCCTAGTGTTTTTCTGTGATCGCACAGTGGGTGTGGCAATATGATCCGGCATTAACTATGTATGCCGTTGGTTATTCCGGTTCAGGATCTATATGTTCTTTGATCGCTCCTTCAGTACCTCGGTCTTCGCGGACTTCGACCCCGCTTTTCCTTATGACGGTGTGCCCTTTCATGGCCCATCATGTATGTTTGAGATCCCTCGCTCCACCCATGTATAGCCCGAGACGCACCGTTCGTCATCCTCCTCATCTAGACTAGATCCTCTGAGCCCATGCCCAGGTGGAGGAGAGGTCATCGCTCCGATGGCCAATGGCTTCCTGCACGAGATAGAGACCTCTGAGACGGATGCATTGTCAACATAGGATAGTGTTAGGACCTTACCTACCTAAGGACTCATGTACTTTTGGTTTTCTTTTGCTCTATTGTATATGTACATATGCGGTTTTGTCATCAAGGGTGTTTGAGTAGGTTAGGTACCAGGTAGGGGGATTAGTCTCTTCATGTCGAGTCCTGTACTTTCGGGGTCATTTCGTTAGTCTTGCCCTTATGATGTGTAACACCCTAATAATTAACCCAATACACCTAGGCGTATCTGATTAATTACTAGACTTTACTCTTTGCTTCAGTTCCTTAATCATGCTTTGAAAATACTTAGTGAAATTACGAGCCATTTTTTTTTAAACATAATTGAAAACGTGAGCGCGCTTAACGTGAATGATTTAGCAAAATTTAAAAGACACATAGGAATTTACAAACATCACATCATAATATATTGGCTCCATCATACAGCATCCATAATTACATATCATATAGATATTTTGCCTACCAACAGAATAAGACTAAGTGTAGGCAATCTAATAAAACATAAATAATATATGGATGGAAGGACATCCATTAATGGCACCTAGTAATAACACTCAGGATAGGGATAGATATCTGAAATATACGAGTGAAACTCAGGATTCAAGTTCAGCTACGTGAAGCCTCAATGTGATTCACGAACGCTTCCTTCTATTTTCTGAAGACGAGATGGAAAGAAAAATAGAGGGAGTGAGAAACTTATAAAAGAATCTCAGTAGGGTACTCACCTCATGATGCATTGTGTCATCATCATCGTCCCAGGAACCTGGGTTATTATGAAATAGTGAGCATGCTAAGATTGATTTATTAAGTTCGAAAATATACTTCAGAGGTTCGTGGATTTAATCATGCGTCTTATAATGCATCATAAACTTAGCATGTCATGTTTATAATGAACTTTTCCTTTCATATATAATAACATAGTTATGCATAAAATCACATCATATTCCTCATCATCATTTCATAATACTATGCATAGCAGAATATCATATTTCTCATCATCATCTCATAAATACTATGCATAGCAGAACATCATATTCACATAATGCATTTACTTAGTTTCTTAGGTGACTTAAAGTTACTTTCATCATCATTTTCCTGGGCCACCCTATACTTCACCCTTTTGGGAGTAATCTAGGTTATGAGCTCATACCTTGCTAGTCGTCACCAGCACATACTTATCCCTTTTGATAAGTAAAAATTTCTCTCTACCCTTTTGAGAGAACGGACTAGGGGGCAAGAATCACCTTTTCACCGCCTATAGTTTGACGGGTCCAAAGGATCATTTTCTCATATATTTTGAGTCACCTTTAAGTCTTTGCATGTTATATCATAATACAATTCTTCATTCATAATCATCATAACATTTTCTCATTTATAGTCTTATGCCGAAATAATATATACCAACTGTAATCATCTTGGAGATTCCAGGAAAGAGAGGTGGGTCACAATGGACACGCTTAAATACCAAATCTTTCCTTAGCCAAATCTTTCCAATTGCACTCTTAGTAATACACTTTCTTCAAGTAATAGAATATGTCTTTATTTCATGCATAAGTTTTCATTGTTTGCAACAGCAACTATAACATATAAACCAGGGAATCAATCAATGACACCAAATTCTTAATAAGCATCAAATCATATTTTAAGTACACATAAATTACTAGCTTCCCATAAAATTCTTACAAAGTTTTAAAACTCTTTTAGAACTAATTCTTTTTGTTAAACTTGAAAGAAGTCATAGGACTTTAGGCCTAACTTAACCATGGGACCGATTTATAACTTGAAAGAATGTTCATAATTAAATATTTCACTTAAGATAAAAGGAGCAAGTCTTGAGCTTTAGAGATTTAGGTGACATCTTTGAATTATTACCATGCTATGCAACCTTATTTTAATCTTATCTTTATAAGGTGATAGCTTGGAATTATAAACATGATATGCAATTCTATTTCTTTATCTTTAAGATTTAAGGTGATAACTTAAAAATTAAACATGATGCAAGAACTTGTAATATAAACATGATGCAAGAAGAAGGCGTAGTGGGCAGGGACAGTGAGGGAGAAGAATCTTAAGCAAGGGAGCGGCGGTAGTCCGCAGGGCCGGTGAGGGGGATGAGAATTACATTTTTTAAGCTCCAATTCTCAAGACTTCTTAAAGAATAAATTCTTTAACTCCAATTATCTCATTTCTTTGCTTATGATTCATAAGCAAGTCTTTGAGCTCTAGGATTTTTAGGTGATGACATAAAATAAACATGCCATGCATTGACTCTTTTAGCCATTATAAAATAAAGTGAGAGCATAAAATAAACATGAGATGCAACTTCTTTATTATCTTTAGAGATTAAGTGACAACTTGAAATTTAAACATGAAATGCAAGCTTGGAAATTTAAACATGAATATGCAAGTTCATTTATTCATTCTTGAGAATTTAGTGATGACATAGAAAGTAAACATGGTTATGCAAGGCATAAACTTAAACATGGATGCAAGTTCATTTTATTTCTTTACTAGAGCTCCTCCAAGACTTTAGAGAAATATAAATTCAACCCAATATATCTTAGCAAGACAAAGTGAAAAATACATCTTTCAAGTTCTAAACTCAAGATCATAAAAACATCATAAAAATATTATTCTTTAAAGTTTTGCATCAAGTGGAACTTTCAAGCTTTAGAGGCCTAACTTGTGATGGATTCACAACCCACCCTCAAGGTCCTCATCATCAAGCCATCATCTTAGTCCCACCTAGGCCATATGGCTGAATTGTTCAAAGAAAAAGGAAGAAGAAAACCAAATGGAAAAACTAGAGAAATCCATGAAATCATCATTTTGAACCAAGAACAACACTTAGCAAAGCATAGAAATAAACTTAAAAACAACTCCCTACCTAATCTGATTTGAAGGAAAGGAAGAGAACTTGGTTTCCTTGAGTGAAATGAAAGAAAATATTCTTGAAAACTTGAAGAAAGAATTCAGCCAAGAGGAGGAGGAAATGAGAGCTTTTGGTGCTCCTAAAACTAGAATTTGTGTAAGTTATGAACTAAGCATCTAAACTATCTTCAAGCATGCCTATTTATAGAGATTTTGCAGCTCATAAATGGACAAAGGAAGGAAAGAAATCTGACCAAAAATTAGAGAAAAAAATAAGGAAGAAAAATCATTTTGTTTGGTGGCTTAAAACATGGAATCATGTTTCCATGTTTTCATGATTCTTTGTTTTCATTCTTTGGATTTTTGTGTAATAATTTTCTGACTTATTACTCAATAATTTCGTGCATTACAGCCTTGTGGAAGAGGATTTTGTGTGTTCCATGTATTTTTTAGGTGTAGGCAAGGTATTCATGCAATTTAGAGATTTACGGTTAAGGGTTTAAGTGAATTACTAAGCAATTTGGGTGTTTTAAGCAATTTTAGGTTCTAATCAATCTAAATAAATAATTTTGACTCTAGATTAGTAATTAGAATTTAATAAGCTTTAATTTGAGCCTAATATTGCTTAGGTTTCGTTCGACAAATCAAAAATCTCAAAATTTGTAAAACTACACGGGCAAAACGGTCATTTTACTTAAAAATTGCCCGGACCACCAACTTAACCAATGGTTAATCATGGCTTAAAAACACCTTTTAACACATTTTAGTGAGGTTCGGCTAAGTCGGCACGCAAATTGAGTTAAAACGCGGTAAGGGCGTTTTGGTCATTTCGCGTTGAGCTCAAAATTAGGATTTTTCTCCTCTATTAACACACATAACACAAACAATCCCTTATTAACATCAAAACATCCCCTTGAGGATGGGTGGGGCCCACGATCCTCATTTTCTCAGTAAAATAACCTCAGGGGCATTTTGGTCATTTTACACGTCCAGAAAATTGGGGTTTGCAATACTTGCACGAATTGCTCCTAACTTCTCTTCTAACGTTATATTCCTTTATTAAGGATTGTTTGGTCTCAAATTTTATATAATATTTACCTACGGTAATTCGGTAATTCCTAATGATAGTAAAAATTACAGTAAAAATTGGGGCGTTACATGATGTATATATATATAGTGACTTTGACATTATACCCTTATATGTAAATCTCATTATGATAGTATATGTATTGCGACATTTCGTGTCATTGAATTATTTCAACTAGTATAGATCCAGAGCTTACCATAATCTCTAATTACTATATCCATACTGAGTAAATGTGGTAATTTGGAGGGTGTTACATTATGGTATAAAGGATCTATTTATTCACAATGGACCGGACTATGTTTCCGTCAGTAGTTGTCATGCATAATGATGCATATGTATATATGTGTATACATCATGCTGGTTGGAAATGTTGTGGATTACCTGCCAACTTGGATTGGTATTAAGCTTGATCAACTCAATATTTTGTTTGGTGTGACAGGAATCAATGACTTCAAATGGAAGCAGAGGCGGCGGGAACAATGTTGATATGATGAACACTTTCCATGAAATGGTAGCAATGAGGAGCAAGCTGCACTAACCGAATGATGGAACGATTGCAGGCAATGAGGGGCACCAAGTCGGTAACCCAGGAGGGAATGAGGATGTAGAATATCAGAAATTTCCTGAGTTTAGGAAGGCAAACCCCCGCCTTTCGAGGAGCTTCGATCCTACAAAGCGGAGAGTGGATCAAGGCAATGGAAAAGATTTTCTCAGCCTACCCTCACAGGATTCAAAAGGTGGCTTTTGCCACCTATATGCTTAAAGGCGGATGTGAATTTAGTGGGTAGGTACTAGAGGACTTTGGAAGCCTCCCGCTGAAGTTCCTGGGACATCTTTAAGGAGGCTTTTTATCACAAGTACTTCCCGCTTCTGAGAAATGCGAAGGAGTTAGAATTTATGGCCCTTAGACAAGGTCCTATGAGTGTGGCAGGTGTCCGGCAAGTTTGAGGAACTTTGCAAATTTTCTACGATCTACCAGCGTGATTCTGGACGAAGTTTGGAAATGCATGAAATACGAAGGGGGTCTACGTGAAGATATTGAGGCCGCTGTGAGCCTCTTGGAAATTCGAGATTATCCTACCTTGGTGAATAAATGTCGACGCTAGAGTCTAACAAGAAGTTGGCAAACCTCAGGTATGCGCAAAACAATGTCAGAGGGACTAGCGCCTCAAGGCCCTCGATTCAAGCCTATGCACCAATCTAAGGGAAGAATTCCACGAAACAACAACAAGGAAAACGGATACAATCTCCAAGGGAGACAATGAGAGAGTGTTTCAAATGCGAAATATCATGGGAAGGGCCTTCCTGGACCACACAAATTACATGCTTTGGTTGTGGGAAACAGGACACAAGATCTTCGAGTGTCCCAATAAGAAAGCTCGGCAGCCCACCCAGGCCACAACAACCAGGACGTGTTTTTGTGGATGCCAAGGAGATTTCTCAATCTGAACCTGATCAAGAGTAAGTGTGAAATAAATGAAATTATTTTAGACGTCCTGTATGATTCGGGTGCCTCCCATTCATATCCTATGACTGTGTACAAAAGTTAGGATTACCTGTCTAAGCTATCATATGACCTTCTTGTATCCACCCTCCTGCGAACCCTATTAGAACTTGTCAAGCATGCATGACCACTTCTCTTTTATAAATGCAGGAGAATTTAATGCAAATTTGTTTTGTCTACCTTTGTCTGGCTTAGAAGTCATTTTAGGTATGGATTGGCTGGTACCAAATTATGTGCTTTTGCATTGTCCAACTGAAACTGCTATATTTCTTCTCATGTCTTCCTCTATTCCTGTGGTTCCTTTTTCTTTTTATTTGGACCTAGTAACACCTAACCCTAGTAAGGTGGGCCGTAGGAATATGTCCTCCTCTCAGCTAGTGAAGCCAAAGTCTCTATGACCTGAATACGATTCCGGTGGTGAGGGACTATCAGATGTGTTCCCAGAGGATATAGGAGTTTTTGACAGGAGCGGGAAGTCGAATTCTCCATTGAGTTGGTCCCAGGGACGGGTCCTATTTCCATTGCCCCTATAGGATGTCCCCCTTAGAATTGAAGGAATTAAAGTCACAAATTGAAGAGCTACTAGGGAAGCACTTTATTAGACCTAGTGCCTCGCCGTGGGGACCTGTCTTTTGGTAAAGAAAAAGGATGGGGGTATGAGGCTTTGTGTGGATTACAGTGAACAAGGTAACGATCAAGAAACAAGTACCCTCTACCAATTGACGACCTTCTGGATCAATTACGTAGGGCAACTGTTTTCTCAAAGATTGACCTTAGGTCAGGTTACCATAGATTCGAGTTCGGGATGAGGACATCCCCAAGACTGCCTTTAGAACTCGATACGGACATTATGAGTATAAGGTAATGTCTTTTGGACTGACCAATGCTGGGCGGTATTCATGGATTATATGAACCGAATTTTCCGCCCGTACTTGGATAAATTCGTAGTTGTCTTTATAGATGACATACTTATTTATTCAAGGACCAAAGAGGAACATGCAGAGCATCTTAGGTTTGTGTTACAGATTCTGAGGGAGAGAAAGTTGTATGCTAAGTCAAAGTGTGAGTTCTGGATGGGAGAGGTTAAGTTCCTTGGTCATGTGGTGTCACGAGAGGAGTTTCCGTAGATCCAGCAAAGTAGAATCCGTACTTAATTGGGGACGGCCAACTACGGTAATGAGATTCGAAGCTTTCTTGGATTAGCTGGATACTATAGGCGATTTATTATGGGTTTTTCCCAGCTAGCTCTACCTTTGACCAAGTTAACTCGAAAGAATGCTCAATTCAAATGGATGCCAGAATGTGAGAATAGTTTTCAGAGTTAAAGCGGAAGTTGACAAGCTCCTATCTTGGTGCTACCGGACCTCAGGGACCCTTGAGGTTTATTGTGATGCCTCTAGCAAGGGCTTAGGGTGTGTGCTTATGCAGCAGAAATGTGGTTGCTTATGCCTCTCGCAGTTGAGACCCACGAGGTGAACTATCCAACCCATGATCTTGAGCTTGCGTGTAGTTTTTGCTCTAAAGATCTGGCGACACCATCTTTATGGTGTCCAGTTCAATGTCTTCTCGGATCATAAGAGTTTAAAGTACCTCTTTGATCAGAAGAATTGAATATGAGAAGAACGGTGGATGGAATTCCTTAAGGATTACGAGTTTAATCTGAATTACCACCCAGGCAAGGCAAACGTTGTGCTGATCATTCAGAAAGTCCCTGAGTGTAGCATGCATGATGATCAAGGAAACGGAACTAGTAGAAGACTTCAAGAAGCTTAGCTTGAGCACGTCTAGCCAGAAGGTGTGGTGTTAGGTCAAATTAGAATAACAAGCGAGTTCAGAACGGTTGGTTGCACACCTGGAGATCAAGAGCTTCAAGAGATTTTAAATCAGCTCACACTAAGAAATTGCCGGAATTTACCACAGCCAGCGAGGTATATGGAGGTATAAGGACAGGGTCTGTGTACCTCCAAGTGGTACTCTCAGGAATGAGATTTTGAAGGAGGCACACAAAGGTGAATTCACCATACACCCTGGGACTAGTAAGATGTATGCAGATCTCAAGAGAATGTTTTGGTGGCCTGGGATGAAGAGATATAGCGGAGTTTGTTCACAAGTGTTTAACTTGTCAGGAGAGTCAAAATAGAACACCAAGGCTGGAACCTTACACCCTTAGAAATCCAGAATGGAAGTGGGAAAGTATCTCCATGGATTTCGTAATGGGTTTCCAGGAGGTCTCAGGCTGACGCCATATGGGTCATAGTGGATAGGCTGACAAGTCTGCTCACTCTTACCCATCAAAGCTAATTATCCTTTGGATAGGTTAGCTTCCTTGTATATCCAAGAGATAGTAAGGCTACACGGCGTTCCTTCTTCAATAGTTTCCGATAGGGACCCCGTTTTACTTCAAGGTTCTGGGAGCTCCAACGGGCCTTTGGAACCAAGCTGTGTTTGAGTACGGCTTATCACCCCCAACGGATGGGCCGAACGCACCATCCAGACTTTGGAAGATATGAGGGCATGCGTGATTGAGCAAAGGGAGTTGGGATAAAGTACTTCCGTTGGTGGAGTTTGCCTATAATGGCTATCATGCTAGTATTGGCATGGCCCCATACGAAGCCTTGTATGGAAGGAAATGTCAGTCCCCATTGTGTTGGTACGATTTAGAAGCGAGATTGTTCAGGGATAGTTAATCAGCGACGAACAAATCCAGAAGATTAAGGATAAAATCCTCGCTCGCAGAGTCGTCAAAAGAGTTATGCAGATAAACGAAGGAAGCCTTTAGAGTTTAAGGAGGGAGAGCATGTGTTCCTGAAGGTCACACCCACTACGGGCGTAGGGAGTCTTGAAGGTCAAAAAGTTGTCACCTAGGTTTATAGGTCCTTTTCAAATTCTTCGACGAATGGTAAGCCTTATCAAATAGCCCTACCCCGTCCTTATCCAATCTCCATGATGTCTTTCATATATCTCAACTTAGAATGTACCACCCAACTCCACCCATATCATTGAACCCGAATCTATATAGTTACGGACGACTTGACGTTTCAGTGCCTCCGGCTAAATCGTGGATAGAGAGATCAAGCAAGCTGAGGAATAAAGCGGTGCAACTAGTCAAAGTAGCTTGGGGTGGGCCAGGAAATGAAGAATTCACATGGGAGTTAGAGTCAACTGAAGAGAGAGTACCCAGAATTGTTTCAGGTACGAAATTTTGAGGGCAAAATTTTTTACTTAGGTGGGTGGTAATGTAACATCCTAGTTTTCTTCAGATATTAATTGAGGAAAACTTAATAGGAATATTAGAATTCTGGCAGGAACAGTTGTGATGAGAATGACTCCATGAGGGAGTACAAAAAAAAAAACGTGAATAGTACTTGGCGCGGCAGACTCGGACGGCCGAAGCTGGGATTCAAGACAGGAGGTGCCCGAAGTTAAGAAAATATGAGAATAAGATGAGGAATGTATGGGAACGATAATTTTATACCTAGAATTAAATTTCGGGTAATATCGGTTAGTGGGTACGGGTTTACCCGTTCGGTAGGATTTCGGTGTGTGGTTTTTAACACGAAAGACATTTCCATCACTACAACTAAACAATATTCCCCAAGTTAAGACAAGTGGAAGGCTAGGATTCAATCTTGGAATCCAAGATCAAATCCTAGCCATCCATCATAGCCTAGTCACCAAGTCATCATGATTTTTAACAATATCTTACCTTGCATTTATTATAAGCCTAATCACCAATCTTCCTCCCAAAGCCAAGCATCATTCTCGGCCATTCCAAGGAGAAATCAGAAGGTGAAGTGCCTCCATAGCCAAGAGCTCCATCTTGCTTCATCTCACAAAAACCCTAGCTTAGAATCATCAAAACCCAAATCTTCCTTCACAAAAATTGATCTACACTTCCACCTTATACAATTTGAAATTTCAAGAACCCTATCCTTCTTGCACATCCATCAGTGATCAGAGGAGGGTTTGAGGTTGTGTGGGGAGTTTTGGTTGTGAAGAAATCACAACTTGAAACAAGCTAGAGATAGAGACTTCCTGCACCCTTAAGAGTAGGTTTTCTGCTGCCTTTTTGTGGAATTTTTCAATTCTGTTTTGGCTTGCCCTAATTCCGAAAATTTTGATGATTCTGATGGTTAACATATTGATATTGATGTATGAATTTTTGTGTTGTGTTTGGATGGTTTTAAAATGGGTTTTATCTCAAGTGAAATTGGAACTAGGTTGCTGGACTGAATTCTGTTCTGAAATCAGAATTTCTCACGAATTTTCTGGAAAATTTGTGGGTGGTTTCATGAGCCATGAAAATTATATGTTGTAGTTAAGCCCTTAAACTAAATGTATGAATTTTCTTGGGGGTTAATTTTAAGGTTTGATGCCTCAAAAAAATTAGGAACCGAATTGTAACTGCTGCTGTAAACTATTGAGACTGAAGTAACAAACTTGCCCAAATTTTTAATCATAGCAATTGATTGAGATATCTCCTGAAATTTTTACACAAGACTAATAACATGTTGAAATACCTCTGTGAATTTTCTTGTACCTTGATTCCATCGAATTCTAGGGTTAAATATTCTGAGAACACAAGTCTGGACTATGAATTTGTGACTTCTGACCACCAGAATTGCCTATTTTATGGAAGTGGCTATATAACTCTGATTGCCCTGAAATTTTTACAGGTTGTTTTAGACACATTGAAGTGTCATGTGAAATTTTCCTCAAGGGTGGAATGGTTGTTTGGTATGATAACAAATTGTTGTGCCTAGAACTTCAATTCTGCCAGGATAATGACATGTGGAAATGGCTGAAATTTTATGATAGTATGTGCATATCTTCCTGTGTATGTTTGAGACATATGGGAAAGAAACAAGGCTTAAAAAATTGAGAGGGAAGGCAAAAAGAAGGACTTCCCTAGAAATTTGTAGTCGATAGACGTGTCGGCTAGGCATAGAGCCTCTGAGTGATCGGAAATGGAAAAAATGAAGTTCGATGATCTCAAATAGGAATGAGCTCATGTCCTACAGTCTATGGTCCTATGTGAAATTGTGAATTGTGAATGTATCTCTCTGAGAATAAGCCTTCCCTATGTTGAGAAAATTGAGAAGGACATGAGAAATGGAGTTTCTGATTATGCATATTATTACTCGATTGATTATTGTGATACCCTCAGTTCCCGGCCTACGGGTTTTCAAGATTTCTGTAGGTGTTTATATGAATACTGTATATGCATGAGTTGCTTATCCTGTTGTATATTGTATATGGGGGAAACTACCTCCTGAGAATTTTATATTATTCTCACCCTCAAGTTGTATGTATTTTATTGTTAAATTCGCAGATGCCGTCCCAGTGTTTTTCTGTGATTCGCCAAGTGGGTGTGGCAATATGATCCGGCATTGGACTGTATGTATGCCGTTGGTTATTCCCAGTTCGGATCTATATGTTCTTTGATCGCTCCTTCAGTACCTCGGTCTTCGCGGACTTCGACCCGCTTTCCTTATGACGGTGTGCCCTTCACATGGCCCATCCTGTAGTGTTTGAGATCCCCTCGCTCCACCCGTGTATCAGCCCAAGACGCACCGTTCGTCATCCTCCTCATCTCACTTGAATCCCTCTGAGGACCCGTGCCCGGGTGGAGGAGAGGTCATCGCTCGATGGCCAATGGCTTCCTGCACGAGGAGTAGACCTCTAGAGACGGATGCATTGTACATAGACATAGGATAGTGTTAGGACCTTACCTACCTAAGACTAATGTACTTTTGGTTTTCTTTTGCTCTGTTGTATATGTACATATGCGGTTTTGTCATCAGGGTGTTTGAGTAGGTTAGGTACCAGGTAGGGGAATTAGTCTCGTTCTCATAAAGTCCTGACTTTCGGGGTCATTTTGTTAGTCTTGCCCTTATGATGTATATATATATAGTGACTAGACATATACCCTTATATGTAAATCGTTATGATAGTATATGTATTGCGACATTTCGTGTCATTGAATTATTTCAACTAGTATAGATCCAGACTTACCGTAATACTCTACTAATTACTATATCCATACTCGAGTAAATGTGGTAATTTGGAGGGTGTTACAATCGTCGTCATCCCAACCACTTGGATTTCATTATGAAAGAGGTGCGCATGCATAAAATTCAATTTTAAACTTCTCAAAGCCTTTGTTCAGAAGTGGGTGTCTTTTAGCATGAGTCTTGATGGTATGAATGCAACAAATAGCTTATGTACGCATGGTAATACCTTAGCTTAACGGCATATGTAAACAACACGTGTTACACACTCAAATGCACCAATGGAACAAAAAAGAAACATATGCATATGCGTCTTCACTTTATCATGATTGAACTCTTCGAGTTCCTTTCTTAACTTTTCCACCCTCATACATTACCTTTTAAAACCAACCATCTCACCGTCCCCAGATTTTAACATGTTCACCAAAACTCCTCCTTCTGATCGCCTAGGAATGAGCTCAAACCTAATTAGTCGTCACTAGATTCACATGGGGAAAAAGAGGGGAATCATATCTCTTTCTTGGATCACCTCACACACCCTTTAACTCGGGAAGTCCAGAGGATCATTTCCACATTAGCATATCATATGAAGATGCAATATGAGCATGAAATCATAGGATATCATCAAACATATCATGTTTAGAATGCAAGACCATAACTATGTCATATTCTTTACTTTCGCTCACATGCAACTTTGCCATATATCAAGTAAAAGCATAACGTGTCATTTGCATTCAAATCAACTAACCATAATAACACATAACCTTTCATACACATGACATTATTACTTCACACGCTCTCGATACATCATAAATATATGTTCACTCGATCACTTGCTCACATCATATCTCCTATCTTATAATATCTTATGCTTTGACCCTTACAGGTCTTAAACTTGTGCTCTAGTTATCCCAACGCCCATTATATACCTTTGATGCACCTAAGGGATCACTACTTATAATTCTCTCTAATTTTTATGCTTACTAACCCTTCTAAACAGCATTACATACATTGGGCATAATGGGGTTCTAGAATTTACATCTTTGATTTTTTTTAAGTTCCGTGTTCACCTAAGGCTCTATATTCAATTCCTAAACCAATTATTAGGGATTCCTACACATATCCACTAATTACAAACCATTTTTCTTAAGTTCAATTATGCTGAAACAGAATTTACAATTTTTGTATCTAAGTGTTCTAGAATTCTCATTTTAAGTCCTTTCTAGTTACTTGTTCATTCCTAACTTCCCAAATTCGCTCCTTGCTTCACTCAAACATATTCTTACACATTTTAACTCCATAAAAAAAATTCATCCAGTGGCCAAAGGAATAAGGCAAAATCCAAAAAGTATAGCTCACATAATCACATAATTTCATGAATTAAATGTGTATAAGTTGCTAGTTTTCTCTTGGAATAATTTTAGAAACTCAAAACTCTTTTAGGAACCAATTCATCTCATTAAAATCATATAAATATAGGTGAGGTCAGTAGCTAAATTATTTTGTTCGTGAAATAGATTTAAAACGCAAAATCTTGTTCACAATATTCTTTAAGTTCACCTAAGCTTAGAAAAATTCCAAGACATAGGCTATGGGCACTTATGATTAGATGAACTCATCTCAAGTTCATCATCATCATCACAAGGCCAAAATGATATTCTTGAAATGCTTCCATTTTCTAAAACTTTACTTGTGATACTTGGACAAGTCTTTGAGCTCTAGGATATTTAAGTGATGACATAAACATAAACATGCTATGCACTTTGTTTTATTATTCATTATATAATAAAGTGAGAGCATAAAATAAATATGAGATGCAACCTCATTATTATCTTTAAAGATTAAGTGATAACTTGAAAAATAAACATGAGGTGCAAGCTTGGAAATTTAACCATGAAATGCAAGTTCATTTATTTATTCTTGAGAGCTTAGTGATGGCATCAAAAGTAAACATGATATGCAAGACATAAACTTAAACATAAATGCAACTTATTTTATCTTAACTAGAGCTCTTGCAAGACTTTAGAGGAACATTAATAGCCTTAACCTAAAATGTATCTTAACAACATAAAGTGAGCTTTAGAGTTCTTAGCACCAAGTCTTCAAAGAAGTCTTTGGTTTGAACTTCTTCATTTTATTGCTCATTGTAACACCCTAACTTTCACCTAATATGCTCAGAGTCGCATTCGGCTAGTTATTCAAGGTTACGTCGTTTTCAGAACTTGACTTGGCTTTCTTTAAAATACGAGTACTAAAAATATGACTAAATTTTTTTCTTTTTGAACTTAAGACTTAAAATGTGAGCTGCGCATGCGCATAGGGCAGACTACTAAACAAGAAACATAACATCCAAGCATATATCACCATAACGTCATAAATAAACCATAGAATAAACACAACATAACTTGTAGTATTATATTATAATCATAACAAAACAACGATGCCCTTATAAATGTAAGGACAACTCAAGATACTTGATACATCAAGCAAGGTTAACTAATGCAGAACATAATTATAAACAGGCTAGACTAGTCTTCAAGCTTCCATTGCCCTGGTCCGATGTGCATAACTCCTACGCCCGCTTCAAGGGAAATCATGAATATCCGCATCAATCTCGTCTAGAGACGATACAAAGAAAAAACAAAAGGGGGTGAGAATACTCATACATGATTCTTAGTAGGGCTCCCGTTTTAACACAAGTGTCATCATCGTCGCCCTAGCCACTTCGGGTTTCATTATGAAAGAGGTATACATGCATAGGTTCAATTTTAATTTCTCAAATCTTATTATCCGAAGTGGGTTCCTTTTAGCATGAGTCTTCATGGTATGAATGCGCAGATATTTTATGTATGCCTGGAAATGCTTGAGCATGACAGTACACGTAGATAACACTTATCACTTAATCAAAGCATCTATGAAACATATGCATGTGCGTCTTTTACTTTTTCATATTTGAACTTTGTGAGTTCCTTTCATAACTCTTTCCATTTTCCACCCTCATCATGGTCATCAAAATCCACCCAACATGCGGCCAGCGATTTAACATGGTCACCAAAACTCCTAATCACCTATCACCTAGGAATGAGCTCATCCTAAATAACCGTCGCAAGATTTATACGGGGTAAAAGAAGGGGAATCATATTTCTTTCTTGGATCACCCCGTACAACCCTTAACTCGGGAAGTCACAATGGGATTATTTCCACATTATCATATCTTTTATGGATGCATCATGAGCCTACAACCTTAGAACCTCATATAACATATCCTTCATTCATATCTCATATTCTCATGCATTTTAAACATAGCACACCACATCATTATAGCAACATGCCACACATCCATACATTTTCATACTCATGATATTTAAATGATTCACATACATCAAATTCATACTTATTCGATCTCATTTTCACATCACATCTCCTATCTCATGGTATCTTATGCTTTGGCCCTTAAGGGTCTTAAACTTGTTCCAATTATCCTAACCTTTATTATGGATCTGATCATTACCTATAATTCTTCTAACACTTATGTTTTACTAACTCATCTAATCAGCATTGTATGGAATTAAACATCATGATCATTACATGGCTATGGGGGATCTTATGATCTACACCTTAGGCTCTCTTCTAAGTTTTGTCTTTGCCTAAGATCCTAGGTTTGACTTCTAGGCATATACACTAGTTATGGGTCACCTTCCTTAAGCTCAATTATCCTGGAATAATAGTTATCATTATTCTCGTGTCTAAAGGTGTTAAGATTTTAGTTCTTCAACCTTTCTATTTGCTTAGCCCTTTCTAACCATCAACATCGTTCTCACTTCTCTCAAACATAATCTTACGCATTCTAACTCCTAAAAAGAATTAATCCAGTGGCCAACAAGATAGAAAAAAACAAAGGTATGTATCACGCACAATCATAAAATCATGTTATAAGTGCATACAAGTTACTAGTCTTTCTCTTGGAATAATTTCATGAGCAAAAATGTTCTGGTAATCGATTACATGTGCCTGGTAATCATTACCAGGACTAATTTTATTCTGGGTTCAAACACGGATAATCGATTACATGTGAAGGTAATCGATTACTTAGGTTAAATCTTTTAGGAAAAAAAAATGAAAACATCGAAATTGATTACTCAAATAGGTAATCGATTACAAGGCTTTAAGGACGGTTCTTCATAAAGGATAGCCTTGGTAATCGATTACATTGTGTGGTAATCAATTACCAAACCAAAATCCTTGAAAAACTATTGGTAATCGATTACATAATATGGTAATTGATTACAAGAACCTCAGGAATTTGAGAAAACATGATTTTTGACACATTTCAAACTATTTAAACACCTTGAGACCTCATAAAACATTTTTTCAACATTTTCTGAAATCATCCTTACATTTTACAAAATCAAACCGTCATTTTATCTTAAAACACATTCACTTATCATGGTTAAAATTTCCTTTTGAAGATACTTAGGGCAAGTCTTTGAGCTCTAGGAGGTTTAAGTGATGGCATAAACTTAAACATGATATGCACTTATTTTATTCTTCATTAGAAAGTAAAGTGAGAGCATAAAATAAATATGAGATGCAATCTCATTATTATCTTTAAAGATTAAGTGATGACTTGAAATATAAACATGAAATGCAAGCTTGGGAATTTAAATATGATAATGCAAGTTCATTCATTTATTCTTATGATTAGTGACGGCATCAAAATAAACATGAGATGCAAGACATAAACTTAAACATGAATGCAACTTGTTTTATCTTAACTAGAGCTCTTACAAGACTTTAGAGGAACATCAATGGCCTTAACCCAACATGTATCTTAATAATGAAGATGAGTTTAGAGTTCTTAACACCAAGTCTTCAAAGAAGACTTTGGATTTGAACTTCATCATTAAAACACATAAGAACTAAGTCATATTCTTTATTTTATTGCTCATGAGCTTCAATCTAGAGTAAAACTCTTAGAATGGCCGACCAACTTTAAGGTTGGCAAGGGTAAGCTTAGAGCTCTTTGAAATCATGTAATTAATTTTCTTTAGCAAAACTTTGTTCAAACCAAGGCAAAGAAAACAAATCTTTAAAGGGAAAAGGAAAAGGAAACCAAACCATTTAAGAAAGAAAAGGAAAAGGACCGAAAATGAAACCAAGGAAAAAGAAAGAAACACAAGCATGTATGGTCCAAGACCAAGTTGTTTCAAGCTTTAGAGGTTTCTCACATGACAACAACAAGTCATTATCTTGAAACCTCATCATCAAGCTCATGTTCTCTTCATAAAAAGGCCTCTTGGCCGAAATGCAAAAGAAAGAAGAAAAGAGTTTAAAGCTAGAACTTTCTTAAAGAACACAAGCAAAAACATTAAAACAAAACCCCTACCTAAGGAAGTCTTTGAAGAAATGAAAGAAAGCTTGCATTCTTGATGAAATGGAGAAGGAAAATCCTCTTGAAACTTGAAGGAAGAAATCAGCCAAGTTGAGGGAATTTGAGAGGAAATGAGAGAAAATGCAAGAATGCTTGACTGGGCAAATGATCCAAAGAGCAACCAAGTCTTCCAATGCTTGGTATTTATAGAAATTTTGCAATGTGGAGGCTGATTTGGAAGGGAAAATCAGGCCCTTTGGAGGAGGAAGAGGGAGGAAATATCTTTTACAAAGGTATGGTTGTAAGCATGGTTGAAGGCATGGTGAGGTATGGGCAAGGCATGGCTTGAAGTATGGTCTTTGACTAAAATAAACTCACCATGTGCTACACATGGGAGGCTGAATTTGGCAGAATTTGGGCAGCCAAGGGGGAGGAGAAATTGCATGTAATTGTGGTTTAGTGATATGTTTAGGTGTTTCTTTGATTAAGGTTTTGGTTAGGAGTTGTAAGCAAGCGTTTAGGTGAGAAAATAGTTAATTAAGGTGGTTCAAGACTTGATTAGGAGTGGTCATACTAGATTAACAAATTAAATTCATTTTCTTAGTCAAATGAGGTATGGCACAATTCCTTAATTTAAGGAATTGGAGAGAGAACACTATTCAAGATTCCATGACTAGGAATCTTGAATTAAAGAATGCAATTAGAGTTTATCTAAGCAATCTTAGGTCCTAATTAACCTTAATAAATTATTTTGACTCTAGATTAATTAAAAATAAATTAACCTTCGATTAGAGCCTAATATTGCTTAGGTTTGCTTAATTGCGTCATTAGGCTCATTGTACACTATTCTAGGGGCAAAATGGTAATTTTGCACTAAAACTACAGGACCAACTGGGCCTAACTAAACATCAAACATCACTTAAAAACATCATTCTAAACTTTATGAAAAAATTCAAGGGCTAAACGCACTACCGTATAGAAGGGTATTTTGGTCATTTTGAGCCGAAAGTTTAGAAAACGAGATTTTACCTTGGACATCATTCATAACAATATAATCCCCTTTAAACATTGAGTTAACCCATTCGAGATTGGGTAGACTGTCCTCGAATTAGGAAAAATGACCTCAGGGTATTTAGTCATTTGTACTCAAACGGCGGAAATCGAGACGTACACTCATGGGCTTCAATCTAGAGTAAACTCTTAGAACGGCTGACCAAATTTAAGGTTGGCAAGGGTAAGCTTAGAGCTCTTTGAAAACATATGATTAATTTTCTTAAGCAAAATTTTTAGTGAGCTACTTAGCATTTTTATCAAACTTGTACAAATAAAGGAATGAAAATGAAATCTAGGAGGAAAAGAAAAGGAAAAACGAAATCTTTGAGCATGAAAAAGGAAAGAAACCAAAAGCATATATGGTCCAAGACCAAGTTTTCAAGCTTTAAAGGTTTCTCACATGGCATCACAAGACCATTATCTTGAAACCTCATCATCAAGCCAAGACTTTTCTCAACAAAAGGCCCTAAGGCCGAAATGAAAGAGAAGAAGAAAAGCTTTGAAAACCAAGAGAAAACTAGAACTTTTCTAAAGAAAGTAAGGAAAACTTTGAAAATAAACCCTTACCAAAGATATTCTTTTTGAAAGACGGAAGCTTGATCTTAAAACAAGATGAGAAGAATAACTCCTTCCTTGATGCTTAAAGGAATTCGAGCCAAGAGAAAAAGAAAAAGGGAGAAAGGTTTGCTTTGAGTTTTTGAGCTTGGGAATGAAAAGTCTATATGTTTAATGGAAGGTTTATGGTGTTTGTGTGATGGTTTATGTTTGGGAAATGGTGGATGGTGATGATCCTTTGAAAAGAAGAAAAAGAAGAGTAGAGAAGAACTCTTAGAACTCAAAGAAAGGAAGTCTTAAAGCTTTGCACAAGAGAGCAAAGGTTTGCAAGCTTTCTAGATGCTAATTTATAGAAGAATGAAACACAATGGAGGTGCCAAGGGGGAAGAAACCGAGCCATGACGAGAGAAAAAGAGAGAAAAATATCTCTTTACAATGTATGGTTTTGGGTATGGCTCAAAGCATGGGCAAGCATGGGTAAACATGGCAAGGATGTTTCTTCAAACAATTTTTAATGGAATTTCAACATGTGATGGATGATTATGGGGGAGATGTGGCTGATTATATTAAGGCCTAATGGAGAGAAATCTCATCTTGATGTTGGTTTAGGTGTGTGTTTAGGAGTTGATTTGGTTAGGACATGAATTAGAAATTGTAAGTAAGTGTTTAGGTGAGATAATAGGTAATTAAGGTGGTTCAAGGCAAGATTAGAGAGTAGTCTTGCTTGATTAGTGCAAATCCATCTTTATTAGGGAGGAATCTCATCATGTGACAACTTCCATGATTTAAGGAAATTAATTGGAATCTTACTATTCATGAAAATATGACATAATGTCTAAAATAAAGAAAAAGGGATTTTGGGTTTCTCTAAGCAATCTTAGGTTCTAATTAATCTTAATTAATTATTTTGACTCTAGATTAGTAATTAGAATTTACTAATCTTTAATTAAGCCTAATATTACTTAGGTTTTGTTAATCATATCATTAGGCCCAAAATGAACATAGCTAGAGGCAAAATGGTAATTTTTCATAAACTCCGGGCTACACTGGGCTTAACATCCTTGTTAAACATCACTTAAAAACATCATTTAAAACCTTTTGGTGAAGTCAGGCTCAACCGGCATGTAAATCGACAACCACAAGGGCGTTTTGGTAATTTCGTGCGTCGGAACTCAAAAATGAGATTCTTCCTCTATTAATACACACAACACATATAATCCCCTTATTATCATCAAACGTCCCCTTGGGATGGCCAGGACGATCTTCATTTTCAGGTAAAATGACCTCAGGGACATTTTGGTCATTTGCACACAGAAATTCGAGCGTTAGGTGACATAAAGATATATGCACTACAATTATGAAAGGAGAGGAGAGCGGTGAGTCAACGGACTTAGTGAGCGAGCTCTCACCCATCACCTACATGGGACAACTAAGGAACATATAGACAATGCAATATACATGTAGCATTATAAATCATTTGATATTTACATACGTAGCTAGCTAGAAAAACACCTTCCATTCCATAGATTCATAAATAAGCATTTCTAAACTCATAATCAAACATGAAATCATTTTAACTGATAGTAAGGCAGAGCCTGGGAAACAATATTTGCTGAGTTGAATAAATACATATATAATAATAAAAGCGTAAAATCAAATATTCCTGTTGGACAAGCTAAGGTACCTAACCAGGTCCGTTTCCATAACCTGGGGGTAAACTCCCTAATGGATAACTTGGTACCAAAGTGAATGATTTCTTTAGCTGTTAACTAACTATTTGTTTCCTTATCTCTTACCAACTAAACTAGTTTGTCAAAAACCAAAACTGAAGGGTGGGCACTTCATCCCTCGCGAACGCGAGCCCTTAAATTATAAGTACTCTGAGAATTTTGAATTCATACAACTCTAACAATTTGACTTTAGCATAACCGTTGCTATGAAATCATGCCCAAGGGATCACTCGCTTGTAGAATTTCAATTTCAAGCCCACGGAGTATGTATCTAGCACTTACTATGAATCATATTGAATTTCGTGCCTCTTGGTACCTTAAACTACATTTTCAAATTCATATCTTAATTAACATATTTTTCGTATACTTAATAAATCTAAAATCATAGTTCAAAGACTTGGGTTCATAATCATAATAGCTAAATTTCTTTTCTAAAACTTTGTTCCATACTCTACTTTAGACTCAAAACTCTTTTATATAAATTTTATAATAAATCAACTTAACATTCTAAAAGCTTTCTAAAATCCTAAGTTTGGAGTATATACGTAGTGATATCATAACTCTTAAAACATATTTATTAAAATAGCGACTAGATAAAATCATATATTCTTCCAACAATTATTTCATTAGCATATAAAACATTTTCCATATACACAACATAGCAATCATGGTCCCATGGTTTTGTTAAACTCATTCTTTCATGCTATCATCATAAATCATAATTTTTCTAGTTTAACATAATCATGTAAAATCATTTTCTATACTTTTTCTTATCTCAAATTTTATATTCAACAATCATCATGCAAGAAACATATTCATAATGATAAAACTAAGGCTATGAGATCAAGCCCACTCACTTGGAGGGGAAACTGAAGCACTAAGACCAGGGACTTAAGAGGAGGAATGGCCCCAATGTCTACCATTGAAACAACAAAACTTACAAACAACCTATGGGAAGCTTTAGATTACTCTAAACATACACCAAATACTTTGGGGAGTCTCCCACTTGACAACAATGAGAAAAATAACAACACCCATACTAAGAACACTAAATAATGGAGAAAATGGAGACATAATCTATCAACATTTACTCACCTTTGAAGCTCGAGGATGATGATTTGATCTTGGATTTGAAGAAGAAGAGAGAAAAAAAGGAGAGAAAAGGGAAGGGCTTTGGTTTTGCTTTTGTTAGGGAGGAAGCCAAATAGGGTTTTAAAAGAGGGGTCAAAAGTGAAATGGCATTGTTTTCGCACTGTTTATGCTCCAAGGGACTCTATAGTGGTAAGGCCGGTCCGCGCCTCCCACCGTGTACTTATGACCGCTATAGTTGTCCTTAGACCACTAAAATACATGAAAACCACCCCTGTGATGCTATAGGACTTCTGCATTTTTCATTGGCATTCATGTTGCCTCAATACTCACTTATTTAAGTTAATGTCCTCATTTATTTTACTCTCCATTAACTTTAAAACATAAATGTAAATAAGGAAATACCCTCCATTTGGATTAAAATAAAATATAAAAAAATCAAAATCCTAACAAATCAAAATCCAAATTTTGGGTTTTAAATCAAATATGAGAATTTTTGAGATTTTCTAAACTTGTGGGCTCAAAAATAAAACATTTAAAGGTTTCATAAAATTCATTAAAAATCACTCTTCAAATTATTTTCCTTCTAGGAACAATTACCGGGACTTTTGATCCTAAGGATGTGACTCTAACATATAGCCCTCTAAGGAGGTGTAGGATCAAGACTTATGAAGTTAAGGACCGCGATGGGTCTTTCAGGCCTGAGGTCGTACAAAACTTGTCTACTAACACGTGTACACTGGGTATTAGTAGGTCCCAAGGACCCTAGAGCCATACAAAACTTGTCTCCTGACACGTGTACACCGGGATATTACATACTTACCCTAAAAAGATTTGGTCCCCAAATCTAATAATGTAACTGGAAGATCAAGTAGATGAAAACTTAGCCCACACGGGTTTCAAGGATGGGCCTGAATGCCTGGAACACTTAACGTATATCCTCATACTTTGGGGATGGTACCATTCTGAAGGCCACTATACTCTCAGCTGCGGATGCCAATTGTCATGCAGAGGTGGCTTCGCCTCTAAGGGCAGCTTCCATCAAGGCAACAAAGGCTCCTATCATGGCACTTATGCAGGTAGCTCCACTAAAGGCACTTTCCACAATGCAAGTCCTGATAAGCTCATCGTGTGCGTGCAAGCTCTCGAATATGGAGGCTAAACGTTCGTACGTCCTTCCTGTAACACCTAATATTTAACCCAATACGCCTAGGACACATTGAGATTAATTATTAGTTATTACTCTTTTAATCCATTCTTTAAATTCATTTTATTAAAATACTTAGCAGAAATTATGGGTAAAATTTTCTTTTCGAAACATAAAACAAAACGAGAGCCATATGCACCCATGTTAACAAAATTCGAACGATAGAAGCCATCAAAGTCACGGGAAGTATGCACATACCCAATTAACACAACGTCATGAATGTAAGATAAACTTTATATTATATCACACAATAACATAGTCCTTAATACATAGGAATTAGCACGGGCAACACCCATAGTGGGCTGAACTTTAAATACATAAGTAACAGAAAGAAATACATAAAAATAGAAATACATGGGAAACATCAAAATACTAGATACCAGCTACCGTACCCCTCCCTCAACCTATGAGTGCTCATCCAACGTCATCCCCATCAAAGAAGCAACGAAGGGAATCACGACGCTGGCACTCTAGGATCCTCCATCACGATCTGGGCAGGGCTGATCCTTATCCCAGGAAGGTACAAACCCAATGAACTGGGCGAGCTCCTTGGGTGTGTGCAAGCAAAAGGGGGATGGACATGACCTCCTTGACATGGACGCACCTTTGGGCGTGAGCTAATCTCCTCATCACCGTGTCCTCACTGCTCTTCCGATGTCCATGGGGGCCATGGAGGCAGATCCCTTCGAATAGATGTGGGTGGGGGAGTCTTCCGATGGGTCGGTTTTGGAATGCTTTGAGCAAGGAACATACTCGGGGTAGTCATCGCCGAAGTGGAAGGGTGGGCATGACGAGTCTACTTGTCGCGAGGTCGAGCCTTCTTGAAGATCATGTCATTGCCATATGGTGAGGTAGAGTGAAGCGAAAGCTGGAAATTGGATGCACGACGGGCGTTCTATGTATGCAAAAATGCGGACAACACAACGACCCTCAAATGATATGGCTATGGTAGGGTCAAAGTGCACCTCCAGGATCGCGTGTCAAAGAAGACAATGAACGTCGCCATTGAGATCTGAAGACGTAATGGGAAGAGAAATAGAGGGGGAAGAATCTTACTAAAGAATCTTAGCATGGAATCCTCCTACCCTAATGTCATCATTTACGTCCCCAGGAACCTTGGGTTTATTATGAAAAGATTTAGCATGCAATGGTCTATTATGAGGTTTTATAAAAGTCTAAGGTCGTGTTTTCTTTTATCATGAATCTTAATAGATGAATGCAACATAGCAAAGTATGAATGCATGGCAATACCTTATACAAATAAACCAATAAAACATGACATCAATAATTTATCATCATATAAGTGGCATGTAACTTTTCATGAAAACCTTTTCTTTTCGTAAGTATGGAACTTCACATCCTTTTCTCTTTTCAAACTTGTGACATAAAGGTATCAAACCTAGTATCATTGCCACCCTAAACTAGGCTATGAGCTCATACCTCAACTAGTTGTCACTAGTTCTTACTTATCCTCTTGATAAGCATAACATAATCACAAAAATCCTAACTCCAGAGTACGGGTAGGGACCTAAGGATCACCCATCATGGGACTTTTTCCTTCTTCGAAACGCATCAACTAGTTAATACCAGTGACTTTGTCCGCTTTGGCAATAACCTGTTAATGCCCTCGGTTTTACCTTCTCCATCGTAGCAGGAGAAGTACGTCTCATCTACGAAACGTATCAACTCATTAAGCAGTGACTTTGTCCGCTCGGTATGGCTCGCGTCCACCCCACGGATTTACTTTCTCCTCATCGTAGTAGGAGAAATGCGTCTCGGCATGTCACTTTTAAAATCTTACTTTCAAAAACTTCTTGAAGTCTTTCAAATTTGATGGAAATTCGAGCACAATGACTATACACCGAATTTCCTCAAATTTGAGTCATGCCACATAACTCATTTAACACATGCTTCCTCATTCAATATCTCAACTAAGCAAACCTTTAAAATCATATAAACATGTTCACCCATTTCATCATTATCTCATATCCTTCTACATCTCAATCATAACATACCACATTATCATAACAATCATGTCATAAGTTCACATATTCTCATACACATGCCATTAATTCTTTCACATACTCTCGATATACCATAACTATGTGTTCACTCGGTCACTTCTCTCATCATCTTCCCTATCTTATAGTATCTTATGCTTTGACTCTTACAGGTCTTAACACTCGTGTTCTAGCTATCTTAACACCCATAACAGATCTTCAATGCACCTAAAGGATCATTACTTGTAATTTTCTCTAATTTTTATGCTTACTAACACCTCCAAACAGCCTTGCACAGATAGGGTATGATGGTTATTATTCGATTACGGGTTCTAGAATCTATGTCTTTAACTCTTTCTAAGTTCCGTCTTCGCCTAAGGCTCTATATTCAATTCCTAAACCAATTATCAGAGATTCCTTCACATATCCACTAATTGTAAACCATTTTCCTAAGTTCAATTATGATGAAATAGAATTTATAATTCTTGTGCTTAAGTGTTCTAGAATCCTCATTTTAAGTCCTTTTTAGTTACTTGTTCTTTCCTAACATTCCTAAATCGGTCCTTGCTTCACTCAAACACAATTTTACACATTTTAACTCCATCAAACAACATCAATACAATGGCCAAACAAACAAGGCAGAAATTGAATTGTATATCTCACATAATCACATGAATTCATGATTTTAAATACATATAAGTTACTAGTTTTCTCTTGGAATAATTTTAGGAACTCAAAACTCTTTTAGAAACTAATTTATCTCATTAAAATCGTGTAAATGTGAGTAAGGGCAGTAGCTAAATTATTTTGCCTATAGGGTAGATTTAAAATATAAAATCATGTTCATAATATTCTCTAACTTCACCTATGCTTAGAAAAATTTCAAGACATAGGCTATTGACACTTGTGATTAGATGCAACTCATGCCAAGTCCATCACCATCATCACAAGGCCGAGATGGCATTCATGGAATGCTTCCATTTTCCAAGACTTTACTTGTGATACATAGGCAAGTCTTTGAGCTCTAGAATATTTAAGTGATGACATAAACATAAACATGCTATGCACTTTGTTTTATTCTTCACTATAAAATAAAGTGAGAGCATAAAATAAATATGAAATGCAACTTCCTTATTATCTTTAAAGATTAACTGATAACTTGAAATATAAACATGAAGTGCAAGCTTGGAAATTTAAACATGAAAATACAAGTTCCTTTATTTATTCTTGAGAGCTTAGTGATGGCATCAAAAAGTAAACATGATATGCAAGGCATAAACTTAAACATGAATGCAAACTTATTTTATCTTAACTAGAGCTCATGCAAGACTTTAGAGAAACATCGATAGCCTTAACCCAACATGTATCTAACAATATAAAGTGAGCTTTAGAGTTCTTAGCACCAAGTCTTTAAAGAAGTCCTATGGTTTGAACATCATCATCAAGCTCAAGAAATGGATTAAGAGATAAATATCAACACTTATCAAAACAAACATAAAAAGAACTACTTATATTCTTTATTTTATTGCTCACAAGCTTCTATCTAGAGTAACTCTAAACGACAGACTAGCTTTAAGGTTGGCAAGGGTAAGCTTAGAGCTCTTGAAAAGCAAGTGATTAAGATTTTTAAACAAAACCTTTAATGAGCTACTTAACCATTTTATCAAACTTTGTACAAATAAAGGAAACGAAAACCGAAACCATTGAGGAGGAAAGGAAATGAGAACCAAACTCTTGAGTAAGGAAAAGAAAAGGAAACCGAAATCATGTATGGTCCAAGACCAAGTTTTCAAGCTTTAGAGGTTTCTCATATGGTATCCACAAGACCATTATCTTGAAACCTCATCATCAAGCCAAAGTTTTTCTCATCAACAAGGCTCTAAGGCCGAAATGAAAAGGAGGATAGAAAGAGTTTTGAAAACTAAGAGAAAACTAAAACTTTTCTTAAAGAAAGTAAACAAAACTTTGAAAATAAACCCCTACCAAATGAAGTCTTGGATGAGATGAAAGAAAGCTTGGGATTTTGATGAAGTGAGAAGGCAAAATCCTCTCTTTGATGGTGATGATGATTCGGCCAAAGAGGAAACACAATGAAGGTGAATTTTCCTTGAAAGTGTGAGCTTAGGAGTAGAAAGGCTTAGTGTTTGAGAGTTGGTTTGAGGTGGGGGAGCGGTGGTTCAAGGTTGTTTGTGGTGTTTTGTGGTGATGGGAAGGTCTCTTTGGTGGAGGAAGAAAACAAGATAAAGAGAATTTGAGAGGAAAAGGAGAGAATTGCAAGAAAGCTTGAACTTAGCAAAGGTTCTAAAGTGTAACCAAGTTCACCAAGGCATGGTATTTATAGAAAAAATGAAACAATGAGGCTGAAATGGGGAAAAAGGCCAACGACTTCTCATGGCCTTTGGGGAGGAAAATATCTTCAAACATTAGTCATTCAAAGGCATGGTTGGAGGTATGGCCAAGTATGGTCCAAGGTATGGCTTAAGGCATGGTTCTTTGAGTGAAACAAAATCAACATGTGACACAAAAGAAAGGGTATGTATTTGGCCAACATGTGCAGCCAAGGGGAGGAGAAATTGCTCATCTAATTGTGGTTTAATGATGTGTTTAGGTGTATCTTTGATTAAGGTTTTGATTAGGAGTTTGTAAGAAGATGTTTAGGTGAGGTAATGGTCAATTAAGGTTGTCAAGACTTGATTTAGAGGGTGATCTTGCTAGATTAATGAATTAAAAACTCTTTTCAAGTCAAATTAAATCATAGACACAATTCCTTAATTTAAGGAATTGAAGAAGAATTTACTATTCAAGATTTCATGACTAGGAATCTTGAATCTAAGAATGAAATTAGAGTTTAATTAAGCAATCTTAGGTTCTAATTAACTTTAATAAATCATTTTGACTCTAGATTAATTATCGAAATTAATAAATCTTCGATTAGAGCCTAATATTGCTTAGATTTGGTTAATTGTATCATTAGGCTTAATGTGCATTGTTCTAGGGGCAAAATGGTAATTTTATACTAATACTACTCGGACCTCCAAGCCTGACTAACTATCATGATCCACTCATAAACATCATTCCAAACTCCCTGGAAAAGTTTTGGGCTCAAACGGCACCTTTACCCATGTAAAATGCTATAGGGTATTTTGGTCATTTTGAGTCAAAAGTTCAGAAAATGAGATTTTCACCTTGGATATCAAACACTACAATCATAACCCCCTTCAAACATTGAGTTGACCCATTAAGGACCGGTTGGCTACCCTCGAATTCAGGTAAAAATGACCTCACGGGCATTTTGGTCATTTATACTTAGATAGAAATTGGGCATTACACTTGCTCTGTTTCTTATTTTCTTGTATTGACATTAATTGATACTACAGGACTCCCAGTCCTCGTTCCTGAATTTCCTCCCTTTTTACATGCATATAATGCATGGAAATTACACTACTTTATTCGTTCATGTAGAAAATGCAAAAAAAACATGATATTCATAAACATGGTCCTTAATTAACTCATTCATGCGCAGAAGATACAAATAATAAACAAGGCATTTATATGTGTAATTCTCAATCAGCATGTTTCGACATTCCAAGTCATGTTCGTTAGCCTCATGTCCATACTCTCGGCATGCATAAATGCAACACATCACAAACTAACTTTTCTATCCCTTAACCTCATAATCCTTGATCAAACTCTTTCAAACATGAACACATGCATTCCAACATCCAATCATGTTCATATATTATACATGCACATACAATTGAGGTAACCAACATGCTTCTTATTACCTTGCTAAGCCTATTAATTTCTTACTATCATGTTACCAAGCTGTGACTTAATCATGATAAATTTCACTTATGTCTCTTTTATCTAACTTACATGCATGGGTTAGGAGAAAGAGCATTCACCTTACACATATGATTTCCTCAACTTCATCAACCTCTAGAATTTGTAAAACTTTGGCTAAGAGCCTCAAGTGTTCCTAGAACTCCTTTCAAAGGTCCTGACATAGTTCTCAAATTACATGTCAAACTCATAAAACAAAACAACATGATAGTACTTAAGAAAACCAGATCTTCTTAAACATGAACTTTGAATATCATGGGAAGTCATTCTACTCCTTGTTCCAAAAGCCATATTAGAATGAGCATGCACATGTGTGAAACCACATGCTTAACAAGTATCAACACATAATTTATTCACCCAAGTCATTATGACAAAACATGCTAAATTCTTATAAGGACATGTGAAAACCATGCACCAAGGTTCTAAATGTCATACCATCCTATTACTCCTTCTTCTATTTTATCTTGACGAATCAATTACTTATGTCTTGAATGAAACTTCTAATGACTTATTCATGCTGACCCTAATCATAGCAAGGTAACCTTCATAGCTTGCAATATTTTTACATCATGCTTATAATCATGAAAAGAAAAGAAAAACAAGAAATGATTAAAACATTCTAGTGCAATCCACAAGCATAATCACTTACCATGAATGTTCAAAACTACCCTAGCAACTCATATTATGTTATTATCATCCAGGGCATGCACACTATACTCATGGCATGCAAAGGTACAAGTTCCAATGCAAGTTATGAAACAATACATTTTTAGAAACATGATGTACAAGATGTTCATGGCATCCAAGATTGCTTCAAATAATTTAACACATAAAAAACAAGGCATCAATCCTACAGTATGCCTATATGCATGATTCATGCTTTCATTGGGATTTTACCCACTAACTTTAGGACACTTTCACGCAAACTCTCTTCCTCTAGGGTATCAAGTTTCTCTACTTTCTAGCTTGTATTTTTTTTTTTGAGATAGTGGACAATCATTCTTCTCGTGCTCTCTTTGTTGCATTCCTAGAAGGTGGGTGTGCCCCATAGGCACTGACCTTTATGGGTTTCCTTTAACAAACTAGGTGTAACCCATCAGTCCGCACTAAACTTTGCCATTCTGGCTGCTACCTTGACATCTTCATTGTATGATAATGGGACACGTTGGGGAGGCACAAAGAGGGGTGACCCTGGCCAACGGTACCCGCCTGACCTCTATTAAGCTAGTTATTCCTGCATGGGCTTCCTTTAATGCTCTCCAACTTATATGTGTTCACTAGCTATCTCGCAGGTTCAAAATGGCTTGCTCGAGGCGTCATTATGCAACTAGTATAGACTCATATGGCGCTACTATGGTGGCAACGGTCATTAAGTAGCATAGTCACCTGAGAAGAAAATATAAGGACAGGAGACCGAACTAAGAGTTCCAAAGAAATAATAGAGACTCTTACTAAACCTAAACATAATTTACTTTTCTATAGGCCTCAAATAACATTGCGTTGACACAAATGGCTGCAGTTCCATTCACATAAACGCCATGCTACTTATGGACACTTACTCCAATACCATGCAAGGAAACCTATGCCCCTGATACCATTTTGTCAAGACTTAACTTGGGAACGTGACGGGCATGTGAGGAATCCTATCCCCACATAAACCTTGTGACCTCTAAGTTTCTCTATATGCAAAGCTTAAATCATAAAATTCATTTTCAAACATAATTTCATATCTAACTTAAATCATTTTCTCTTTGAAATCTAAATCATGATATTTAGTTTCATAATCAAACTTCTAAAATGGAGTCATAATACAACATATACTGAATTGCTCTTTATCCAGATTTAAAAAAAACCATGAAAGTTATAATCATGCAAATACAATATAACCTGATTCATGGTAACATAAAATGTAAAACATCACTATGGTCTAGGACTCTACCTAAATGACACTATAGCACTCTAAGAACAATAAAAAGGCACTTCACTCCAAAGTAAAGCTCACCAACCATACCTCTCCTCCTAGAGGAGATGACTGGAAATGACCTCTAACCGCTACTATACCTATAATGGGAGAAAGGAGAGGGTGAGTTTCATCTAAAATTTAATGAGTGAATTCTCACCTATACCCCTTTCATGGGACAATTGGAACATCCTCCCAAGTACAACCTCATCCTTAAGTCATGGTATCATACTAAGAGTTGTTACTTATAAATTTGCGGACCTTTCTTAATTATCTAAGCAAGAATCTGCGAATCATGTATTAACTGAACTCGTGGTTTTATCAAAATATATAGCAAGAAACAACGTATTTATTTAATACAAGTGAAGTATAAACGGAAGCTCCTCTAAGAGCTTTATATTGCATATGTTATCTTTTATATTTATAGACATAAGCATATACTTAAGTACAACAAACCAGGTTTTCGCTACTAACTCCTGCAAATTCCACTTTATTCTTTCCTGAGGTTCACCGTCTTCTAGATCAACTTGGAGATGACATGGGAAAACAAATACATAGGGGTGAGAATTGTAAAATTCTCGGAGGGTGTCCCAAAACATATACTGAAATTCATATCATCATTATCATCCCAGCCACTTCGATTTTTTAAGAAAAAGGTGATCATGTGTTATATAAAAATTGTTCATTTTTAAAGTTCAAAATCAATCATTCCAAAGTGGGTTACTTTTAAAAATCAATCACTTAGTACACATTTATCATGAGCTCATAATCATAGTAAATAATGGTAAACAAAATGATTCAATATGATACAATTATGTAGATGCCAAATATAGGGAAATTATCTTTAACTGCCCTTGATTAATCGAAGAGGACTTCATCTATCTTTATTTTCCATCAACAAGTCGAAAGGATCTCCGCCCTCTCTATTTGCCCTCGCAAGTCAAAAGGATCTCATATTACATTATTTTCCTTGACAAGTCAAGAAGAATCTCATGGTTCTTATGGGTATAGAACTTAATTCAATATATCATTCACTTTTCTTTTTCCAGATGTATGCATAAAACACATATAGGCATCCAATCACAATGTGATTTCAATCATGCCTCATAAACCAGCCTTTAAGTCACTAGCATACATTCATACACAATATAATTGAACCAAATGTCATTATATCATCAAATCAATACATGGATTCAATTCCAACATATTGGCAGATTTCACAACTTTGTAGCACAAATTTATTTTCACATAAAAAAAATCAATTCAGGGGCTATAAAAATTACCCAAGACACTTCAATATGTCCAAAAGATTCCATAAAAATTTCAGGATGTTAAAAAATAATAGAAAATTTGAGGTCAACAACCCCCTATTTACAACCAACCACCATAGTCCCCAATTTTATTACCCAATCAAATGAACATACCACATCATACAAAAATTCACAGTTGGACTTCAATATGTCCTCAACACACTGTAAAAATTTCAAGTGCTAAATTAATCATTTGTTGGGGTGAGAAAATTAGCAAAATTTATAGTTTCAGTTCCAATAATCCAGACAACATGGGTACTATTTTAGTTCTTGATTTTTTTAAGGCATTAGGAGTCAAAAACAGAGCTCAAGAAAAATTTTGGAACTAGCTTAGGATGTTAGCTTCCACATATAATTTTTATAGCTCATAAAAATATTCACAAATATATCAGAAAATTCATGATTCACAACTTGCCAGGACAAATCCGAGAATTCCAGCACATGCTTCAAAACTTCTTTTTGCCAAAATGGGTTTTCTAATATCATCCAAACACTCCACCAAAATTCATACATCAATATACATATATCATCAACCAATAAAACCAAGAACATTCAGCCAAATTAGTAATCAAACCAGAAAAACAAATTTGAAGTAAAAGAGGTTTAAAATGCTCTACTTTTGGTGTTTAAAGGATTCTTATTCGAGTTGCTCTAAGATTTATCCATTCCACTTCAAAGGTCCCAAATCACACCCAAACCCTTATGAAATCAGTGAGGAATTAAGGTATCAAGGTGAGGATTGATGGAGATTTGAGATTTTAATCGGTTAGATTTGTAGGCATTGATGTGTGGAATAACTTTGGTGAAGGAAGTTTGTGATTTTATCAAGTCTAGGCTAGGAGTTTAGCCATTTGAATGAAAACTTGAGCTCTCTTGAGATGGGAATGGAGGCTGCATGAAAATAAGCTTTAAGAAGAAGAAATTTTGGCTTCAAGGAGAATATTTGGTGGCTTTAAATGGTTTAGATTAGGTTGTAAGAATTGTTTAATATAAAATCTATACTCTTTGAACAAGAAAACAAGATGAATGGCTAGGATTTGATCTTGTAATTCAAGATTAAATCCTAGCCTGACACTTGGCTCTAAAGGATAGACATTATCCTTTTACAAATATTAAACTATCTTTCGTATTAGAAATCGCACACCAAAATTTTATTGAACGGGTAAACACCTACCCGGTAGTCAAACATTACCCGAAAATTAATTCTAGGTATAACTTCTCATTCCTTATCATTTCTAACCTTTAATCTCTTTTTTATTAGTCCCAGGCACTTCTTGGTCCTGATCTGGGTTTTGGCTTCCGATGGGCCCGTGGGTCCCACAAGTTTACTATTCATCTTAGCCTGAATTTTTCCTTTTTTAAATACATCCATTGGGCCACCCTCATCATTGCTAAAATGTTAGATTTTTGAAATTACGACTAATAAAGCTCAAATTATGTTTTAAATAATTTTCAGGGTGTTACAACAACAACGGAAGTATGAAATCATAACAACAACAATAATAAAAACATGATGATGATAATAATAATGAAAATAATAATAATAATAGTTGTCATGAATTTCCTTGTTCTTGTGGTCCCTCGTGGACAAGCTGGGGCACCTAACTAGGTCCCATTTTCTAAAATTGCCACCACGATGTTTTATAATGTTGCCTCCATGGTTGTTTAATACTATTGCGTCCATGGCGTTTAATACTTCTCATCATACATAACTCAAGGAAATAAATAAAATCAATAATACTGAAGGCTAGGTGCTTCGTTCTTCGCGAATGCGACCCCTAAATTCTTAGAACTCTTGAGAGTTCTGGATTCATGTAACTCTAACAATCTGACTTTAGCATAATTGTGGCTATGAAAATCATGCTTAAGGGATCACCTACTTGTAGGCATTTTGATTTCATGCCCACAGAATATGTATCTGGCAGGCTATAAATCATACTGAATTTCGTACCTGGTACCATACAATTGAAGTTCTAAATTCATATCTTAAGCTAATATATTTTCATATACTTGATAACTCTAATATCATAGTTCAAATCATTGGGGTTTATAATCATAATACTTAGAAATCATATAACATATTTATTCGTAAAGTTAGGTCATACTCTTGTTTCACATTTCTCTAACATATATAGATATCTTAACTGAATATTCAAAACATAGCTTGGACTCTAAATCTTGAAAATATAATAATGTCATAAATCTATAAGAACATATCTTTCAAACTAGCATCTTACTATATTTGGTAACAAATCACTTTATGAATATAAAACATTTTCATAGCACTCAACATATCAATCATGGTCCTATGGTTTTGTAAAACATATTATTCATGCTCTTTGAAAATCATAATCTTATAACTCGACAAAACCAATAATAATTTGTAATCTCTTTAAAATAATCTCTGAAATCATGCAACAATGCTACAATGTGTGGAAAATAATTCTAATGACTAAAATAAGGGTCACAGGATTGAACCCACTCACGGTTGGAGGAATATGGGCACCACCAACTTAACCTGAAAGCCTGGAATGGCACCAACAACTATCATAAAGCAATTATAAACTCTAGATTAATCTCTAATAACCTTTAGATAGCTCTAATATAACTTTAACAACATTGGGGAGCACCCACTTGATAACAATAAGAGAAAATAATAATCTATACTAAGAACGTGGAAAAAAAATGGAAAGAATAGAGACAAAATCTATCAACTTAAACATACCTTGATGATTAGGAATGATGGATTGGAGTGAATTTGAGAGAAAAAGAGAAAAATGATGGAGGAGGAGAAGGGTTCATAGTTTCTAAATGAAACCTGAAGGGAGAAGGGTTTATATAGAGTAGGGAAGGGTCTGGAGTGGAACGACGCCATTTTGGCACTGTTCATGCTCCAGGGGGACCACTATAGCGATCAGGGCATCCTCGTGTGACTGACCTTGTCATTTACGACTGCTATAGCAGTCCTTAGACCACTCACCCCTTTCCTATACCTATGACCGCTAGAACAGTGACAGTTCACCAAAAATCCTGGTAAGAAGGTCTTCCATGCATCTGGGTTATCTCAATACTCACTTATTTTTAATTTTAAGTTAATGTCCTCATTTATTTTACTCTTCATTAACTTTAAAAACAAAATATAAATAAAAAATACCCCCCATTTGGATTCAAATAAAATATCACAAAAATCAATCCCAATCAACCAAAATCCAAATTTTGGGTTTAGTTTCAAATCTAGAAATCTTTAAGATTTTCTAAACTTGTGGGCCAAAAATGAAATATTTAAAGGTTTCATAAAATTCATTGAAAATCATTCTTTAACTTGTTTTCCTCTTGGGAACAATTACCAAGACTTTTGATGCCAAGAATGTGACTTTAACATATAGCCCTCCCAGGAGGTGTAGGATCCAGACTTAGTGAAATTCAAGACCCGGAAACTGGGTGGGTCCTGGAGACCCTTAGGCCATACAGAACTTGTATGAACACGTGAACATTGGGTATTACATATATAAATCTTGAAAATAAATTTTAGATTTCATAAACATAATTTCAAAATATTTCAAGTTTATCTAGCAAAAATAGCCAAACAATCACAAGCAATAGACATAGAATCTTTTCTACCTTCCTCCAAGCTTTTCTTTCAAACTTTTCTCTAGCTTTTTCTTCTCTAATCCAAGCCTCCAACCACCTTTTAGCCCCTTGTATGAGCTTGTTTGGTTCAATTTGATAGAGGAAAACAAGGTTTTTGATTGATTTTGATGAAGAAGAAGTGTTCTTGAACTAGTTTAGGTGTTTATCTAAGTGTATCCTTTAGAAATATGGTGGTTTAATGAAGTTTCAAGGAGAAAACTTGAAGATTTATGAAGGGAAGGAGAAGAAACCATGAATGCTATAACAAAGAAAGAAGGATAAACTATTTTCTTTGTGATTTATATATATGACACTTACTTGGAGAGTAAGTACTCACAAAAGATAAATATCATTATTTGTGGATCAACTTGCCTTGTATTGGTGTTGAAACTACCTATATTTATTTGATTATTCTGAATAGAAAGTATCTTGGATCTGATAATATCCATAAATTAGGTCAATCTCAATGTTTTGGTGTACCGTTATTATCATTTTGGTACTCGATTAACACCTAAATAACTTCACCAAGTTAAAAAAAAATCTATTTAACATTATTCTTACTTTTATTTATGTCCTTATATCATTTATAAGATCTCATTCCTATCATCCTATATCCAGTTAAAATATTATTATTTTAAATATTTAATTAATTTTCTTTTTTGTTTTTCACAAACTCTTCATATTGTTGTGATCATTACTATATCTATTGAAATTTTCAAAATCTCTATAGATTATTCTCATTTAATTATTTTATCATAGACAATACTAAAACCGAGTTGCTACAAGTGTCTTGTTCTCTTACTAGTTACCATTACCAGTGCATTTGCCTTTGTATTTTTTTTATCTCCAAAATTCTATTTTCCCAAAATTACAACTCATTCTCTCATTCTCTACTATTTTATAACCTTCTACCTTAAAGCATTTTGTTTGTCCTCTACGTATACGCCTCAAATGACTGGCTAACCCACATATTCTCTAGAACGACAGTGACAGGATGGCATGGTGGAGGTGGGGGCTATGGAACCAACAACCATGACAAGTAAGGTGGCTACTATAACATCCCCTGTACTTTATGGACAGACGACTTGTCCCCACAAACTAACACGGGTCTTTCAGCATGCTTTGTCCTCACTCACACGCTTCTTGGGAAAACTTCCCAAGAGGTCACCTATCCCAAAATTGCTCCAAGTCAAGCACGATTAACTGGAGTTCTTCGTGATGGACTACCGAAAGAAGATGCATATTTGTTGGCATAAGTAGTACCAATCAATTTATATCAGCCTTCCTTAACTATATAGTCCCACACCTACACAGTCTCAAGATCCTCTCATTCGGGTGTGTAATTGATTTATTCATGTACCCCTCGCTTTGAGGCCTTACCAGCGCTCCTTGTCCGTGCCTTCTTGCACTGGTGATCACTCCCTTCTTCATCAGGTGTTACATGCCCACCAGCTTCCTTTTGATTCATCCCCGAACCACACTTCAAGAGAGAGGTATAGGCTTTGATACCATAATGTAACAGCCTCCCATGATTCTTTCCATATTTTGGGCAATCTTGATGCATGGTGGACTTTGGTAGCTGTTTGTCTTCATATGGGATGGCTTGAACCTTCTTTTGGGGCAAAGCCTCCTTAAAACTTTGGTCTTCAAGTGCCAATCTTTTGTTAGAAGTGTCCCTAGCAGATTTGGCCATTGCTAGCTTCTTGTTGGAGTCCTCTGATCGGCACTTGTTCACTAGGTTGCATAATCTCAAATCTCTAAGAGACCCACTCCAACTTCAATATTTTCGTAACCCTCCTTCATACTTCATGCATTTCCTAGCTTCATCAGGATTGCACTGGTGGATAGTGGAAAACTTGCAAAGCTCCTCAAACTTGGCCGTATACTCTGCTATGCTCATAAATCCTTGCTTAAGCGCCATGAATTCTAGCTCCTTTGCATTTCTCACTGAAAGGGAAATATTTGTGGTCGAAAGCTTCTTTGAAGATATCCCAAGTAACTTTATTTTGGGATGCTTCAAATAATCCCTTGGTGCCAACCCACCCAAATTCGGCATCTGCTTCTAGCATATAGGTAGCAAAAGCCACTTTCTAGATCTCATGCAAGGAAGAATTGAGAAAATTTTCTCCATGGCCTTAATCCATTCTTTTGCTTTAATTGGATTAAAGGCTCCTTGAAAGGTAAGGGGTTCACTTTCAGAACTCAGCAAATTTTTTATATTTCACATCCACTTCATTCCCTCCAGGGTTACCAATTGGGTTACGACATGGATGGGTGCTTGTCAAACTGGCACTGCGCTTGCCAAGGTGCCAAGCACGGCCTGCATGGTGCCCATGGGCAGGCCTAGTGCTTGCTTAGTGCTCGCAGTGTGGCCTAGTACGTGCCTGGTGTCCAGTGTGGAATGGCTTGGTGCGTGCGTGGTGCCCAGCACGGCCATGCCTGAATGCGTGCCTGATGCCCAGCGTGGCGTGGCCTGGTGCTTGCTTCCCACGGCCATGGTTTGTGCCTGGTTCCTAGCGTGGCGTGGCCTGGTGCCCAACACGGCCATGCCTGGTGCGTGCCTGGTGGCCAGTGTGGTGTAACACCCTAATATTTAACCCAACATGCCTAGGACGTATTAAGATTAATTATTAGTTATTACTTCCTTTTAAACTCATTTGTAAAATTACTTAGCGAAAAATACAGGTAATTTTTTTTTTGAAATACGTAAAATAAAATGCGAGTCATCGAATACTACATTAACGAAATGTAAAGCAGAAAGAGAAAATAAATCATGCAATACGAAAGCAATTAAGAGCACCTCAATCATAGGAGCAACCATCATAATATTAAATATCATAGTTTAATACAATACATACATCCACTGAAAATAAAAACATAAAGTCATACCCACATAAGAATGGGAGAGCTGCAGTACATGAAAAATATAGCAGAAACATAAATAACAAGTACATGGAAACCTAAAAAGATCAAACCCAAAACATGGTTACCCCTCCCAAAAACTCCTGATGACGCTGACCTCATCCCTCAAAGGTATGTACCCAATGACTGCGAGCTCCTCGGGCGTGTACAAATGAAAAGGTGGACGACGTGACCTCCTCGACGTGGGCGCATCTCTAGGTGTCGAGCTAGCCTCTACGTCACCGTATCCTCGCTGCCTCTCCGATGTCCATGGGAACTGGAGGGGAGATCCCTCCGAATAGATGTGGGTGGGGGATCCTCCACGGATCAGTCTCCGAACGCCTCAGGCGAGGAACATACTCAGGGTAGTCATGCACCGCCGAAATCGAAGAGCAGGCACGAGTCTGCTCATCACAAGGGCCCTCTCAAAGATCAGGTCATCGCCAAAAAGTGAGGTGGGAGTGAAATGGAAGCTGGAAACTGGATTTGTGAACGGGCGTCCCATGTATGCAAAAATACGCACAGCACAACAACCCTCAAAGTGATATGATTGGTGCTCGGTCGTAGTGCACTTCCCAAACGGCGTATCAAGGAAGATCATGAACGACGCCATCAAATCTGAAGACGTAACGAGAAAAGAAGAAAGAGGGGTAAGAATCTTGCTAAAGAATCTCATAGGGAATCCTCCTATCCTAATGACATCGTTAACGTCCCAGGAACCTTGGGTTTATTATGAAAAGGTTAGGCATGCAAAGATTCATTATGAGGTTTATAAGAGTAATTATCCAAGGTCCATGTCTTTTATGATGAATCTTAATGCATGTATGCAGCATAGCAAAACATGAATGCATGGAAATACTTTATGCAACAAATAAAACATGTCATCAATAAGTAATTCTCATATAAGTGGCATGTACTTTCTCAAAATCAACTTCTCTCTTTCATAAGCAAAATGCTTCACATATTTTCTCGTTTCTCAAACTTGTGACATCATGGTATTTAAAATAGTAACCGACCCCTGATACTAGGCTATGAGCTCATACCTTAACTAGTCATCACTAGTTCTTACTTATCCTCTTGATAAGCGTATCATAATCATAAAAATAATAATCCCGACTCCCAAAGTACGGCGGGGACCTAAGGATCACCCATCATGGGACTTTTTCCTTCTCAGAGACACATCAACTGGTTAAGACCAATGACTTTGTCCGCTTTGCAGGCTGATGTCGATGCCCTCACGTTTTACCTTCTCCTCACCGTAGCAGGAGAAGTACATCTTGGTCTACGAAACGCATCATTTGGTTAAGACCAGTGACATTGTCCGCTTCGGTATGGCTCCACGACCATACCCGCCACGGGTTTCCTTTCTCCTCACGGTAGGAGAAATGCGTCTCGCATGTCACATATAAAATCTTTCTTTTCAAGCTTTCTTTAAGTCTCAAATTTGATAGAAATTCGAGGCATAATGACTTGCACCTTTAATTTCCTCAAATTTGAGTCATGCTACATAACTCAAATAACACATGTTGTTCTCATGCAATTTTCTCAATCAAGTAAATCTCTCAATCAGAGACATATTTCTCATGTCATCCATATCTCATATTCTCATGCATCTTAATCACAGATTCCGCTTTATCAAAAACATCAAGTCACACATCCTCATACTCATGGCATGTAATATATTCCCATGCATCATAAATATACTTACTCAAACTCATTATCACATTACACCTCCTATCTCATAGTGTTTTATGCTTTGGCCCTTAGGGTCTTAAACTTGTGTTCTAATTATCCTAGCATTCATTATGGATCTTTATTTCACCTAAGGGATCATTACCTATAATTTCCTCTAAAGTTTATGCTTACTATCATAACCAAACAGTGTTGCATCACTTTGGGCAGAAAATTATCATATGATTATGGGGTTCTAGGATCTCCGTCTTTGGCTCTTTCTAAGTTCCGTCTTCGCCTAAGGCTCTATATTTGATTCCTAAACCATATATTAGGGATTCCTACACATATCCATCAATTATAAACCATTTTCCTTAAGTTTAATTATGCTGGAACAGAATTTGCATTTCTTGTATCTAAGTGTTCTAGAATTCTCATTTTAAGTCATTTCTAGTTACTTGTTCTTTCCTAACTTCCCAAAATCGATCCTTGCTTCACTCAAACATAATTTTACACATTTTAACACCATAAAATAGAATTTATACAGTGGCCAAGTTCACAAGGCATAATCCAAAATACAAGCAACATATAATCACATATTCATGATTTAAATGCATATAAGTTGCTAGTTTTCTCTTGGAATCATTTTAGGAACTCAAAACTCCTTTAGAAACCAATTTATCTCATCAATATCATGAAAATACAAATGAGGTCAGTAGCTAAATTATTTAGCTCATAAAATAGTTTTAAAACACAAAATCTTATTCATAATATTCGTTAAGTACTCCTAAGCTTAGAAAAATTCCAAGACATAGGCTATGGGCACTTATGATTAGATGAACTCATCTCAAGTCCATCATCATCATCACAAGGCCGAAATGGCTTCCTTGATGCCTCCATTTTCTAAAACTTTACTTGTGATACTTGGGCAAGTCTTTGAGTTCTAGGATATTTAAGTGATGGCATAAACTTAAACATGCTATGCACTTGTTTTACTCTTCATTATAAAATAAAGTGAGAGCATAAAATAAATATGAGATGCAACCTCATTATTATCTTTAAAGATTAAGTGATGACTTGAAATATAAACATGAAATGCAAGCTTGGAAATTTAAACATGATAATGCAAGTTCATTTAGTTATTCTTGAGAGCTTAGTGATGGCATCAAAATAAACATGTTATGCAAGGCATAAACATAAACATGAATGCAACTCATTTTATCTTAACTAGAGCTCTTACAAGACTTTAGAGGAACATTACAACCTTAACCCAATTTGTATCTTTACAACATAAAGTGAGCTTTAGAGTTTTTAGCACCAAGTCTTCAAAGAAGTCTTTGATTTTGAACTTCATCATCAAGCTCAAGAAAATGGACTAAGACATAAACCTCAACACTTATCTAAGCAAGCATACAAAGAACTACTCATATTCTTTATTTTATTGCTCATGGGCTTCAATCTAGAGTAAACTCTTAGAACGGCCGACCAACTTTAAGGTTGGCAAGGGTAAGCTTAGAGCTTTTTGAAATCATATGATTAATTTTCTTAACAAAACTTTTGTGATCTACTTAACATTTTTATCAAACTTGGTTCAAAGAAAAGAAAACCGAAACCTTGAGAAGAAGAAAGAAAGGAAAACCGAAAACTTGAGCAAAGAAAAGGAAAGAAACCAAAAGCATATATGGTCCAAGACCAAGATTTTCAAGCTTTAGAGGTTTCTCACATGGCATCACAAGACCATTATCTTGAAACCTCATCATCAAGCTAAAGTTTTTATATGAAAAGGCTCCAAGGCCAAAAATGAAGAAAAGAAGGAAAGAGCTTTGAAAACCAAGAGAAATCTAGAACTTTCTCAAAGAAAGTAAAGAAAACTTTGAAATAAAACCCTTACCTAAAGAAGTCTTGAAAGAAATGAGAAGAAGCTTGTGTTCTTGAAGGAATGAGAAGACAAAATCTTCTCTTGAATGGCAATGAAGGTTCGGCCAAAGAGAGAACTCAAGGAAGATGATTTTTCCTTGAGAAAGCAAGCTTAGAAATGGAAAGGTTTGGTATTTGAGAGGTGGTTTGAGGTGAGGGAGTGGTGGTTTAAGGTTGTTTGTGCTGGATTGTGGTAGTGGAAAGATTTCTTTGAGGGAGGTGGAAGAAGAACAAGATGAAGAGAAATTGAGAGCAAATGAGAGAAAATGCAAGAAAGCTTAAACTTGGCAAGGCTTCTAAAGTGTAACAAAGTTCTTCAAAGCTTGGTATTTATAGAAAATTTTGCAATATGGAGGCTACCAAAGGTGAGCCCGGCCTTTGGGTCGAACATGTGACACATTTCTTGGGGTATGAATTCGGCAAGATTTCTAGCCAAGGGGAGGAGGATGATTTGTTCATGTAATTGTGGTTTAGTGATGTGTTTAGGTGTTTCTTTGATTAAGGTTTTGATTAGGAGTTTGTAAGAAAGTGTTTAGGTGAGGTAATGGTTAATTAAGGTTGTCAAGACTTGATTAGTGGAGTGATCTTGCTAGATTAACAAATTAAAACCATTCTTTAGTTAAATGAAGGTATGGGCACAATTCCTTAATTTAAGGAATTGGAGAAAATACTATTCAAGATTCCATGACTAGGAATCTTGAATCAAAGATGTAATTAGAGTTTAATCAAGCAATCTTAGGCTCTAATTAACCTTAATAAATTATTTTGACTTAGATTAATTATCGAAATAAATTAATCTTCAATTAGAGCCTAATATTGTTTAGGTTTGCTTAATTACGTCATTAGGCTCACTGTACACTATTTTAGGGGCAAAATGGTAATTTTGCTCTAAACCTGCTGGGACCTCCTGGCAGACTAAACATCAAAAACCACTCATAAACATCATTCCAAACTTCTTGGAAAGTTTGGGCTCAAACGGCACCTTTACCTAAGTAAAACGCTAGGGTATTTTGGTCATTTTGAGCCGAAAGTTTGGAAAACGAGATTTTCACCTCGGATATCAACATAATAGATATAATCCCCTTCAAACATTGAGTTGACCTATTCGAGGAGTGCTTGGTCGTCTATCCTCAAATTCCTGTAAAAATGATGTCAGGGACATTTTGGTCATTTGTACCCAAATAGAAAAAAATCGGGTGTAACACGTGACGTGGCCTGGTGCTTGCGTGGTGCCAAATCGGCCATGGCTGGTGCCTAGCACGGCCTTGCTCGTGCATGCCTGATGCCTAGCACGTGCTGGCCTGTGCATGCCCGATACACGGCAACATGGCACTAGAAATTCATAAATGACAATTGGCGGGCGAATGTTATGAAATTTGGTGAGCTCATTACAAATAGTATAAGGAGGATGCCTGCAAAAAATCAACTGAAAATCACTTTCTAGACCCATGCATGCCCCTGCCTTGCACGGCCATGCCCGTGCGCATGCCCGGTGCATGGCACGACACTAGAAATTCATAAATGACAATTGGCCCGAGCGAATGTTATGAAATTTGGTGGGCTCATTACAAATAGTATGAGGAGGATGCCTGCAAAAAATCAGATCAAAATTCACTCTCTAGACCCATCCATGCCCGGACCCTCACAGCCATACCTAGTGCATGCCTGTGCCTAGGTGCATGCCGGTGCTTGACACGGCACTAGAAATTCATAAATGACAATTGGCCCAAGCGAATCTTGTGAAATTTGGTGGGCTCATTGCAAATAATATAAGGAGGATGCTTACAAAAAATCAGATCAAAATTCACTCTCAGACCTATTTTTTATTTTTTTTTGATTTTCTGCATTTCGCCTCTTTAAAAATTCATAAAAAATAATTCCCTTGGCAAAAAATTATGAAATTTGGGGGTCAAGAAGATCTCATTTTTTAATTATCTGTGCAAAAAATCACATCAAAATACCATCTCTAGGTCTAAATTTTGGATTTATGTCTCCTGAAAAAGGTATCCACTTGTACAAAACTGGTTTTTGCAAAATAAGCTATTATAGGGGAGGTAAAACGAGACCACGCCACGCTGGTTTGTCCTGGGGCACCATGGGCACCCCCTGGCACCGTTCAAGGCATTCTAAGGCCTTGGTAGGCATCTACCTATGGCATGGAGGATGGCGAGGGCACAATGACTCGTTTACAACGATGCGTGCGAGCCTAGCCCAGGCCAGTGAAAGTGGGATGCATCACGGGTGCTTGTTCCTAATCTCAATAACAATATTTTGCCACGTGTGGCATCTCATTTCGAGGCGCTTGGCTAGTCCCGCAAATTGGTTGGGAAGTCCCATTGGATTGTCGAGCGACAAACATCACGAAACTCTGTGATGCAAAAGGGAATGTCCCTCCGATTAATTTAACCAGTTGCATCCTAATCGTTTCGCATTGTATTTGTCACAAAGTGACAAGCAATCCGCTCAATAAGATAGACATGGGCATTACCTAGTTGGTTCTTCCAGGACACACCCAACCCCCAGTTGCCCGGATGTTCATGTGGTTGGTGCTTGTTAGGGCACGTAACACACAACGTTGTGTGGATTACCCCAGTTGAGGCATTTGTCTTTCCACAAAGCAGTTATGAGGTGCGAATCGATGAGGATGCATTGTGCACATCATGGATGGGGGTGGGCTAGGTGATGCCTCCTGGCACCCATAGCCTCTGAAAGACACCTCCAAAATGTGCGCTTAGGGCATTGTGTATCGGATGACCCTTTTAGCCTTGTCAAATAATTGCAGTGACCGTCGGTGATTTGACCATCGACGAAACGTGCGTGATGCATCGCGGGCAGGCTTGGTCACCACGTTGCGAGGTTAAGGCCCCGAGCTATATCCTCATAGTTGAGTCCTTGGTTGAGCCACCTGGCGATGAACTGTGGGTTGCATTGGTGACGTGTATCGGTTTGGAATGATGCTTGGGTTCATACCTAGTGGTGAAATGTGTGTAATACATCGCGGGGAGGTCGGTCGCCACTTGGCGAGGTTGAGGCCCTAGGCTACATCCTCATAGTTGAGTCATTGGTTGAGCCACTGAGCGATGAACTATGGGTTGCATTGGTGACATGTATCGGTTTGGAATGATGCTAAGGTTCATACCTAGTGGTGCGGACACCTGGCGGATGTTTCCATTTTCCTGCATGACTTTGGTCATGCGAAGTATGGTTCGTCCGGAGTGTTAGGTCTATAACGTGCAGGTGTGCGAGTGGTGATTTGACTATGAGTGCTAACCGTCTCCTTGCATGTGCATTAAACGACCTACACGCAGTTATCTTTAGTTGTCATCATAAGCCGTTGTGCTCTTGGTGTACTACTTGTGGTTCCTGTGTTGCCTACCCACAAAGTGGCACTTGGGCATCCGTAAGACCCTTTTCCATCCCGACGCTCTCTTGTAGGCTGGGGGAACCTGAATTGAGTCATGTGATTCGCATGGATTGTGTATTCCAATGGTTCTTGCGGCTCATACGAATCAATCGTTCTCTTGGATGCGGTGCATGTTGTAGAGATGGGCTGATATGCCCTCTCAGTCCCGTCTATATTTCAGTTGCCTTGAATGACGCTTGTTGCCTGTTAAATTCTCCCTTTAAGGTGGTGATATGAGTCAAGCAAGGTTATCGATGGATGCTACCTGTTGATCCTAGGTAGTCATATGCTTGTCTTGAAAGATGAAGCCATGCATGTGTAAGTAAGAACTAATTTAGACTGAAAGAAATGGCTCATTAAATCAGTTATAGTTTGTTTGATAGTAATTCTAGACCTAATACGTGTAACAAACCCCAACTTCTGGAAGGGATGCATTTATTAGATAAAAGGTCAACAGCTCTGCCTTTGCTTTGATGATTCATGATAACTCGTCAATTGCACGGCCCTTATGCCTGATGCATCATTCAAATTTTTGCCCTATCAACTTTCGATGGTAGGATAGTGGCCTACCATGGTAGTGATGGGTGACGGAGAATTAGGGTTTGATTCAGGAGAAGGAACCTTAGAAATGGCTACCACATCCAAGGAAGGCAGAGGCACGCAAATTACCAATCCTGACACGGGGAGGTAGTGACAATAAATAACAATATCGGGCTCAATGAGTTTGGTAATTGGAATGAGTACAATCTAAATCCCTTAATAAGGATCCATTGGAGGGCAAGTCTAGTGCCAGCGCTAGGAATTCCAGCTCCAATAGCGTATATTTATGTTGTTGCAGTTAAAAAGCTCATAGTTAGACCTTGGGTTGGTTTGATCTTCCTTTTAGTGCGCACCGGTTGGCTCGTCCTTTCTCGGCGATGCGCTCCTGGCCTTACCTGGGTCGTGGCTCCATGCCTTACTTTGAAGAAATTAGAGTGCTCAAAGCAAGCCTATGCTCTGGATACATTAGCATAGGATAACATCATAGGATTCTGATCCTATTATGTTGGCCTTAAGGATTGGAGTAATGATTAGGGGATAGTTAGGGACATTCGTATTTATAGTCAGAAGCTGAAATTCTTGGATTTATGAAAGATGAACAACTGAAAGCATTTGCCAAGGATGTTTTCATTAATCAAGAATGAAAGTTGGGGGCTCGAAGATGATCAAATACTGTCCTAGTCTCAACCATAAACGATGCGACCAGGGACGCAGATGTTACTTTTAGGACTCCGTTGGCACCTTATGAGAAATCAAAGTCTTTGGGTTCTGGGTTCGTATGGTCGCAAGGCTGAAACTTAAAGGAATTGACAGAGGGCACCACAGAGTGGAGCCTACGGCTTAATTTGACTCAACACGGGGAAACTTACCAAGTCCAAACATAGTAAGGATTGACAAAATGAGAGCTCCTTCTTGATTCTATAGGTGGTAGTGCATGGTCATTCTTAGTTGGTGGAGCGATTTGTCTAGTTAATTCCATTAATGAACGAGACCTTAGCTTGCTAACTAGCTATGTGAAGGTAACCCCACGCCAGCTTCTAGAGGGACTATGGCCGCCTAGGCCATGGAAGTTTGAGGCAATAAGGTCTATGATGCCCTTAGATGTTCTGGGCCGCACGCACGCTATACTGATGTATTCAACGAGTCTATAGCCTTGGGATAAGCCTGGGTAATCTTTGAAATTTCATCATGATGGGGATAGATCATTGTAATTGTTGATCTTTAAAGAGGAATTCCCAGTAAAAGTGAGTTATGAGCTCGTGTTGACTACGTCCCGCCCTTTGTACACTACCGTCGCTTACCGATTGAATGGTCTGGTAAAGTGTTCGGATTGCGACGTGGGAGTTCATTGCCCGCGACGTTGTGAGAAGTCCACTGAACCTTATCATTTAGAGGAAGGAGAAGTCGTAACAAGGTTTCCATAGGTGAACCTGCGGAAGGATCATTGTCGATGCCTCAATCCAGGAGACACGAACGCGTTTTACTACAGGGATAGTCGAAGCTCTCGACGGCTCGCCTTTCTTAAATGTCGGGACCGAGTCACGCTTCTGAGTCTCATCTTGGTGCAATAACAACAAACCCCAATGCGGAACGTGCCAAGGAAGTAACAATTGTAGAGTGTGCCTCGAACCGGAACGTGCTCATACGGGTGATGTCGTAGCACTCGAGTCCAAAACGAATCTCGACAATGGATATCTGAGCTCTTGCATCGATGAAGAACGTAGCGAAATGCGATACTTGGTGTGAATTGTAGAATCCCGTGAACCGTCGAGTCATTGAATGCAAGTTACACCCGAAGCCATTAGGCCAAGGGTACGCCTGCGGGTGTCACTAATCGTTGCCCCAACCCCTATGCTCGTGGCCACGAGCGAGGCGAATGTTGGCTTCCCGTGAGCACCGCCTCACAGTTGGTTGAAGATCGGGTTCATGGTGGATTCAGCGCCATGGCAGATGGTGGTTGAGCATGTTCTCGAGGCCAATCAGCGTACGACCTCTACCAGCTCCGTACCCAATGAGCGGTGAGGGATGTCGATCGCCCATGATGCTACCTCAGTCAGCGGGCTACACTGGGTTTAAGCATATCAATAAGGACAGGAAAAGAAACTAACGAGGATTCCCTAGAACGGCAAGCAAACCTGGAAGAGCACACCATGAGAATCGGTCGCCATTGAGAGCGGGCCCAGTCCCTTGGAATGGGGCACCTGAGAAGGTGAGAGCCCGTTATGCCCGAACCTGTGCACCATGAGGCACTGTTGGCCAGTGGGTTGTTTGAGAATAAGCTGAAATGGGTGGTAAATTCTGTCCAAGGCTAAATCCTGGTGATAGACCGATAATGAACAAGTACCATGAGGGAAAGATGAAAAGGACTTTGAAAAGAGAGTCAAAAGTGCTTGAAATTGTTAGGAGGGAAGCGATGGGCCGATGAAGTGCCCGGTTCATGTGGAACGGCGAAAGTCGGTCGCCATGACTCCTGGGCATTGACTAACGCGAATTGTACGTGCCTAAGCCTGGATGTCCATAAGCCCGTGGATATGTCATTGCTGGGATTATGGATGGCAACATGCGCCTCCTGCGTGCTTCGGCACTTGTGTGCTCCGGGCATCGGCCTGAGGGCTCTCCATTCGGCCCGTCTTGAAACATGGACCAAGGAGTCTGACATGTGTGCGAGTCAACGAGTGAGTAAACCCATAAGGCGCAAGGAAGCTAATTGGGGATCCCTTTGCGGGTTGCACCACGAACCCTGAAGGGTTCGAGTGAGAGCATGCCTGTGGGACCCGAAAGATGGTGAACTATGCCTGAGTGGGCGAAGCCAGAGGAAACTCTGGTGGAGGCCTCCAGCGATCTGACGTGCAAATCGTTAATCTGACTTGGGTATAGGGGCGAAAGACTAATCGAACCATCTAGTAGCTAGTTTCCTCCAAAGTTTCCCTAGGAAGCTGGAGCTCGTGGGCGAGTTCTATCGGGTAAAGCCAATGATTAGGGCATCGGGGGCACAACGCCTCGACCTATTCTCAAACTTTAAATAGGTAGGATAGCGTGGCTACTCTATTGAGCCATGCCATGGAATCGAGAGCTCTAAGCGGGCCATTTTTGGTAAACAGAATTAGCG